>JAYGXS010000001.1:46428117-46463849 GCA_036362985.1 Ligula intestinalis
TTCCACATTTGTTACTGTTTCTCCACCTCTGACGATGGGCTCTTGTAGGAGCTCGAAAGCTCAGGAAAAAATAAATTTTGTTCCAGTGATCGGCCATATGTCTCCTTTACCATCATTTCTACAACTGTGTATAACACTTATTGATTGCTGCAGTGTAAAGCAAGTTTCATTAAATACCTGGAAGCAGATATTCGATTTTTATCAAACGTGATAAATATGAAGTTCTGTTAATGTCCCCTTTCAGAGTTTTTAAGGCGTATTTTCAATTTATGCGTCCGTGGGTTTGTGGAGGCCCAGGTCCACGTGCAATACTCAGGCCTTTGCCTGTTGCGAGTGGCAGCACTTGCGCACTCGCAGACCAATGCCAATCCGATCTGGCCGATCAGCACACGACCTCGCTGGAGACGCTTGGCGACTCCCGTGCCCTCGCACTTCGGATGCGGTCTTCTGGGCTGCGGTCACGCGCTCGTCCAACACTTAAATTCTTCCTAACTACTCTCCACTGCTGTACTTAACAAACCATTCCTTTCTATCTGCTGTTTCCCCTCTTCTTCTTCCCCAATACGGATCTTCAGATCGCGCCGGCAGGGGTTTTATCTTATTAACTTAACGCAGTGTGATAGGTTCTTGATCCCACTGCTGTGCACTTACACCTGTTGAATAGAGTTTGCATTTAATCGCTCAAAGTGCAGCAGTCAGCTAGTGGTCATGGTTTTGATTTGGAGATCACCTTCAGGCATGCGACTCCCTGCAGTTCTCGGCTTCTCCGACCAAGTGTCCAAAGGGTTGGTTTCTTCTTTGGCCGATTCTGCAGTAAAACCTTATCTAAAATATGAAGCGGAAAATATCTGCGTTTTAACAGCAGCACACCGATTTTAGTAGAGGACCTCTTTAGATATATTGAGATATGCTTTGAGTTCTATTTAAATTTTAGCTTAAGGTCTATTGAGTGCGGTAAGCCTTAACAAGCCGTAAAATGTCGCAGGAGTGTTTTTCTGATAATGTTCATTGGTTTAATGTACGGTAGGGTTTTAGTCTCATGAGCAAATAAAGGAACGGAACCACATACATTAGAATGATAGGAATCTCTTTATTACAATGGACAAAATCCATGCCCAAATTCCATGTGTGATATGCATCTTTTCCAGCTTATCCGCTCACGTACTTCGAATAAATATTTTTTAAACGATCCAAGTAAGTTTATACCACTCTCCAATTTTATGCACTTGGTCTTACCGCCAAATTATATTGATATAAAAAAACCATTAGGAATGCTACCACTGCTCCCGTATGATTTTCCAGCAGGTTAATTTCTACTAAGTTAAAAATCATTTTTAAATGGTCAAATTATCATCCTCTGAAGTGTTTAATGGTGCCATTTCTATTCAAAGCATTTAGCGTCCGCGAGTCCCCTCTAGGTCCTTCTAAAAGAATTCGCAGAACTTATTGAGCCTAGTATTTTAGGAAGTCTGTTTGAAAAGGCTCCAATCTAAACTTCGAAATGAAGATATTTTGCTTTGTTTATAACGTTCTCAGCCAGCCAAGGTCGCACCGCGTAGATGAGCGACTCGAATAAGAGTGTCCTGAACCTTTGGCATTACTTCGAACGCTCCACCAGTTATCCATGGGCTCGCATCCTGTTGGCCATGGGTGGAAATATTTAAAGACACATAGGGGTTGCGGTCATTTACCTAGAATGATAGTTACACGGTATACGGACCGTCCTGGTTGACTGTGGAGAATCAACTTAGAGACCACGCAGGCAATTGCAGAGCGGTGAACAGTCAGTAATCGTGGACTGTCTGAATAAGGATACTAAATAACTAAACCATGGCTATTCCAGATGCACTTTTGTGCGTCGGTAGCAATTACTGAAAGTGAGTTTCTGTTCATCTACCTGACGATAATTAAGGAAAGACGTAATTTTTCTAACTAATCTGTGTTATTGATATAATAATGTTTTCACTTTCGTGTATTTTGCTTTCCAAGTTGTCAGCAGTCTTGAATTTAAGCACATTGTTTGGAACAGTACAAGTTCCTTTTTAGTCCTATCAGAAAAATAACATCGATCTATTTTGTTGATCCTTTACAGTTTCAGCATTGCTAGTCGGTCTGCACCCATAAGCCGCAGTGGAAACTGATTTACTCCAAGTTTCAGCTTAATTTCTGAAAAATGGTTGCTTCTTTCCATTTTCTGCACCAAATACCGGACAAAGCCCGAGTCACAAACGCAAAGTTGCATCGCGCTTCACGTCAACATATTACTAAGTCTAGTTCTTGTGTACCTATGATATACTAACGCACTCTTCGCGCCATGATATACAAGTCAGGCAACCCTTATGAATGTTTGGATGTGCAAAATTGACAAACTTAATGTTCAAGGACACGCAAAATTAAAATAATGCCATGTTTGTGCGGTCACCTTAATCTAATGATCTCATTAACTTTCGCAATCTCCAGGTTATTTGATTGCAAGAGAAAATGCAGATAGCCAATAGTAGCGAATATTCGAGTCCCAGGAAGCAGTTTAGAAGACGAAGATGCGATCACTGGAGCAAGAGTTTTATTTGCCTGATGTTTCGGATTCCATCGGGAATCCTTAATCATGGGTAATCGTAAACAGATCTGAGACAAGCCCGACGACAGCGGGCATAATTATCACGCAATTACAAAACCCGCATCCAACGCGGACAAGAACGCTGTGGCAATTAATGAGCAATCACCGTACCACTTAAGACCTCAAGCGGTGGCTAAAGGAACTGACAATTATAGTACGCATGCGGGTGACCGCTGTGAACTATAAATACCATGCAATCTGTGCATGTATCGACCCTTATCTGCGCATGTCTCAGACCTGTTAACGATTACCTATGACTAAGGATTCCGTCGGGAATCCGAAACGTCAGGCAAATAAAACTCTTGTTCCAGTGATCGCATCTTCGTCTTCGGAAAATGCACATAGGTGTTTAGCTTTAAAAATAAGTTGATAGAGGTGGAAAAGAGGAAGAGAGCAGATTTATTACACCTGTGTTGCCACTGGTGAGTCAGAAGTTAGACCCAAACCTGTTGCATAGTGAAGAGAATTTCAAAACTCCTTCATTCACAATATTTTTGCTACGAGTCTGACAGATGGGTCTTGCGTGCAAAAACAACAGCCCTCTGGGTAAGTTTGGTGTGATTGATATGGCGAGAGTTTTAAACGGTCTTAAAGCTGAAATTTAAAACGCCTTCTTTTTGTGTCCGAGCGAACACGTTGACAAGTTTATAACCACTTGTAGCATCGACTACCTTTGCGTGCGACTAACGCAAGTATCCGTGAAACCGACAGCAGACTTTAAAACATAGTAAGTGTTATAACGACGTGTTCAGCGTTGCTATTGTTATAAGGATTACATCTGACGTTTGTCACCGTTGAATTACGCCCTGTTGAAATCTCCAAGGAAGAAAACAATTGGAGAGGCATAGTTCTGGAATCCATCCGGAGGAGGGTTTCTTGTGTACAAAACCCGGAGGATCTGTCTCGGGTGGCTGTTGCCTCGCTGGATTGATCTCCAGCGTCCTCGCTACCCGGTGTGGCTGCAACTCATTGTGTCCCGCCTCGGGGTGAGCCCGGCATTGGGAGCGGACTGCCGTCGCCACGCGTCCGCTGTTGCAAGTCTCTGTCAGGGGTGACAGTGGCTTAAAAGAGATTATCTGCGCGTTCTCTTGTGGTCTGGTGGCCGCATTGGGATAACGTCACGCGACCAGTTGACCCTCGGGCCTTGTGCGTGCGTGCATGCATGCGGTCTAAGGTCATCTCGCGTGGCCTGTCCAGCGAACGCTTTTGAATAATTGTGGCGTCAGGCTCGACACCTTAGGAGAGCCGACAAGGTTGCTAGCCTATGGTCAGGCTACCATCCTAACAGGAACAGTTAGGCTTGCGTGCCCTTATCGAGAAATTATAGCTAATAAAGTTGATCCTTGTCACTATGATCTTCCAGGCCCAGTTCCTTGGGAGAGGAGAGAATTCTTGGGAAGGTCAGAGTGGTAGGAATATTTATTCGGTACAGAAGGATTGGAGCATAGATAGGTAAAGTTTTGACTGTCGAAGTTCACGTCTAGCCGCGAAGAGGGCTAGGTCCGGAGTGATGCCTGGCGGCAGTCACCACATTGAAGTCTGTGTCCTGACGGACTGAGACCGACCTACTGAATGGGGCTAGTCTTCTAACGCGGGAATCTTACTGGACGAATTGAGGTCAGGCCAGTATGGATTGAGGCCAGGAAGGGAAGGCACGGTGCACACGTTCGCCAACAGTGAGAATTCGCGCTTCAGTTTGCGCCTAGTCCGAGGCACACCGAAAACTGCCTTCGCGCAATGTCTTATGCTCTGAGGGACCTAGTCTGTGGTGTCACGAGTTAGGAGGGCGTCGGGCTGCAGAGACATTACAATCCTGTCATTTAGTCAGATGGGAATATACTTTGTAGAATAAAACGTGTAGACTATACCTTTTACATTGGTCTCCTTAAATGTCTTCATGATTCAGACAAGCTTGTAGCCGAACTTTACCGTCGCCCAAAAGCACTCGGGAAACCAAAGGTTTCTTCACGATAAAATAATCCATTGCGTTTGGAGCCTACGTGTACGATGTTGTGGGAACTTCGCTTTTGGTGTCTCTTCTGTCACCTGTGGTATCACTGAAAGTACTTTAATAGTGCAATTGTGCTTCTATAACGGACCACGCAGTTGCTGTGCTGGGCAAACAAGGGGCTAGCTTAGTGCCTGACACGCGTTAACGGAGTTGAGCACCTAATGCATATGCATCCAAATGCAGAGGGGTGGCACGCCAAGGCGCAGATTCATACCGTGTCAACCGCTTCTATCCGACTGCTGACCGGTTCAGATGGTTAACCAATACCTGACAGAACGATGAGAGTGAAGTCTATTCTGTTGAGGACATTCCTTACTATAATCAGTCTGACGCATGTTAAAACTATCACGGTGCGCTAAACACCGTAGATTCGAAGGCTGAAAAGATAATTTTGCCCTCCTCTCGGATCGGAAAGTTAATTTACGATAGTTAGTTCTTAATATGCTTTCCATGATACTATCACTGGGAGTTAAGTAAGTTAAACCCTAACTGTGATCTCAGAGCCCAGTTCTTTAGGAGAGGAGAAGACATGGGAAGCCGGAATGGTAGGAACCATTTATTCTGTACAGAGGGAAGTGGGGAATAGGCTGGAGAAATTTGGGCGTCAGAAGAGCGAGCAACCACCGACCACAGCGATGCGTTTGAATTGAGTTGACTGCGTGAATCGCCACAGCTTCTGGAGCGGCCTTTGTGTGAGTCGGCCATGACAGGTGATTGATCAGACGGATTGGCTAGACCGACGGGCGTGGGCGGCCAGTGCACCTGAAATCGTTGGCGGTGGTGAGCCTTGGTGCATGCTTGCCTGCGCGGAGTGAGTCAGTACAGCACCCACTCAGTCGGGATTCGAGCCGCCCCCTTCTAGCCAACGCGAAAACCTGTTCCTTCGTGCCAGAAGGAGGCGTGTTTGGCACACGCAGACATGTCTCCGGGCTTCTTCTCCCTGTCTTGACACCAAGCTTAGGTAGGTGAGAGAGGAAATTTTGCGGTTGATGTTCTGCAAGTCTACTCTCTCTATAAACTATCTCGTGTGCAAGTCGCCATCTCTGTGCCCATCATGTCATGGGGCATATGAAAAAACTCGTTGGTAGCGGAAATAAAACTGTTGAATAGCGCTAGAACACGAATAAACGGATTTATCGGTGGCTAGTTGCTGTATCGATGACAAAAGGGTACCCAAAATTACAAGTCAGGGAAGACTGTGTTAGAAGGCAGAGCTTTAGCGGCGAAAAATGAACGGTGCAAAGGCTGTCTTACGAGCCAGCTGCGTCTGCACGCCAAGTGTGTTCGACTGATAACGAAGGTGCGGGGGAGTTTGTCACCTGGGAGTACACAAAGACTTGGCAAGTGGTAAGAGGATGAGTCAACGCAAAAGTACGGAGTGCGGGCTCTAACGGGCTTCCTATTTTTAGGGCTGTAACAACGCTAATAAGATTCAATTTCCGTCTTCTTCATATGATCCTTAGGTGATAAAATGTTTCAGTAAAAATCCGACATTGTGTAAGCATAGTCTAGCAGTGGTGTTACACTGCTCAACCCCAATTATTTGATTGACGAAGTTGCCTAGTGCACTCCCTTAAAAATGCACACAAACGCAGCGACGTGAGTGCACGCGTTTAAACCCTTCCGATCACCTGCTTTCGCACGTCATTGCTTTGCGCCGCGACAGTGTGCTGTCGCATAAATTAATGGGTGCTTTTATCAGCGGTAAACTTTACTGTTGATGGGTGCGGCCCTGCATTTGGTGCTACAAGCGTCGCAGCTTTCCGGGGCAATGATCATAGAGACTGGTAAAAAGTGTTGTGGTATGAAGCCTCGTTATAACCTCTATAAAATTGTTTGAATGTAGGCCGAATTCTGAGTATTTGTTGATTTTTATAGGGAGGAAGAGCTGGGCAATTCCTGTGATCATAGTGAAGCATAGATAATGATGATAAAATGAAGGGTTTCTTCGAAGGAATCAAGTTGTACGTGTGTTTTCGATCTGTTAACACTAACCCGTCGTCAGACGGAGAAAAAGGAGTGAGAAGCTGACAATGTCACACTTGACGGTGAAAGACAGTCGTGTGAGGGAGGTGAGTGAGCAGGGTGGGGGCGGATAAACTTCGGCGTTGTATGCTGGAGGGGGAGAGCGGATGGTGGGTCTGCTGAGTTCCTGGTGACAGATCATAGACAGTTATAATTGATTGAATGGTAGGCCCTGCTGTCTCTGATTACGCACAATGGTGTATTATATAACATTCATTGATAGTGAAGCATGTTTCTGTTGCTGCTACCCCACGCTATGTTTTCACAACTCGCCTATTCTGGTGGCAAAACAGAGCCTCAGATTTTTGTGTGATATAACAAAGTTACTTGTTCATCTATGCGTGCCACACATGACCTGCCCCTACTTGCACGCTCACTAGGCTTCGCTCAGAGAGAACACGGAGCTTGCGTGAGCGAGAAGACTACAAAATTACAGTAAGTAAAAGTTATCGAAGACTGACCACCTGTCCCGTCGGTTGGCAAATTTCCTATTCAGGAATACTAGTTAATTGGAGAGCGTTCCATTGAGAACGTCCCTGCTCGCATCATTGATCTTTACGATGTGGCGTTGCTGGTATAGTTGAAACGGCTTCGTTATTAAATATGTATTCGGTGTCAGTAGCTTTTGAGGGGTTAGGGTCCCGAATACGCTTTATAGCTTCATAGCTGATACCCTTCGTGACAGCTTAGGATGGAGTTATCTAAACTTTGCCCAGGGCTTTGGTTGATCGTCCAGGTCTGAGTGTCGTAAAGTAGTTTTTTTCAGGACGACCACTCTATGCCTCCAGATTTTCCTGCCAAAAAGGATGGCATGCCAATTCCAGACTGAGTTGCGTATTAAAAAAGCCTGGCTAGATTTATAGAATTAAACCTCACTATTAATCTTGATAGTCACTAAAATAGTGACTGCTCGACCGTTGTGAGGCGAACATCACCGACAGCGGCTGTGGGTTCACTGTATTCCTCGGTTGGTACCAAGTGGTACGTAACAAACATGTCCTGTGGGGGTCAAATGATCCATAAGTCGCCGAATGTTCACTTCAATTTTGATGTTCAATTCTGCCGTGCGCAAGGAACTTACTTGTCCTCGGCTTGGAGGTTTTTTGAGACGGCCTGCGTGCGGCAGGTATTGAACAGGCTCCCACTCATTTGGCAGCTAAATCTAAGCCTGGTCGATCCCCTCGGTAGGGATCACCCAGCGTTGCCGAAGAGAGGAAGCAACTCTTTTCCAAGCAATTTGCCGCTACGGCGGCCTCTGTTAATGATCAGCTGCCCCTAATCATTCAGTCATTAGACATTTAGGACATCAAAATTTCCTCATTGCTATGGAGGCTCCGTTTTGATCTGCTGGGTTAAAAACTTTGGTGTGACCTACGAATATGGCGCAAACGCTGAAGCTTTTACCCTAGCCTGGTTTCCCGAGATTGAAGAACTGTGGTCTTATGGATGGTTTCACAATGCCCCTCGGTCACTACCGGTGTCCGGAGAGAAATTCTAGCTTCGAATGGAAATTCAAGCGATAGGGCAACAGTTGAGTGATGAGGTTGCTGAAAGTATTTATCAGAGATATTAAATGTAGGAAATCGCGTCTTTTTTGAAATGGCGTAGATATCTCCTTCTATCCATACCTTCATTACGGAGCCATACACAAAAGAAATGAGTTCGACTATTTAAGCTCTTAAATATCCCGCACTCCGGCAGCGCACCAGTTGGTACTCTTTCAGCTCGAGCACGCCCGCCTAAAATGTCGGTCGCAGATCCGGTGGAAATCAGATCCAGTGTTGTGCTCAGTTTCGACTTGTCAGATTATAGCCTATACTTTACGTGATGGCGCCAAATTTATCTGAAGGTCAGGAAGGAACTGATAAGACAGGTTTATAAATCGAGTTCTGTTGACGTAGGGAATTAAGGTCCGAATGTGCAAGGTAAATTGGAAAAATATCCGGCTCCGCGGCTACAACCTGCGGATTCTGTGAGCTACTAATTAGGTTCATCTGGGGATATTTTACGTGTTCTTGGGGTTCCACTGACAGATTAAGTCTCGAAAGTGCACCACGACCACCGAAAATTGGCGTTCTCCAACAACGCTACTGTTACATACCACAGTGTAAATGGATCTTTAAGGCATTTCATGGGGCCGAATATGAACTCGTCTGTCTACAAGGGTGCTACTACCAGGGTGACCAACAAAGTGAAAACGATATGAACTAACGGCACATTTGAAAAGGATACTGGAGTCAACGTGTTTTAGTCTCTAAGAATGGAGCGTGGACTGGAGAAACGTGATCTGTTAATGAGTATCTGTTTGTAATGAATGCGAGTAGCTAACTTATGGCGTTACATGCCCTGGAATCGACGTGATTTATAAGCCTGGCTCTATCATTTGAAGAAGGGTGTGAGGAGAATCAGATGTAAAAGTTGCACTCCGGACTGCGAATTGCAATCTACTCTATGAGAAAAAGCGTTAGTGATATCCCCCTGGGCACGTGGGATAAGCCCCGATTCCCCGTATTGATGTTGGTGGATTCAAGTAATCGAAATGTCGACCTTGACGCCAGGCGTAGTCACTGACTTAGGCCAAATCGGTTGAATCACATCAGTATTCAACCTATACGCAAGGCATAAATGAACACCACTGCTGTTCATGTGGAGATTTTGAGGAAATAAGCACTTGCCTGTCCTATTTAGCGGTTTCTGTATACTAGATAATGACAGAACACTGGATTGTGGTGAAGGGTGGAAGGATCAAATGCGAGCCAGAGTTCTCGAATGTGTTCACGAGACTGTAGTGTATAAAGCTCTGTGCGGGCAACTACAAGCATCATGGCATGATGCAACCCAGCCTACTGACTCAAAAACTTTCCATTCCTAGTAATAAAACTATAAATATCGTGAATGTTTATGCTCCCTTCTACGCTTGCCAATGTAAGACTGAAACACCAGTGTCGAGGCTAGGTACGATTGTCTTGTTCACAGCAAGGTCCTGACGCATAACAGTTTTTGAACAGACGGCCGTATTTCTCGTCTCTTCAATCCAAACCCATTTACTTATGGTTTTAACTTATTTTAAATGAGGATACGAACCTGTCTTTATTCCTCATAAATTACATCCTCACTCAAGTCAGTTCGAGAATATTTTCGAGAGAGACCTCGAGAGATCGCCGAAGACAGTTCATGTCGAGACCTGCCTTAATCAAAACTGGACATCTGACTTGCCTGCTCCTACGCTCTCATAGCAGCAATTTGAATGCTCGCTCTGGCGGTCAGCAACAGACGACTTGGACTCACAGAATTGAAAAGGGTTCGCAAATACTCACGCTCTGAACAAGGATTATAGAAAACTGTGTAGAAGACATGTTGCCGACAGGCCTATATGTGCTGTAGAATACTGAGTTACAGCCAAAAGATAAATAGTCTGGCAAACCAGATCATTGGTTTCCAAAAAGAAAAGAGGCTGAGAGGGAAATGCTAACAATATTTTCTTATGCAACAGCAGTTACCAAAGACGAGGAAGACTAAATCGGCCAGTTCCGGACTCTCCCACCGTCACCAGTACGTCAATCTTAGGCCTTTGAAGACTCACAGTTAGGACTTGGTACCATTACTCATGCGAAGCTACGTCGAAGACCATAGTATTGGCCAACAGTCAGCTTAACCAGTCTGTTTGCATGAATATGCACACTTATCTATTTGAATACGACGTCTGAGACTACATGCATCCCAGGCATAATGCCCACTCAGCTTACACTGCGGACCCTACGCAGCATACCTCTATATAGCGGTGCTATCATGCTTTATTATCTATTTGTAGTCCGTCCCTTGATAATAGGGGGGAGAGGAAAGTTTGTAAACCTCAGCGGTGTAAACGACCGCAATTTAACGTGGAAATACTCGTTGTCAGACTTGGAATCTGAAAAGATCAACCTAAAACCCTGATCTCAAGAGGAAGTCAATATTTTCGACTAGCTTTGTACTCAAAAAGCTTACCAAGAAGATACAAAGGTGCTCATTGTGAGACAACCAGTCACCATAGAATGCCTCATTTGAAGAGTTTCATTGTTGTCTGAAACCGACCCGAGCGGCCGTTGGGGACCCGCCTGTATTCAAAATTCCCAAGAAACCTTATGATGTCTCCTTACCTTACTACGACCACTGCTACGGCGTCCGCGGGAACCAACGCGCTCCGCAACCCTTGTCCGGGGTGCGGGCAAATAATGTGCAAGCTGGACTGCTAAACAAAAAACGGACCCTTGGTATTGGATGCTGGAATGTGCGAACATTGCTGGAACCTGGTAATCAAAGTCTGACGGCGCACAGTCTTCATGAATATCATGTGGATGTTTGTTGCTTGTCAGAGGTCCGACTCCCCGACTCAGGCGCCCGAGAAGTCAAAATCCCGGGGTCGATTCTCATTTCACCTTGTATCACAGCGGTCCGAGTGACTCATCTGATAGACACGGTGTGGCTATTGCCCTCTCGGAAGAAGCTAACCGTGCACTACTAGTATGGGAACCAGTCAACGACCGAATGGCCTATGTTCGACTAAAAGGCCATTTTACGAACATCTCGGTCGTATCTGTGTATGCACCTACGTCGACGGCTGAACAGCAAGAGAAAGATAATTTCTACTCGCAGCTGCAGGAGCTAGCCGAACGACCCCCTCGCCGAGATCTGCTAATTGTTGCCGGGGACTGGAATGGCCGGACTGGGCCCGGTGACCCGACAAACAGCCACCTTCTTGTTCGTTTTGGGTTTGGCTCTCGAACGGACAATGGTGACAGGATGCTGCAGTTTGCCGAACAGAACCGACTGTTTGTTACCAAAACATGCTTTCAGCATCGTCACAAACATCTACTGACTTGGTATTCGAACGATGGCCAGTCAGATCGATTACATTCTAGTTGGTTCACGGTTTCGCAGCTGGGTCTACGATAGCAGGTCTATGCGAGGTGCTTAAACTGGTAACGTCTACGGGTCTGACCATGTTCTCGTTCGCACGCGTCTGAAGGTTCACTTCTCATCTGTGCCCAAACTGCCACGTGCGAGACGCCTTGATGTCGCAAAGCTCCGGCAAACCAACACTACCGAGGCTCTAAGCACAGAAATCCAGCCCCGTCTTATGACCCAGGCTGACAACGAGGGCAGTAGCAAGTGGCCATCACTGAAGACATCCATCTATGAGGCAGTTGAGAAGATTCTCGAATTCACTCAGCGGCGCCGCAGTGACTGTATCAGCGGAAGAACCCTGCAGCTATCGGCCGAGACGACTTGAGCCAGGTCCCGGAACGATGCCTCCTTCCGCCAACTTCGAAAGATGACAGCAAAGTCGGCTAGAGATGACCGGCAGAAGTATTGGTCCGAAACGGCGACTTCTATGGAGCAGGCTTCGTATGTTGGTGACGCCCGAAAATTGCACCAAATCATACTCCAGGTTAGTGATAAGCCCCCGATACTCTGTGATTCTGTTCGCGATGTGAATGGAGGATTTATTGCCGACAACTCGGTCAAGGTCGATCGCTGGCGTGAACACTTCGAGCACCTACTCAACTTTCACGAACAACCCATCACACCCTCCCTCTCCTTCACAGCGGATTTTCAATCCTCTCCTGCCTACGCAGTGTTGTGTGACATCCCTTCCGAAGACGAAGTTACCGATGCAATGTAGAGGCTACGCAACAACAAGGCGTGCGGAGAGGACGGTATTCCTGCAGAAATCTACAAGTCCTGTGTCGACACCCTGGCTCCTCGGCTCCATGAGGTGATTGTACAGGCGTGACGAGAAGAGACCGTTCCCGATGACTGGGGCTCAGGTATCCCTGTAACTGTCCACAAGAAGGGAGATAAGACAAGATACGAGAACTACCGTGGCATAAGTCTTATCGATGTTGCTGCAAAGATCTTCGCTGTTGTTCTTCTCAGGCGCTTCCATTCTGTACGTGACTCCAGGACACGACCCAACCAAGCCAGATTCCGGGCTGGGCGTGGATGTGCGGATCAAATATTCACACTGAGGCGCACTCTAGAATTCCACCATAGCTACCAGCAACCGACGGCCATTTGCTTCGTCGACTTTGCCACCGCATTCGATTCCATCCATTGTTAGTCACTGTGGCGAATAATGGAACTGGATGGAGTGCCGACTAAACTCATTGCGATGATTAAGGCCTACTATCGGTCTACCACCGCACGAGTCCTGGTCCAAAACAATTTCTCTCATTCGTTCGATATCCGGTCTGGTGTCCGACAGAGCTGCGTCCTTTCGCCCATTCTGTTTAACTACGTCATTGACTGAATTCTCGGCAAAGCCCTACGTGAAGAGGAAGATGTTGAACTTGCACCCGGACACCGACTAACTGATCTTGACTACGCCGATGATATTGCGCTGTTAGCCTCAAACCTTGATGGTCTACAGTCAGGAGTGTCGCGGTTAAATGAGATCGCTATGTCGGTAGGCATTTCCATAAATTCTGGAAAGACGAAGTTGTTCTCGAACTGCATCCCTGACCAAAAAGACACCCCTGGGAATTAATCGCCATCAACTTGAAGAAGTAGACAGCTTTAAATACCTCGGGGCGAGGCTCCTACCGAATGGGAAGCGCAAGGAGGACATTATCTCCCGTATCGATGCTGCTCGCTGGGTTTTCTCAATCCTTCGAAAGCGCCTATGGATCCGACGTGGCATCTCCATCGCCACGAAGATTCGTGTACATAGTGCATCCATCCGGTCAGTCCTACTCTATGGATGTGAATGCTGGGCTGTGCGCGCTGAAGATGAGTGAAGACTGGAGGTCTTTGACAACCAGTGCCTGAGGACGATCCTGCGAGTTAAGTAAAGCGACTTCATCTCAAATGACTGGCAAAGTGGCTGTTCAAACGGCTCAAATTTTTGACCGCTGATTTAGACACAACAGTCAAGTCGTCAACATAATTCTTGGAGAAACTTTAAGGGGTAAGTCTCCAGCCAAATGGTATCATGGTTTCCTTTGATGTCACGTCCATTTTTACTTCTATTCCACAGGACCTGGCCGTCGAGACTATCCAACTACTCCTTCGAGAGAAATACGATGAAATGGAGAATTGCCTCGGGCACGCTAAAAATCCTCCAGCTCCTGAAGTTCTGCCTGAAGACGTACTTTACCTTCAACGGAACTATCTACGAGCAGGTGAAGGGCACGCCTATGGGTTCGCCTATTTCCGCACTCATAGCAGAGGCTGTCCTGCAACGGTTGGAGTCGCTGGCTTTCCGATACCACAGACCGAAACTCTGGGCTCGGTATGTGGACGACACCTCGTTATTGAGCGAGATCAGGTGCTGACATTCAAAGAACGTCTAAACGCCGTCTTCCCGGACATTCAATTTTCAATGGAGGAAGAAGAAAACAACCAGGTGGCCTTCCTGGATGTCCTCGTTTGCCGCAAAGACGATGGTGGCCTTAAAACTAAAGTGTTCAGGAAAGCAACCAACACTATGCAAATCCTGAACTACAACAGCAACCATCCAATCGGTCACAACTGCAGCTGCGTAAGAGCGCTATTCCGGCGCATCGAGACGCACTGCAGCGAAGTGGAAGACAAAATTGCTGAATTACAATATGTTCGACGGGTACTGAGAGCGAATGGATACCCGCACAATTTTGTCAA
Organism: Ligula intestinalis; assembly: GCA_036362985.1. Classification (NCBI taxonomy): domain Eukaryota; kingdom Metazoa; phylum Platyhelminthes; class Cestoda; order Diphyllobothriidea; family Diphyllobothriidae; genus Ligula; species Ligula intestinalis. Next base: position 46,442,412 of record JAYGXS010000001.1, read on the forward strand.
CCAGTGCATTCGCAAACGAGAGACGAAGCCACGTCCAGCTGGTCCAAACTTTTGGCGAGCTCTTCCGTACGTGAAGAATGTATCGGAAGCGGTCAGCCGTCTACTCACCCCACTTGGAGTTGGAGTTGCACACAGGCCGGAAGCAACCATCAGACGCCGGGTCATGAGGCCGAAAGACCCACTGCCACGGCAGGAAACGGCTGGAGTCGTTTACCGGATCTAATTTAGTTGTGGACAAAGCAACTACGTCGGAGAAACCGGGAGATTACTCCAGACGCGAATAGCCGAGCATGCAGCGACGGTGAGGAAGAAAGACGTTAACTCCCAGGTTGCAGCTCACTCAACGGGACCCGGCCATATTTTCAAGTTTGACGAGGCCGAAATCCTCGCAAGAGGGGACAACCGCGTGAGCCGCGAGCTGCTCGAGTCATGGTTCTCAGGCCCCCAGTCCATCAACAAGCGCAACGATTTGGCGTTCCAATAGGGCGTACTGAGAAATTTCCTAAGCAAGAAAGTTAGTCACGTGGGAAGGACTGGGCGCAACTCTGACGACAGCGGGCGTAATTGTCGAGCAATTATCAAACCTGCATCCGACGCGGACAAGAACGCTGTTGCAATTAATGAGCAATCACCGGACCAATTATGACATCCAGTGGTGGCTAAAGGAACGAACAATTATAGTACGCATGCGGGTGACCGTTGTGAACTATAAATACCGTGCAATCTGTGCATGTATCACCCCTTATCTGCGCACGTCTCAGACCTGTTTACGACTACCTATGACTAAGGATTCCAGACGGAATCCGAAACGTCAGGAAAATAAAGTCTTTGTTCCAGTGATGGAAGCAGTTCTTCGACCTTCTACCTTTGGCCTCCGTCGCTGGAGAAGGGACTGGGTGGAGCTTTAGAGATCCGCTGCCGCCAATCGCCACGCCTGGAGAGGTACCGTTCGTAACATCATTATGGCCGGCTAGATCAGGCATGATCACAGCCGTAATAAGTACAAGTATGACAATTATCATTAAGATCTGCAGATAATCATCGAGACTCAGAAGAATCGAGGAACCAACGCCGAGTAGGACCATTACATATCAGACAAACCTGGTGACCGAAAAGCTATTTTCCCAAATATTCACCTTAGATTAAAGTAGTAGTCTCCTTTTGCTCGCCTGACCCCATACGCAAGTAGGTAATTCTACAATCGATTCGGTGTTCGTCCACCGTAGCTTGAGGTTCAACCCATCAATCCGCTCGAAACGGAACATGCGGACCCAACGTGATTTAGAGCAAGGCCTTTGCGCACACAATGCAAGCAATAAAGCTATTTAGGTCTCGATGACACAGGTAATAGGCGGCAAAATCTGCCAACGCTTCAGACATGGCCTATGAGCAAATTTAGCCGGCTGAACTGCTGCGTCGGAGTATTACTGGATTTGTTTTCATCAATGAAATGTTTTGTTGCAGTCTAATATTCAGAAATACAAGTCCCTTGTATAAGCACAAGTCAGAGGATGCTTCAAAACGACAAACCCCGTTGGCTAATACCGTAACTACCTGTCTAGTCCCTAAAACAGGCTTGGTGGGTTAACTAGATCAGACAATTCTTAATAAATCATTTATTTAGGAATTAAAAGAAAAATTATAATGAGCCTTGGCAAGGAACATACAAAAAACTAAATGCAAAGTCGCCGACGAATTAAGGTCAACTAGCCACCGAAACCGTAAAGTGTACGCCCTTGGCGCTTCAGAGCGTAAACAACATCCATAGCCGTAACAGTCTTTCTCTTAGCATGTTCAGTATACGTTACGGCATCACGGATAACATTCTCCAGGAATACTTTCAGAACTCCGCGCGTTTCTTCGTATATAAGACCTGATATACGCTTAACGCCTCCTCGACGAGCAAGACGTCTGATTGCTGGTTTAGTGATTCCTTGGATGTTATCACGCAAAACCTTCCGATGCCGTTTAGCTCCTCCCTTACCAAGACCTTTGCCACCTTTTCCTCTGCCTGACATAATTACACAAAATGGGAGAAATTAACAGGGGGCAGATCTAAAATGACCTTGTCTTCAAAACGTTTAAACAAATTCGTACGGTCCTACGTGTTTTAGTCTATATCACAACTATATCGTGAACTACTCAAATCAGCCACTGAAGTTGATTCCGTTTATATCTTTTTACGTGCAAAATATCATTTGATCAATGAAATAAAAGTGGAACTATGGTTTATCATGAGTTCCCGATTTGCTTCTACGTGCTTGCATAGTTAACTATGTATATAATTATATCTGTTGGTTTGAGCCCTGAATATAATTTAATATTTTTGTTGATCATACATGAATTTTGGACTGGCCTTTACTCATCTGAAAGTTATTTTTCATCTATTCGCACTTACCTGACGAGCAAGTGTGCACAATTATGGCACAGTGGTTTGATGAGGAAGAAGGTATATCGAGCACCAGATCAATTTATTTATTGTTCTGAGCTTTCGAAATCTTACAGGAGCTTATCTTCAGAGGTGAGAAAGCAACCAAAAACGAAGGTATTTATAGTGGCCATTGGCCAATCAACTGTCAGAAATCATCGGGTTGTCAGGGGCTTAGAAACAGCAAACGAAAAAGGGATGGGGGAGGGGGGCAACTAGTTGTCACTGGAGTTGGAAGGCATTTAAGTGGTATACACTAATTAGCTGTCAGTGGTGTATTCTAACCAGCTGTCAGTTCTGTACGCTAACCAGCTGTCAGTGGAGCCGGGGGTAATGAACAGCAATTAGCGTGCCGCCTTGTCACCCCGTAGGTGGTGGTTGCTTTCTCATCCTTGAAGATGGACTCCTGTAAGAGTTCAAAAGCTCAAAACAATAAATCAATTGATCTGGTGCTCGATATACCTTCTTCCTCGTCCATACAATTACCTGGATAGCGAACCCTCTCATTCAGTGGTTTGATGGTTTGAGTGTGGGCGTCACACACACCTTGATCTCTTAGTTTATTAATTCGCTGTTATTTCTGACGTCCGATGTAGTGCTTATGTTCAAATCGCACCGTCTTTTGCAAGCGATCCAGGTTATTTTGCAAGCTCTGCACATCCTCCAAACTTTCGATTTTATTCCATAATCCCAGATCATCGGCGAACTTTACATTTTACAGGTAAGGCAATCGAGGCAGTCGTTCATATACATCAGAAACCGAATAATTCCCAGCCCTCCCCTCTGTGGAATCCCACTGTTGACGGTTTCCACTCCGATATGGCGTCCCTAATATAAACACGCTGACGCTTGCCTAAGGGAAAGTCGGTTAACCTTTTGAGTAGATTGCCAGTCACACCCATATGCTCAGCCGTCTATATGGAACTTTTGTCGGATGTTTTGCTGAAGTCAAGGTTGATCACGTCGACCGGCAAACCCAGTCCCAACGCATTCGTTCAGATTTCTATGGACATAAGTAAGTTAGCCAGGCAAAATCGTCCACTTCTAAACCTACGTTAATGCACTCATAGCCGTTTGTGGCTGGTTTAGATCGAGATGAGTAATGGGTTGAACATGTCGGGTGATGGACTCCGCTTTTGGGAGGTTGTTTGCTGTTGACGAGAGGCTACAGTCTGTGCGAGTTTTGCGATTTCGACCTTCAGGTTTGAGAAGGGCGACATAAGAGATGTGGGTGAATTTAAGTGATAAGCAAGTGATGAATTGGCATGTCTGTGCATTTCCGTCAGTTATTTGGCTATCCGATTTAGTTTGGTCGCAGTAACGACAGGGCCCCTTGGGCCTAAAATATACAAATTATTATTATAGTATGCAATCCAGAAACAAATACCCAAATAAGATTACTTTTCGTCGAAATTTGTCCATTGTTAAAACCTAACTAAGTGGAATATCTTGCTTAAATTGGCTTTCTTAGTCGTTTGTTTATGTTTTCGGTAGAAGTTTTGATTGAAATTTCCATTTTTACTCTTAAATCACCTTCGATTGCTGTTGTAGTTGGTGTCTTTTTAACGGGTAGAATCCACACATGGTCGACAAGGAACCAGAAACCATCTTCCATTCCGTGAATGCATGCATATTTTAAGTTGGTTAGCTGAGATCTATTACAGTAAAGATTATTTAAAAGGGTCGGATGTAGGAGTTTTCTTGTAAAATTTCTTCAGACTCCTTTCGATTTTAGAACTCCCAGTATTGTTCATTAGATTAAGGAATAGGCAAACTTATTCAAGACTGGAAAGAAAAACCATTTAATACAGTCCTACGTTTGTAATGAAAGGGCCCCTTGAGCCTTAAATATGCAATTTATTTATTTCATTTATTTATATGAATTATAAGGGATAAAACCATATGTAGGCAGCATTGGTCGGAATTTTATGGGCATGAAGCGAGAGATATAAATTATTGGGGAAACTTAAATCCATGTTCTTGTTGGTGACAAATTCAGTCGCAGGGATGCTTTGAAAAATCGCTTGTTGCGGTAGCCTTTCAGGCCCAAAACACACGTGATGGTAATTGGAAGACGAGAATTCCATTGGTGGTGTCAAGATCCACACGGAAAGTTCAACCAAATTTGCATGGTATTGTTCTAAGTCTCGTTAGAATGTAGATGTAGAGAAGGAGCATACACACTTGAGATTGTCAGCACAAATAAATGATTCAGTAATAGTGCTGAGAATTCAATTCCCGGGTGGTAGATCAAAAGAAAGCGGAGCGTTCATCGGCGAAGGCTTATTACAAGCCTGACGTTTTGGGTAGTTGACTCGTCTACCCATCTTCAGAGAATGGATACTCTGGCTCACGGTCCTCGCCTTAACGCCATCCTTTCTTGCATGTGTCTGTTCTTCTAACCATGTTTGAGCCCCTGTGTGTGTTTTCGCCCCATCTTAAGTCTCTGCCTCTGTCGGTCTCCTGTCTGTCGCAATTTTGCTTATTTTGGTGTCGGCCCCTTGTGTGTTCGTAACGTAGCTCTTTGTGACACCATAACGCCTGTCTACCGTAAATGAACAAACACGTCGCAAATATTGAGTTGCAATATTCTGAATAGTCCACGTTCTGAATAGTCTCGCGTTGCGCAACAAAATCGATAGCAGAGCTGAAGGTAAGTGCCGGTAGATTTGAGTTAAATTCTCAGTGAGCTTAAAGGAGCTAAGGCTACGACGGTTATGGCCTTAACACCTGCAATCTTCCAGACCCTGGTTCCTTATGAAATTGAACAGAAGATGGTGGAAAGGCGAGAGTAGACGGAACAGTGTATTGTTTACAGAAAAGTTATGGGAAAGTTGCCAGTCCATCCGGCATGGCTGTACGGCCGGAGGGTGCATGAGCGCGCGGCCTCCAACCCGTCTCGCTCAGAGCCAATTTTCAACTGAGGTCTTTGAGTAGTCGGGCCACAAGACAGAGAGAGATAGCTTTCATTGGCTAGGTCGGCCTGGAGATTTTGGGCAGAGAGGCAACTTGCGTCGGGCACGCGTGCAAGCTCCCCATTCGTCGCCTGGTTTTTGAGCGTAGATGCGGGGACCGTGATTAGCTGATCGAGACGTCAAAAACCGCGTCGGCTAGCCGTTGGGAAAGTGCACTTCGATGCGAGCTAGTCAGCCAGGCATGAGCCGCTACAAGCTGTACATTTTAACATCCCTTGACAATGGCCTCGAGTGAGAGTCCGAAACGTTGGGCAAATAAAATATTGGTCCCAGAGAACGTCTCTCTCCTTCTTATGAGTAACAATAGCAATCATCCACTACAACAAATAACAGTTGTATACGCACGCTGTTCCGACAGGTAGAAACCCACTGCAGCACGCCAGTTGCCAAACGGGACGAGACGAAGGTCATCCGAGAACTTTTGAGAGCAAACGGCTATCCACGAGCGTTTATTGAACGGGCTCAAATGCCACCCAAACCGCGAACCGAGGAACCTTGCTCATCAAAGTCGTGATGGAGCACCCCGTACATGAAAGGCGTTTCCGAAGTTGTGGCTAGATCTCTCGCGCCTTTTGAAATAGGGGTTGTCTACAAGCCTACCAGCACCATCCGACAACAAGTTATGCGGCCAAAAGACCCTATACCTAAACAGGAGTTGTCAGGTGTCGTATACCGACTTTGGTGCGGCTGTGGGACGTGCAATTATTTTGGAAAAACCGGCCAACAACTGCAAACGTGAATGCATAAGCATAAGCGGGCCGTGTGGAGATTGGACCCAAGTCGGTGGTAGCAACCCGTGGCACAGCAATGGGGCATAATTTTAACTTTGATGCGATCGAAATTGTGGGCCGAGATGATGATCACACGTCAAGGTAGATTAAAGAGGCCTGGATGTCGAACAACTGTTCTGTCAACTGCTACATAAATTTAACGGCCCCCTTTGTTGATTTAAGGACCTACTTATCCAAAGACGGACGCGGCATCGAACAATGGGGTCCGGGAAAAAAGTCCGGGCGTGACGGGGGACGATGAACCGAACGCTTAGGAGGCCAACATCGACGCACCTGAGATTAGCACGCAAACAGCCAACAGCGCGGCCAACGTGGGCATGCCGGGAACTACTCGAGACACCACGGGAGGCGACGGGAGGCGACGGGACGAACACACAGGGGTCTGACACCAGCGCAAGCTGCATTACCACGCGGTCAGCCAACACTGCGGTCAACATGCTTATTCCGAGCACCAGTCACGGTATAACGAAGAGCCACGGAACGAACACACAAGGGGCCGACACTAAAATAAGCGACACGACGACAGAGAGGAAACCGACAGATGAAGAGACTGAAGACTCGGCGAGAGACACAAACAGTGGCTCAAACATGATTGGTAGAACAGGCACACGCAAAAAAGGATGGCGTAAAGACGAGGACCGTGAGCCAGAGTATCCATTCTCTGAAGATGGGTAGACGAGACAACTACCCGAAACGTCAGGCTTGTAATAAACCTTTCCTGGTGAATGCTCTTCTCTCTTCTAAACGATTTGTTGTTTAACTGTCAATGAATAAATTTGGAAAATAATGAAAAATTGGGTAACCGAGACGTTGTAAGGAGTTTTTTGTTGTTATCGAAAGTCTACTTAAACATGTAAGGTAGGCATCACAGTGCCAATCGTGGCCTTCGCCCCTTGAACTGTCTTAGTCTCTGTGGGATTGCCGGCGGCAGGGTCCATCTCGCGTTGCTATATCTTATGAACATCTTACTGCTTCCGGCTGCCCCCACCACCTGAATTCGGTTTGCCACATCGCTCACGTTCTGTACTTAATACCGACCTCGCGTCACCAAGCCTTCGCCGCCTTCCTCCGCCTGGCCCGCACGCTCACAGTTCTTGATTCTTTCCTGTTTTCTGCTTGACTTCTCAACCGGCCGCAGTGACCTCCTTATCATATTGTCCACTGGTCGTGCTGCTCCTCTCCTAAAGCTTTCCTGGCGCTTCTTCTTACACTTACCAACATCCTTTGCGCTCACCGTTCGTCCTAGAGTTCAGTTATTTCACGTCAATCAGTGCAGTGACTGCATAATGTCCCCTGCCTCTGCTCAGTTGCTTTTCGTTTCCTCATTGAAAACAACCAGCACATACTATCCGCTATGTGCTGGTCTACGCTATCCAGTTTGTATTCGTTACCGGATTCCTGCCGTGCACTGCTACTGTTCTTTGCCAACCGTCCTTACCCCTCCAACGTCGACCGAAACCTGTTCACCGGCTTCCAACTTCCTACACATTTCCTCACAAACCTTTCTGCGTTGCGCTGCCCAATTCACCCGTCCGTGGTAGTCTTGCGTGACTCTTCTCGCCGCTGCGAGCAACCAATACCGTTTCTCCTATTTTTACCCAAACCTCACCCTCCTTACCTTCTCATTTTGCAATAAGTCAGCTTGCATGACAGCATATCAATACCATTAAAGTGGCCTTTTTGCAGCCACTTGGAAGCCAAGACCAGCCGCTGACGCATGGTGCCTTTAGCCTGCATGTGTGCTCACCACCTCCTTCGGCTGGGCGCTAATCCCCTTGGCCGACGTGCACGTAGGCCACAGCGTGACCGCGCATGCACGCTAGCCAATCCCAATCCATCTTAAGGTCGTGCACCCACGCGAGCCTAGATATCATCCGCCTCATTGGCCGCCGGAACAAAGCATGCGCTGGTGACGCTCGATGTCCTCATCACTCCGAAGCAGACCCGGATAGGGAACGGACGCACTACTTCGCGAGTCAACACTCTTTCCATCTATTCTCCGTTCCATTGTGGACAAAATAAACTCTACCTTCTACTCTGGCCTACCCAAGACTTCTCCAATATCCTAAGGAACCAGGCCTCGGAGCTTGTAAGTTTTAGGGTTAATCACCTTAGCCTTACCTCATATACCATTGCCTACGGTTTGGTTAAAGCCGTCCTTTCCAGGTTAACTATCAGCTTCTGGCCCGGTATTTTTTACTTTCAACACACCGATATCCTTTACAACCAGCTAACACACAAGTTTAGTCTTCACAACGTCCATCCAACTCCGCCCTTCGGTTTCCCGTTAACATTACCTGCTTATTTGAATGGCTTTCTTCCACCCTCCCCTGCCTTCTGCCGTTAACATCATGGCTTCTTACTTACATATGACTTCCTAACACTGTTTCTCAAGATGGCGGCTCAACTTTCAAACCACATCATTCATAACGGCCACCCTGGTCACGGACTGGTGTAACCATTCCGTTTCATTCGCATCACCTACAGCAATCCCCCCGCTCGCCCACGGTTACATAAGTCCCATGTTCCTTCACCTGCTTCCACAATCCACTGCGGTACGTTGGATCTTAAATTTTGTCCTTCTGCCTCGCTGCATACATGCAGAACAATGTGTTGACTGCAATCTGTTGCGCCACCGACTAACACAAAGCTTCCGCATTTACCGCAAACTTTTGCTTCTAGCGACAAATCAAGTGACGCTCACAAGGGTTCCAACGGCACTCTCTGCTGACCTCTAGCTGCCCTTTACTATAATTGCTGAACGAATTTCATTCGGCTGGCACAGGTAGCCGCCTGTTGGTAGCTGTAAGAACACCGATGATCTCAGCCAATGAAAGGCATCACTTCAGTTAACGATTTTTGACGGCAATACCTTGAATGCAGGCAGGTCGGCACGAGCACCCAAACTCACACGCCTCTGTACCACAGTCCCCTGTCCGGACCTAACATAACCCCAACGTGAACACATACCATAGCTAATATGTGAAAAATACTAGGTACGCGACGTTCTCTTACTCGTTCTTCCACAGCATCCGTTTCCATCACAGGAGCTATTTTGTTAGATTTTCCGCTGGCGGTGAAAGAGTCATTTTGAAATATTTCATACTATTCCCATAGGCAACTTTCCATCCTAAGGTTTCTTTTTTGGTCCACTTCCGGATCCTGAGTCGCGCAAGCCATGGCTTCTCTACTCAAGCGCGACTCTGCCCATATGCGGCGGTAGGAAATGGCCGTGCCCTGCACCGAGGTTTTCATTCACCTTCCTGGCATGCATAGATTAGATTACCTCTGAAAGTTACAACAAGTTGGTCTGCTTACTGCCCTTACTCGGCTCCTCATCGACAAGATACGGTTTAAAAATAAGCCTTAAGAAAATAGCCCGGGCCCGCGGTATGGCATACTATAGAATTCCGACCCATTGCTGATATTGTCTGTTCATACCGCTCTCCCAGAAACAGGACTAAACCATCGTTTTCGCACCGTGAGGCAACTACAGCATTCTTAAAGACATTGGTTTGCCTGCCGGTGGTGGTGGATCTATAAATGTATTTGAATAGTTCACAGTACAAGCCTTGGATCCCAACGAGGAAAGGCGGAAGTAGCTTTTTCAATAGTTAATCAAAATCTTCATGCCTGGCACTACCCTTCTTTTCTGAGCTGGCCACAATCTCGACTAACTGTTATCTACACATATCTTCAACGGTAGTTATTCTTAATACGGCCGCTCAATGAGAAAAGTCATCCAGACCCAGTAACTTACGGGATTCTTGGTAATAGATGATCGTAAGGATGGAGCAGAGCTGTGAGTCCGCGCGCCCAGCGCCACCGTGCTGATTCATCCTCCTTCCGTCTGGCATGACTTGCATTCACGCGTGAGGACTTATCGTGTGTCGAACTTTCTAACGCTATCGATCGACTCACCGCTTCATACGCGTGTATGCTCGATGCCAATCAATAAGCCCCGTTTCACTTGACTGGCTGCATAGGCAACGGAACACAAGGCACACAGAAAAGCTTCTTAAGAGCGCACGCTTTTACGGACGCAGCTGGCGTGAATACACAGCCGATAGCTAGCGCCTGACTCAGCCCTTGTACAGATCATTCTTCTCGTCGTTAAAGTTGTTTAGGTCTGCTCTGTCTTCCTGACATATTATTTGCAAAACCTCGCTATGGCGACACAACCACTTACGACTGAACGACGTTTAAGCACGTGATCAATCCGCAATCGGAAGAATATATAAGTTGCTGGTGTAATTTGTCTCACTTAACTGCCAAAAGCAAGGAGAAGATCACCATGACACATATTAATAGGAATAAATTAAGTCAACAGTGCAGGAAAGTAACCTGAACAACTTCAATTGAGCATCGTATCTATTTATTTATTGTTAGTTGACAGACAATTTTAAATATTGGGTAAATTGGTAAAGCACCTCTTGGGCGCCTTTTAAATCCTCGAAGACAGGAAAAAACCTAAAACAATAACCGGACGCCGGTGGCCATACCGATAGTAAGTAAGATTTAGTCAGTTTATTAAGGGAAGAAGGCTTTTGCCCTTGAGCTCCCTATTCATAACCAAAAATAGCAAAAGAGTTAAACCCTAACAATAGTACATAATACAAATGTAGGCTAAACATCAGCGATTAATGTGAGCCAGTTGCAAGGTGTTGCTACTGATACTGTGTTGATTATATCTGTCACAGCTTCTTAGCAAATGAGAATCAAGTTTGTGTTTAAAATTGTCAACATTGTCTGAGAGCACCACCTCGTCAGGGAGTCCGTTCCACGCTCCGATGACCCTATGCGAGAAGGCGTTCCGTGGAACGTCCATATGGGCCGGTTTCCTTTGCAGTTTAAAGGGATGACCGCGCAGATGATCCATCCGAGCCAATTCGCAGAATTTGTCAAATTATAGGGCACATTCATGGCCTCTAACAATTCGGTAGGTTTGTATGAGGTCGCCGCGGAGTTGCCTATAATTGAGAGGTAAAAGATCAAGTTCGGTTAGTCTGTCTTCATAAGGCAGATGGCCAAGTTTCTTGACCATCTTCGTAGCCCTCGCCTGCACTTGTTCCAGATGCAGATAATCCTTCTTGAACTATTTATAAACAAATTTTATATTTTAGGCCCAGAGTGTCTCATCATTGCAAGAGATGCAGAGAGGCCAACTTGGAACCGTACTCGTTGGCCAATTGCATGTCCAAAGGAGAGAACCTTAGTCGGCAGAAGTTGCTTATGGTAGGCACGGCGATGTGAATACTTAACCCACGGTTTACAGTTAAAGTTTACCAGTTTAATAATTAGTCAGTATCTTCCATATATTTGGAGCAACGCTTAATTAATGTGAGGTTCGCTTTTATTTTGGTCTACCTCAACCCTGACAATGGAGGTCTCTGATCCTGGGAGGTATTTCAATCAACGACGTATTGGGAGCTGCTGTAGACTCCGGATTCGTTGGGTCTGGTAATCTAATGCAAACAGGGCTACTGAATGCCCGCGTAGGCATGGTGTTTCAAAAACGTATTCCAAAATAGTGGTCATAAGGGAAATGTAGTAAGGGGAAGCACAATGGCAATGGACGCTTGGAAAAGCTACACCCACGTAACCTTACTGTGATATCAGAATTTTACAATGAATCATTCAAAAACCTTATGAAAACCGGAACCGGTAGGCAAACCAATGCCGTCCAGGGATATTGTAGTCGCCTATAGAGAGGTAACGATGTCTTGTTCCGGCGTCCAGAAAAGCGGTACGGGTGCAAACAGAAGTGCAATATCGGCTGTGGTTCGGTATCTGGCATTATGCCATACCTCGAGCATGTAATATATGCTCAGGGCATATTGCCGCACTGTATATTGTAGGTGAGGAGCCCAGTAAGTGCGGCTGACGTAATAACTAACAGAAAATTGCAGGCAGAATCCAATATACGCATGCAAGGAAGCTTAAAGTACACCTAGACGCAATGCATTGTCAGACCCTATTACAGCCCATGGGCAGGATCATAGTCCGCTCGAGAGGCCTAGGCTTGCGCGAACGAAGTTGGAACAGTGTACTGACCATCCGGACTGGCGGCGGGAAAGCGGCCAACGGAAACGAAGGAAAATCTTCCTATGGTTAATATGTGGCTACCCACAGAATGTATGAGGAATAAGCTTTTGTAGGGGCAATGGCTGCTGCGGAAAGATAAGAAAGAGGCTCAAACTTATATATGATGGATTGCATGTCAGCTGCGATTTTTTGGTTGCGGTTTATGGTTTCTCTGACCATAGAAGTGCGGTTCGAAGCGTTGAGCTTTCCAATGCCGATTAGCCGGCCAGACCGACCTTGCCATTGCCGGCAACCACGGCAAACGGATGTGCCATGGTCAGAAGGTCTACGTCCTCATGCCGCCGCAAAGGCTGAGTTCGAGCACATGCTTCTGATGCATATCTCTGCCGATCTAGCAGAATAAATTACCCTCAACAGTCTAATTACGTTTTATTGTCTGTATTGTTTGTTTTCATGCGACGAACGCACGCCTGCAAGTCAAACGCGGCAATGCTTGCTACCTCTCCATGAAGGTTGTTCAACGTATTTTCATTACTAAATTTTTCTGACATCTTTAATTGTCGTACTGATCTTACTGCATAGGTTTCGTGGGATATTGCTCGCTTGTTAGTGAGGGCGTTATTATCTCACCACATCGTCCGTCAATGTAAAATTCGCTGAGTCTCGCCTTCTCATATGGCCCTCAATGTCGCCAATGGTGACTGGTGCCCCCTGCAGTGGCTACAGTGAGCTAAAATCTTCGATATCCCTGATGGCTACGTTGTTCACTAGCTTCAGGAATTTGCTTTTGTCCTTCTTGACAAGCATGCATTTTCACAGATTGACCTAGTCAAGGTCTTCCATCCAATTGCTATTGACCACAAATTCATTTCGAAGACGAATATAGGCAGCGCTTTGGTATATATTGTTTGGATTCCACAACGCCTCCAATAGCTCGCAGATGTTCGTAGGCAGAGTGCTTCAGGGCAACCAATCTCTGCACTTATGGCGAGGAACTGTTAGTGGGGAGATCCATCGTCGATAAACACAAGGAATATCTTACCATAGTGTTTGACCAAAGATTTGACGTTGGTCCCAACACATCCAGCTCTATTTTCGACATTCCATTCCTCAAGTTTCTCGACACAATGATCGACTCCGTTGATATCTGCATTATTCCTTCCAAGTTCGCAGTCATCCATGAATTCCTGTCCCTCACTTTCAAACACTAACCACGGCGCTTTCTTGGCATGATAAGTTTATATTGCCAGTTCCTTCCAAATTATGGCAACGTTATTCAGCCGCTCGTTAATTTTCCTTTGCGTCTCTAAGAATTCATTCGAACTGTCCACATAAGCGTGTCGCTTTTGGCAAGACTAAAGCAGCCCTGGCTGACGCCACCCTTTGGAGTGATTCGGTTTTCGACTCTGCCATCGCCAGCAAGTAAGATGCTTCCTATATTACCGTTTATGCGTTTCTCCAACAGCACCTCGCAGATCGCAAGTAGTCCCTCGCCTTATCCTCCAGAATGTTATCATCTGCTGAATCGCGCTACTGTACATTTGCATAGGAATTTTCTGTCGTCTGTCTCACAGGTAAATACTTCCAATTCCTCCTTGAGAGCAAGGACTTCGCTAGGTTTACGGATAACTAGCTGCTCTCCTGTGTTCTCAAGTTGCATTCTGACCATTTAAATGCCATGGATATCTGTCAACTAAATTACGTTTCATGGTTTACGGCAGAATTTGGCGATAAAAAAGGGGTGTGGGGTTATATGTTTGAGGTGTTAGAAAGGCATTCCTTTGTTCAGCTTCAACTTTCTCCCGGGATCGGCTTTGCTGGGATGGTGGCTAAAATACCACATTAATTCACCTTGTAAGTAGGGTGGTTTCGAAATTTAACTCCAAAGCTGCCCTGATAACTGGGAAAGGCACGATTATCTCCTGTCTTATCAGGTCAGTCCTTTGCACATTTGTGCTACCATCCTTTCACCGCAAGGTCTTCCTGTCCAACACAGCATTTTGCACCTTGGGAGTCAAACTGCTGACAACGTGGTTTCCAACTGCTTCGTCTGGCCTCAGCACAGGGCATATCCCAACTGTCAATAGAGCAAGGCACAGCAGCAAGGCAAGCCCTCCATAGCCATCTTTTGAAGCTCTGATGCAATGTAAGGGCGCCTTTGTACGAAAACTGCAGCCAACCTGCCTCTGATTGAGGGCTATTTCGATCTCATTATTTGTGTAACTCGGTGCATCAAATGGCCTAGATTTAGTCTCTTGCTTGCTGTCGAGGCCTCAGTGGTGGTACTGATGTTCCTTGATCATTTGGTTGCCATTTTTGGCATCCCCTCCGCTATCACGACTGATTGGTTTGCCCAGTGCGGAACTCTTCTCTTCTGGTTCCTCATCTGCTTTCGGGATTTACACAGTTTACTATCAATAGAGGTGATTGAGCAGTTTTACCGCTGGCAGAAAACCCCCCCTGAGTACCACAGTGGACCAGGACAGGGGGTCAGTGGACAACTCTTCTACTCCTCACTCGAATTGCAGCTGGCTTGTTTCGCCGCTAACTTGGTGTTCAGTGCCACTCCCTAACTTCCCGGTGAGATTACCTGGTCAACCACTCGTGGTACGTTCAAAGATTCTAACAACTCCCAGTACTTTCTTCCGTTAGTTATGTCGATAAACTCAGTTACGCCAGGTCATTAGTCATAAAAGGATTTGGTTGTATTTCCTCAAGTTCAAAGTCAACAGGATCACGTGCGCCGGCCGTTGGAACCAACCTGTCATCGTGCCTTCCAACTTGTATCTCGAAGAATGAAGACCTTCCGAGTCTACCGCGATACTTGCGAGGAGAATGTAAGCGCGTGCGATCTCAGACACTCGGGCCGATAAAACTTGTGGTTCGCTATGCTACATGCTCCTCAATCTCCACCTCAACCACCCTCTAGGCTTTCATTTTACTGTTTGCCCTTCTCCAAGTCAGCACCCTCTAACTGCAAATACCTCCCAATCAACCTCCAAAACTGAAGCTGCAAGACACATCTACTCTTTCACTGTACCCCATGTATCTCACGTTTATTTTGAGGGCCGTTTTATTGCTCGTATATTTTAGGTATGAACCTATTCCACAGTATATTTGCTCGCTACTTTCGGTCTGGCCGGGTGTTATTATGCAGTTCTATATCAATGTCATTGGACCGACAGCTTCATAACTCTATTCTTCTTGTCCGCTTCACGCTCCTGCTTGATTCGCTGCTAGAGCCGCCTGCGGCTTGACATCGGCCAATTAATGTGTTTTATTTAATGTAGGCGACAGTGCAAAAGCGCGAGGAGTGGATTTATTCAGGGTAGTGTACTTGGGCCACTCATATTCTGCCCTTTTGTCAATGATGTTCCAGATTGTTTTCAGTATGGTAGGCCCTTTATGTACGCTGACAATTTAAAAGTCACTTATCAATATAAACCGACAGATCGCACCCTCGTGCTCGAGCTGATAAAAAAGGATCTTCAGGCCTTCGCCCAGTGGTGTTGCACATGGCGCCTCACCCTTTCATGGCACAAATGTTCCCTTATGGTTGTTGGCGACGATCATCAACCGGAATTAAGCATTGACGGCCACGAACTAAATGTTCCAGCAGTTATCAAGGATTTGGGCATATCCTACTCTAATAGTCTCAATTTGTCAGAGCACTGTGCCCTGATAGTCTCGAAAGCACGCCGAACCACCGAATTTATTCTTAGAAATTTTAAGACCATAAAGGTTAGAACTAGCCTTTATAATATGTATGTGAGACCTAGTCTTGAATACTGCTCGCCTTTATTTAGTCTTCTGTGCACTAGTGAACGGAAGAAATAAGAATCGGTCCAGAACTTCTTCGCTAAATGAGTTTTCGGCATAGATACTTACTAAAAGCCCAGACACGTGTTTCGCCGATGTTTCTGGTGCTGCAAGATACAGCAACGAAGGGTTTGGCTCCTCTGTGGGTCCCCCAACGTTCTGTGTGCGGTTTCTAGTACATGACCTCCAGTTAATAATAAAGGAAATAATCGCGGAAATTATTAGGTGCATGATATGGAAGTAGGTGGACGGGACATGACTTTTAAGGGCCAGAGCCAGGATTCCGATGATAATTTTCGTCGAAGAAATCAACTACCGTTAATAACCAAGGAAATATCCATTCTACAATCGAGTAAGACTACAAGTCTTATGAATTCAATATGACAATTACTCGAAATCAAGGAAGCTTCTACTGATTTAAAAGAAAGTCTCTAC
Source organism: Ligula intestinalis (assembly GCA_036362985.1). Classification (NCBI taxonomy): domain Eukaryota; kingdom Metazoa; phylum Platyhelminthes; class Cestoda; order Diphyllobothriidea; family Diphyllobothriidae; genus Ligula; species Ligula intestinalis. The sequence continues at coordinate 46,458,905 of JAYGXS010000001.1, forward strand.
TCAACTATATTTGGATTATTTGTCAGATAACATTTGCGATGCGCAAAACAAGATAAGGGGCTATTTGACTTTGAAGATAATCATAGTGTCGGAAGTGTTGAATGAAGGGCCGCCAAAATGTTATACTTCAAATAATAATGCCCTATACAACCCGCATGGCAAAATATATTTCCTTTGGGTCATCAAAAAAGCAGCGAAGCTCTCTCCAAGCTTTTTTGGGTCTTAAACAGATAGGTTTACCCTTTGGTCTTTGGCGGATATTTACAATGCACGACATTGACCAATCTCTGAATTCTCCATTAAAAAGTGTGCAGTCTGCAGGCACAGATGGATTTGCGTAAATTTTCCTTCTCTATGAAAGTGCTTAGACAATAGAGATACTTTCGCGGAGGTTGTGGTAATCGTGGGTAGAAAAATGTCAATTATGTCAGGGAACACGCATTTTCGCTTCTATTAGCATATGTATATATATATATTGCCAATAGAAGCGAAAATCTGAGTCCCCGGGCATAAATGAGAAGAAGAGGCGATCACGGGAACCATAGTTTTACTTTCCTGACGTTTCAAAAGCATACAGGCTTCCGTCATCAGAGGTGGGGATTGTACCGCACCTCACCGTATTTATAGTAGGTGACAGTCATAGTCAATAAGGTTTAAGCCAATGCAAAGGAAGGGGGCCGGGGCATGAGAGGGATGCTCAATCATCGAGACGGATTAGTTTCAGTCAAGGGGTCTCCAATCGGATTCTCCTCTTCGCGCCTGTGCAGCTGTCATTGATCTAAGCTGCCGTCCTTGGGCGGTGTTCCTGTTTGTGTTCACTCGTTCATCTGGTTTCCCACCTGCAGAATGAGCGGCTGCAGCAGCTAAGTTGATGATTGCTCTTTCCGGTTGTGGTCCATCTACGTGTGTGTCCATCGTGGGCTCACAAAGGCCCGGATTAACGTCAGATTGTGCTATTCGCGCCTGTGCCAATGTCATTGATCTCAGCAGCCGTGCTAGTCCGGTGGTCCTGTTTGTGTTAATACGAACATCCGGTGTCACACCGGCAGAATGAGCGGATGAAGCGGCTACGCTGGTGATTGCCCCTTCCAATTGTGGTGTGGCTGCGTGTGTGTCCACCATGGGCTCGCGAGGGCCCGGATTCACGTTCCGTCTGATTTGGTGTTCGCTTTTTCCTTCCTTGAGTTTCTTTTGGAGGGCTTGGTAGGCTGTGGGAAGTGAGACACACCGGTTAATGGAGGTTGTTCCCGTGTGCCAGGTCTCGATTGTTTTCCTCACCACGTGGTCAATTCCTCGAGCCAGAATTTCGGCATTCTGGATGGAGAATGTGTGTCCGACATTTGCGCAGTGTTCCACCACCCACAACAGTCGCTACATCGTATGTACAGCCCTGCTGTGTTCTGCCATCCGGGTCTGCAGCCACTTCCCAGTCTCTCCGACATAGTTGATCGCGCAGAAATCACATTTTATTCGTAAACAGCGTTTGTGGTTTCACCTCGGGGCAGGACTTCCTTCGGCCGCATGACGAGATGTCGTATTGTTGCCTCTGGTCAGTGGGCAATGCCGATCCCCAGGGGTTTTAATAGACAGAAAAATGCCTCAGAAATGCCGTCAATGTATGGTTGCGCACTCCGTAATTTCGGTTGCTCGGCTGCCGGCTCTCCATTCGATCGGACCTGTCTGCCGCGTTCGATGAAATTTCGAGGATATTCGTTGGCCATGAAGAGACGCTGGAGGTATCGTACTTCAAAACTCCGGTCCTGCGACTCACTGCAGTGTGTTTCTGTCCGTTTGTAAAGCGTTCACACACAACTGAGTTTGTGGCATGCCGGGTGTTTGCTATGATAGCTTAGGATTTGGCGCGTATTGGTGGCCTTCCTATACACCGTCATTTTATGGCTCTTATTGGGTTTTTGATGGACGAGGACGTCTAGGAACGGCAGTTGGTTGTTTTTTTCAACCTCCATCGTACACTGGATATCAGGAAAGACAGAATTCAGGAGATCGTGAAATTCCTGGACCTTTTCTCGCTCAATGATGACAAAGCTATCGTCAACATATCGACTCCAGAACTTGGGCTGATAGTTTGCGAACACGATCACCTCTAGTTTTTGGAGAACTGCTTCTGCGATGAAACCCGAAAGTGGTGACCCCATCGGCGTCCATTGATCTGCTCATACGATGTCCCCTCGAAGGTGAAGAACGTCTTCAAGCAAAATGTTAAGAGTTGGACGAGATGTCTTCGTTTCACCGTCTCGCCCGTCTCAGCGTACTGGCTCTCCAGTAGCTCGCTGATCGTGTCGACGGCCAGGTCTTGTGGGATCGAGGTAAAGAGAGAGGTGACGTCGAATAACGCCATGAGCTTGTCTTCGGTGGGTTGCACTCCCTTAAGACGTTCCAGAAATTGAGTGGCTGAGCAGACCGTCATGGCTGCGTTCGACCATCTTTGTCGCCCTGCGTTGCACTTGTTCAAGAAGCTCCATATCTTTCTTCAACCACGGTGTCTAAACTGGCATTCCGTATTCGAGATGTGATCTCACAAAGGCACCAAATATTTTTTCCGAAGAGTTCAGGTGGAAAGATTTTGAACGCTCGTCTGATCCAGTGCAGGGTACTAGTTGCCTTCTATACGGACTTTTTACAGTGCTCTGTTTGCATCAAGTTCGCGGTTGTCCATATACACCGATCTTTGTGCATCTCAACCTCTTTAAATGCAGAACCATTGATAAAATAACTGTGTTTCGGCGGCACTTTTCGCCCGGTCTTATGTGCAGAACACGAAACTTGGATACATTAAAGTTAAAAAGCCACATGGACAGTCAGATAACGAGTTTATCGATGTTCGACTGTAATCTCTTTGCGTCGTCGGCGCACCTAATTTCAGCCCATATTTTTATGTCATCCACAAACATGACAGCTGCGCAATCAAGCGCATTGAGGCAGTCGTTTACGTAAATCGGGAGCAGCAGCGGACCCAAAACTAAGCCTTGTGGTACACCACTCTCGACCTTAGTCCATTCTGAGGTTGAGTTTCGGACAACGACCCTCTGTTCTCTGAGGGATAAAAAACTACTGATCCATTTATAAATTTTTCCTTGAATTCCAACGTCCCAAATCTTCTGCAGAAGAAGCCTTTGTGATACACTATCGAAGGCCTTTTTTGAAGTCAAAGAATATGACATCAATTGGATAGCCTTTATCTGCGGCCTTTTTCCACTTTTCCTGCGAGTAAAGAGCACTCGTTAGGCAAGAGCGTCCTGGGCGAAAGCCATGCTGTCCATCACACAGTATTTTGTTGCTTTTGATAAAAAACATTAAATTCTTCTTAATAATGCGCTCCATCACTTTGCACGCGCTGCAAGTTAGACTGACAGGACGGTAATTTGCGCACTCAAGTCGAGAACCTCCTTTATAGATTGGGGTGACGTTTGCCCACTTCCATTCTTCTGGGAGTTCACCTTCGTCAAAAGATTTCTGGAAGATGGCAGCCAGGGTGGGTGCACAGTTCGTTAGCTAATTCTCTTAAAGCTAGTGCAGGAATTTTGTCCGGCTCAGGTGATTTGGCAGGCTTAAGTTGGAGTTATTTGGCCCTGACAGTGTTATAATCATAATATGTTTATTATGCCACTTTACAGGCAATTGGAAAGAGTTGGTAATGCATATCTTGGGCGCCTTCCAACACCTCGAAGACCGGAAAAAACATAAAACAAACTCCATATGTTGCAGCCAGTTTTGGTTTGGTTTTGTTTCAGGTTTTGTGTTTTGTCAATACTGGGCGAGATTGGGAGTTTGTTTCAAGTAAAAAAACCTGACTTCAAAGGTATGATACAAACGGAATAAATGTACAGTTAAGCTGAGTTGACACATCAGCAGGAGAAATGTTGCATATCGTTCAAGGACATTAGTTCAAGACGGATAGGGTTGGCACAAGAAGACAGTGTTCTCAGTCTTCCTTCAATGGTTGTCGGCAAACGTTGCGCGCTATCGGCTGAAGGGTTAGCAGACTGCGGGCTGCTGCTTCAGCAGCATTATCTTCAGAATGAAGCCTGGCGGGGTTCAAAGTCCACGAAGGCCATCAGAGTGAAAGAGAGATTCCACCGAGTCAGCACCCAAAATTCGTGAAAGTTTTCCTGAATGTAGAAAACTAGTTATAGCTCTCTTAAACATAGGGTAGCTTTGCTGGGCTTAAATACATTTGGGCAGCTTATTCCAGATTGATATAGCATTTACTGAAAAGAGTTGCCGGTACTTAACTGTGCGTGCCATGAAAAGAAATAAAAATACCTCTCGATGACTGGCGCGTCGAGAGTGCTCGAGCTGTCTAATTGTACTAAGAGGATTAAAGGTTTCACCATTCAAAAGCTTAAACATTAAAAACCGACCCTTCTGCAATCTACGAAGCCACAGGGGATCCAGCTTTATAAGTTTGCACCTTTGTTAGTAGGCTTAGTTACGGTGTTCTGAAGTGAAAACTCTTCTAGTGAAGGAGAGCTGCACTGATTCTATTTTCTTCCGTTCACTAATGCGCAGAAGACTGAATAGGGGTGAGCAGTATTCAAGACTAGGTCTCACGTACATATTATAAAGGCTAGTTCTAACCTTTTATAGTCTTAAAATTTCTAAGGATAAATCAGGTGGTTTGGCGTGCTTTCGAGACTATCAGGGCACAGTGCTCTGACAAATTGAGACTATTAGAGTAGCATATGCCCAAATAATTTATAACATCTGGGACATTTATTTCGTGGCCGTCAATGCTTAATTCTGGTTGATGATCGTCGCCAACAACCATAAGGGAACATTTGTGCCATGAAAGGGTGAGGCGCCATGTGCAACACCACTGGGCGAAGGCCTGAAGATCCTTTTTTATCAGCTCGAGCACGATGTTGCGATCATATCGATAAGTTCAGAGGCTTGCTACCTATGCCGAAGGAGGCTAGTTTCAGAA
>JAYGXS010000001.1:46468849-46503670 GCA_036362985.1 Ligula intestinalis
GATTTATGGACGACCTCTGTAAAAACTTACCTGCAGTTCCGTTTGACTCGTCTTGAACAACTATGCAGTTTTGTCGGTCAAGGGAAACCCTTGATGTATTTCCAGTCTTACTCCTATCGGAAGACCCCGAGATGTTGTTAGGAATAGTTTTTGACTTTGTGTTTCCGTTGCCATCACCAGACATAGGCTTCTTTTGGAGGCTGGGATGGCACTGATCAGGTCTGGCTTCGTGCTGCCCCCCTTTTACAGTTGTGGTTCCTTCTGTAATTTTTATGCAGCCTTAGCATACCCAATAGGAGTGGTTGAGGTTCTGGGTACATAATAAACTTGTGTTCCGGAAAATGAGCCTATAATTTGCGGGGTTTTTTATTCGAAAAGTTCCTCATGTGCTGAAATTGGGCGCAGAATATCAGCCCCGCAGACCGGTAGAGATGTTTCTGTAGAATCTTGATCATGGTGCTCCTCTTCGAGGACAACTTGACCATTTATGTTACCTGCCTGATCATTTTTTTTCGTAGACGCTTCGGTGAGGGATGCTGCTGCTGCGTACGTTAGGTCCCCTCCCTCAAGTTCATGCATCGCCCGTTTTTCCTCGTGAGGGAGAAATCGAGAAAATTTCTTCAGCTCTTCCATCTCCACTTTATATATGATTGCTTGTTTATGATAGCAATGAACTATGTGCATTCATTCACCAGTATTTTTGTTGGTTTTTGTGGTTGCAGGTGCTACAATATGACTGTTCGGTAAATTCTGCAGCCGTTGCTTTGTGATTGGTGGACTGGATGTGTCTTTTTAGGTTGCGCGTCATTCAAACATTTGCACGTGAGCTACCATGGTGTTCACTTCTGATGTCGATAAGAAATTTCGCGAGGTTCTCTGTGGCCGTCACTTTCCATCCTTTTTGAAGTTTGAGGAAGCCATCAAAGAATTTTGCACAGTAACGAATGTCAATTGAAATCACTTTTAGGCAATGGGCTATTATTTAAGGACGGGCCGCTCGAATAACCATCATGCGGACTCGATACACGCCAAGCAGTTCGTGTATGCCCATCGCAAATACGTATGCATCGTGGCACCGACGAAAAAGTAGGAATATTCAAAATTGTAGCTGATGTCTACTGCTAGCCGTGTTGGATGTGAAGCGTACTTTAATGTCAATCGTATGGTTAAAAAGGGCATCGCTGTAACGTCCTTCGATATGCAGTACAATCACGAGTCAAAGCCTCCTGAATATGTGGATACTGAAAGCATTTTTAAGCAGAATTATTTTCAGGATTTACGGATGTTAAGCCCGTCGTCGCCTTAAAGTGAATTTATGCACTATTTTTAGTTCCCAAAATAAGCTAGGGAACAAGCACAAGCTTTACGTTCGCAGTTTAAAAGTTTGATGCAAGGAGGAATTTTCAACACGTGTGCAGAACTTATGCCAAAAGTTCGGGATTTCAAAAAGGTAGGCAAAATGCATGGTTGACTAGACATGTTACTGGTACCAGGGCAGGGCTAGCCATCACTACTAAGGCTCGCATCTGTGGGTCATTCGACATAAAGAAGAGAAGCACGGTACGTATAAGACTAATCATGCATTGTACAAAGTCATCTACGACTGTAATGACATGTATGGTTGACTAGACATGTTACTGGTACCAGGGCAGGGCTAGCCGCTACTACTAAGGCTCGCATGTGTGGGTCAGTTGACATGGTGAAGAGAAGCACAGCACTTATAAGACTAACCATGCACGCTACAAAGTCATCAATGATGGTAATGACATGTATGGTTGGCTGGACATGTTACAGGTACCAGGGCAAGGCTAGCCGTCACTACTAAGTCTCGCATCTGTGGGTCAGTCGACATGGTGACGAGAAGCACGGCACGTATAAGACTAACCATGCACAGTAAAAAGTCATCAGTGACAGACATGATAAGTGCCTTGATTCGTTCACCTTGAACAGTGACCGATATATGTCGTTAAGAATGTCCTGAAGTTACCTTGCCTTCACGTTTTTTGGCCATAGATCCTTTTGCGCATATTTCCGTATCGGCCAGGTTCTATTCGATATGTTTGTTTTTTGGCTTTTTCTTTGCAAAAGTTGGAGAAATATTTACTTTTTATTGATTTTTATATCTACATAGCTTATTTTTTACATTGCCTTGTTTTTTACTTTTGTTTGTTTTACTCTTCTCTTTTATTTCATGTTTTGGTGTTTTCGGTTGCGTTTATTGCACGTTCCCCCGCTTAATACTGGTTGATCTGTGTAAATAGGGCTTCTCAACGTTTACAGTAAAAAATGTTGGCTTCAGTATTTGTTCTCAGTAAAACTAAAGTATCCATATCTATGGATAATCCAAGTGATGTTACACTCTCTTCTCGTTCGTCTGCCACGGTTGAACAACAATATCATTCATATTATTTTCTTCACGGTTTCTTAATGCTTCTACAGTTTCTTTGCCTCTGCGCTTTATTTATCTATATTTTGACTGTTGAAGATGCGTAAGCAAGATGAGGGGGACACATTGTTTGTTACGGAATATGACAGATTTTATTGCACTCTAAAGTACGTATCAGTTCTGTAGGTATTACTGTATGCAGTAAGTTGACTGATGTAAGTGGAAGTGTTAAAGGGCTTACAGTACGCCTGAACATCAGACGGTTTGCCTTTTCTACAGTATATACCTACTGTGAAGATATTACTTTCAAAAGGCTCCAATATTCTAGCAAGAATGGGCCAAAAATCACACCTACGCTTCCTATATAAGTCACTTTATTAAGGCAAACCATCTATAGATAAATAAACAACTACCTCATTTCCTTCAATATGTACCATGGGTTGACTTACCTAGTTAGTTAATCCATTGAGAAGTCCTAAATGAACATACTGCCCGCTGCCCATTGCCGTCACGGGCGTCCGCTTGCTAGAGCGTTCCCGAATCGTTCGCCCATCGCCCGGTAACTCCGGGTGAAACCGTTGCAATACTCTCAGCAGTTCCGTGAGATGGCTTGTTGGTGGCTCACATTTTGCTGCCCACATCTTCAGTGTATCTCGTAGTTGGCTCCTGAACGGCCTGTTGCATACTTGGTCCTTCGATTGGACCATCAAACGTTGGAAATTTCAGACAGTTCGACTCCTCGATGAAGTCTGTGCTGTAATCTGATGTTCCGCATGAAGAACAGCAGGAAGATTCACTAAACGAGGAATGTTCATCAGAATCCGACGTCGTCGGCCAAGCTTTCCTGTCTACCTCCTTAACTTTACGAAGCAACGCATGATAATCGCGTTTAGCTTCTCTCCAAAGGGTAGTCCTTGATTTAGGCATCCACATACTATCAAAAAATTCAGAATATTATAATTTTAGCAACAAATAAAGCCACCACAATCACAGCCCACTTACGCGTTCAGCGGCTCACGTGCGACACGACGGAATGCCGTCCAAACTCGCCGCCAGACACAGCAGTTGAAGTAGCAATCAAATTGCACGCATTCAGATTGAGGCGTTCTGACCAATAATTTCGCTGATATTTTAGCCAATTAGGTTTGAGATATTGTGTGTGTATGAGCTGACGGGTACACAGGTCTACAAATTGCTATTAGGGTTTATTCTATTTATCATGTTCATTCCATATCTGTTAAACTAATAGCAATAAGAAAACGGCTTCTAACATCCAACGGATGGGCAATCTTTCGTTTTCGCACTGTGCCCACGTGTATTATATTATCTCTCATTTTGTATCCATCCCATTCTCGCTCTAGGAGCCTCTATTATTAGTCCACTAAGCTTACAAATACGTCATGATAGTGAGAATGAATTCACAATCACGCAATTCGATGACATAAGATGATGTACCTTTAGATACCCTTGCTTTGCTCGACTTCGTTTTGGGAAAATACTTGGTAATTTCTCCAAGGACATCATGTAAGTAGTTGGAGTACGTTATATTAGTTACAGATGCCAATGACCTGGTTACTTTCCCATCCTGACCCGTATACCATTTCACAGTCATGAGTTCTGTTCTGAGTCGTGCAGCACATACCCAATCTGCCTGGACAGAATTTCTGAGTCTTTTAATCGCTTCCATGGTAAATGGTGGAGAATAAAATGATAATGTCATTTAAAGATGGCAAAGAATGTATTATTTGGTGGTACTTCACGCAGATTATCCATTCAATACAGGCTGATTTTCATTTTATGTTATGTCGAGTCCCATAAAAGAGTTCAGCAGTGTCTGCAAAGTATGCTGACGTTAAAAAGAAATGCGAATCAATATCAACCACCAAACTCTCGGGATCTAACATGGACTCATGCAAATCGTTACGGGTCTCTATGTTGATTATAAATCATTTTGTCCTTGCTGACAGCTGCACACTGAATGAAAACATTGCAGCATGTATACAGCAAGTTCTGGAACCACTCGGCCTCAAACGCGCCATCTCCAGATTAACTATAAACGCGGAAATGAGAGTACCTGTCATGCATCAATCGGCACTAAGAGTGTTACATCTGATTGCAGACTATAGCTCGAAAATGTTAAGCATACTGCTACTTCTGTTCAGCTTAACAAAGCTCACTGAAAGGCAGAAACCGTCTAAGCCTCTTTGACTCCCTTATTATCATATGGTCCAAAAGAAATCTCATGTTTTCAACTAAATGATAGCTTATTCTATGGCTGTGTGATATGCGGTTATCTTTTAATGCTCATGTGGAGATTTTTCACCAACCTGGTTCGTCCGCTCAGTTGAACCTTATCTAGCCTTCTTTCGGGAGCTTAATCGCATGCAACAAATTACAAAAAGTGCTTGCTTGTGATCTTAATTTCGTTTTATTTTTTTCTTCCCATCGTTGTTAAGTTTATCGTTGTGCCACAAACTTAATAACCCTTTTAAATATTTTTAAGGATTGGCTACTTTTTTCAGGTTTCTTACTCGTAATGTCTGATGAAAGCAGTGACGAGTACTTTGCCAGCGCTGATGAGGGGTCAATGAACGAAGAAGATGAAATTGGGCAGTCCCATGCAACGCAGGTAGTTGTATGTCCTTTTCAGTGATTTAACTGTTACATCGGGAGTTTTCTTTCCCTCTCATATTCTTTTTCGATCCTTTCAGTGTGCGTTAAAGACTCCTCTACCAAGAAACAAAGCTTGTGGCGAAAAATTGGAAGCAACCTCCAAAGCGCCTACTGTGTTGGATGAACATTCGAAATCAGGCTTTTCTTTACCGGTAGACGAGGCCTCCTGTCATTTGCCCACCTCCTCCGTGGCTCCTTCAGTAAAACAGCAGTCAACGCCGCCTCAAAAACTTATTGAACCAATTTCAGTTGAACCAAAGCACAACGAGCAAAAGTCGTATGTCGCGTCAGCTCCCGTTCCTGGCTTAATCTCTCGAGACAATGTTACAGAAACACTGCAACCGACAGCAACATCCATTAAATTGCACACTTCCGAAGGCCCAATGGTCAAAGATCCGATTACTTGTGGTAAGGATGACAAATTGACTCCTCGGGAGCTAAACCTGGATGACAGTAAAAAGAAAAAGAGGGCAGAACCCATCAAACAATCTTCAGAACATGTTAAAACGCTTGATGTATCGCCAATTCCCTGCGTGCCCGAGTCTCTTCATGTTGCTCCAGAGTCTGTCGTTACTACTGATGGGTCCTCGCCCACTCGCTGCTGCTGTCAGCAAGAATCCACGCAGAGTCACTTCGACGCACCGTCAAAAACTACATCAACGAGTTTGAATGAGCACAGTCATAGGTCCGAATGGCATGGAACTGGTGGATTAAACCAACAAGAGCCATCATTGGCCACTACTGGAGATGAAAGAACCCACATCACATCTGCAAATTTACTCGAATCAGAAGAAGTTAACGCCTGGGATGATGATAGCTGGGGTGAGGCCGAAAAGATTGAGGATGTTCGAGAATCGTCTGAAGAACCAGGTTCACATCTTAGTGTCGTTACTGATAGTACGTTTTCTTCTACTTCCGACGTCCCGACCCACCCCGGAAAGATAAAACCTTCGGTTGATAGGGCGCACCGAGAATCTCCGACAAGAAGGTCAGTCACGCACATACCTGAGGCAGATCTAATTGGGACGCTTGACCAAGAGTCTTCTAGCACAGGTGAATTGAAGGCAGCAGTACCCTCTTCCCCCTCGATCCGAAAGGCTTCTGCCTCAAAAGCTCAGCCAGTTCCTTTGGCGGTGGATACCAAAGAACAAAACCGAATGACACATCCTGCCGGCGATCCTGCACCTGAACAAATCGCCCTTGATGCATTGAATTTAAACAGTAAATGTGAAGCTGAGTGCGTCGAACAGTCGGCACAACCACGTAAAATTGCAGTAGCAGACAAGCATGATCTTGAGACAGAGTCAGAGTCCATGATTAACATCGTACACAAGACCTCCTCAGCGAGTCAGGCATCGGTCGAAGCGGAAGGTTGGGACTTGACCTGTGTGTCTGCTCTGCCCTCGCTACCGCAAACCTTCAATTCTTCTTCTGGCAGGAAAGGCGAAACTGAATCAGACCATTCTGTTGCATTCAAACAGATGCCAAACGACTGGGATGCTGATTGGATTAACGAGGAGGAAGAAGAGGTCTTCAAGGCACCGCCTAACCTAGCCACACCCAGTCAAAAGAAGGATACGCTCCCAGAACAATGCGAAGACGGGACTAGGCCCGAAGAAACCAATGACGATTGGGATTTCGAGGAATGGGATTGCGCAGATAAGACGCCAGTAGTAGCTGCTGAGGAGGTCACGCCCAAGCCACCTACTCAGTCAGAAATCGCGCAGAAAACTGCTGACAGTTCCGGAGACGTTCCCATCCTACCCGAATATCTTTCAACGGCCGCCACTTCCCTGGTCAAAACTGTTGGCGGGGGATTAGCTAGTTTTGTCGATAGCTTCAGTCTCTCCAATCTGTCATCCACATTGGCGGCCTTTGATGGAGCGCCTCCGTCTGCCCAACAGCCTCCGTGTACCGACTCTCCCCGAAATGATGTCAACCCCCAAAATGAAGCAGAGCCAAAGAAACCTGTGTTACGCAGTCCCGCCGAAACAGAAACAAAAGTTGCGGTCGATGATGGTGGATGGGGTTTAGGTGGGATGTCCTGGACCTCTTTTGCAAAGTCATTTTCCTCGACTGTAGAGAATACGGTCAGTTTTGCGTTCCATAGTTGTTTCCTCACTTTTATTTCCTTTTGGGTGCTCTTGTATTCGCCGTATTTAACCCATCTCCTTACTTTCTGATAAGTTCAGGTTTCAATAGTTACTTCTGAGATCCTGGTTAGTTTTATATTGGTGCGCCGGTTTTCGCATAATTGACACGGTACTACGCAAAGTAAACCACATACTCGGAATCTCAGCATGAAACAGCTGTCGGTCACGTCTTGGTCACCAAAAAATGATGGGCGCACCCAGAGCTTTTGAGTTACAAACCAGGTTTTGTTTAGCAACAGAGGAAAACATAGGACACCAAAATAAAGAATATTTTCTCCACAGGACCTAATCTATTCTTTCAGGCAATAGTGACTGCCTATACCACTGACAGCTTTTTATAGGTTTGTGAAGGCAAGGCCAAGGATCTTTTTCCCAAGAGACTGTTGGTAGTAGTAACTAAGTTGGATATTATTTGCGGGCATTGTGGCCACTAACTTGTTATTACCCATGTATGGTGACATGCTGACTTTTTGCAATGAATTCTTCTTGTTGTTTAGAGCAGTCAGCGTCAAGGAGTAATCCCTACTCTGTTTCCGGCTTTAGCATGCATGTAGTTCAAGAATTTTCTAATTGAGCAGTACTTGGCAATCTCCCACCGTAATATGGTCTCAAACAAATGTACATAATCTGGCATGCTTCTCCCATTGGAGACTCTACCGGTCATCCACGACTGTCATAATACAAACTTGGCTACCTCAGTTATATTTAGATTATAACTGTCCTTAAGTGTTATTTAAAAATGCTCGTCAAGCTGTTCAGTTTATCGCTTTTCTTAGGCAACGAAATCTATTTTAAAAATAATTCTGTAATGCTTCTACTTGTATGCCACGATGTATCATTCAAATTGATATCCTCTCTTACATATACTGTAACAAAATATAATCAACATCTTCCACTTGAAAGTGGATTTGAGGATGTCTGTCTGCGTATTGAGTTTTTATTTCCATTGTTTGAAAGTCCCATTTTCGTTCTGGAAACCAGAATTATTTCAAATATTTTTTGTTAAATATAGTGTTCTTTCCACTAAAATTCTAGATTGCCGTCCAGTCTCTTCTAACAAGTTTATATGATGCTTGGGAACCGTGTTAATATAAAATATGGCTCCCCCTATGGTACTTTTTTGTTGAAACTGACCAAAAAGGCCTTTGCAATAGAACCAACATCTGAATTTATCTGAATTTTAGTGCATCTCGCTCCATAACCACCAGTGCTGAAAAAACAATTAATTTTTGTTGTGTTCGAAAATAATATTAAGGAATCCTGGTAAATAGTTTAGGTTTTGTTCCAATACTACACTTTAACACAGGCTTAACCGTTTAGTAGGCGATTTACGGGGGAGGCGGGAAGATACAGTTTTCTTTAAAATATATAAGGCCTGTCTAATTCACACAATCTCGTGAACCCACTAGGTGGTATAGGTATAGACTGAGTTTCACTATATCATATTTGATTGTTTTTCGGAATAATGAATGCGCGAAATTGTGTATACTAAATCAGTACCCGATCTGCTTGAAGGTTTTGTTTTAGCAGGGCAATCCTGCAGACAGTATGTACCTTGAAAGTCAACGCTGACTATTTCAGCGTTTCTATGGCAAATTTTGTCTAGCATCCTTCCTCAAACGATTGAGCTCAATGTAGCTCGCTTTTAATACATACTAGTAGAGCCATCTATAAACCACGGTCATTAGTGTATTGCTAATATTAACGACAGCATGTAATATTGTTCGATGATATTATTGCCGTGATACTTGGTCCTGTTGGACATTGTTTTTTGACGGTGTTTTTTTCCTTGCAAGTTTTTAGGATGATAGTCGGGGCGCTTTTTAACGCAATAACTTTCCTGGGTTTTAGGGGATGCAACTGCTACAGGGCGGCGTTGATGTACTTGAGACCATCGGCAAAAAAACCTTCACTGCATTAAAGGAGACTGACCCTGGTCTGTCTTACACCAAAAAGTTCCTTCGCGCTCCCCAAATCAGCCAAACTACTCGACTTTCTCAGGTGATTTGCTGACCTGCCTGTGGATGTTTTTTTAACTACGTGCTCTCTCCGACTGTTAGACCTGCTCTATCAGTTTTTGCATGATTTAATTTCCTGCCAATGTTTTTTTCGTTTGTAGAGCATGTGTAGAATATTTGCCACCGAATTCTACTGCTTCATGTCGAATGAAATTCGAAGTGGTTGCAACGTTTAGGCTTCTATGTAATGAAAAATGTTTTCAAGGGATTGACTAATTCCAAATTACACCACGCTGTGCCATAGGTTTAATCCAAAAAATTATGATAGCCTGTGTGTTTACGTAGCCTTAGCTTTCTTCTAAAACATGTGGACATAACAATAGTGAGAATGAAAAGAAATCAGAGTAAAGCCCAGTACCGTAGGAGTATCACAAAGCTACAACCTTTGACCTCGACGAGTCCGGGCCGACGAGTTTCCCTTTCTGGTTTTTATGGATTCTTCTGATTTCGCTATCTCAAAGACCTACGCTGTGCCTATCATTCGAATGGTGGTCGGTTTTCAATCTTATCACCTCATCAGAAATTTTACCAGGTTTCACGTAAAATGTTTCGTAACTACACCCGAACGAAGGGTGTATGATCTGCAGCATCCGCTACACGTCGTAGAGCCCCATCAACCTTTTTACGTGTTTTTACAAATAGAAAACGTAATAATGATTACTGGTAAGCATAATATATTATTATTTAATGTAGTATTACTTACTGTGGATGATATGACTGATGACACGACTTAGTACACCCCAAAACTGGTTGCAGAAGAATGGTACAATAATCAAGCCAGAGCGACTGGCCATCTATCCGACTGATACGGCCATGAAAAGCTTCTATTTATGGCCCAAATTGTTAAAAAGACTGCTTTTCTCCGACCTATCGTGTCTTTTCCCAGAAAATTCACCTTTAATTGGGTTTAAGTTAGGTTTCCGTGCAACGACCCGTAGTTTCTTTTTACAGATGAGGTCAGGGTGTCATTCGACGTTACCCTTAGTCGTCGCTTCGATCACACAGCCTGATCATTTACATTGTGGGCGGCCTACTTCAGAGCCAGTAGAATAAGACAAAAAAGACGTCTGAACGAAGGCCCCTCATGTGGCTGCTAAAATGCGCCCTCAGTACCTATAATGCATTCTAAGGGACGATGTGCGTGCAAATCCAAGGTACCCAGTGCTATCATCACCATCTGGCTTTATCCTTGAGGCAGTTCTCCAAAAGCTGGAAGTATTAATTTTCTCAACCCACGTGTCTATTTTGTGGCGGCTTATGGATGATGCCTTCGTCGTCCACAAGTGGGAAGTGGTCGTGGAATTCATTGCGCTCCTGAACTCTTTTTCTTCTCACATCTTATTTTCAGTGGCACCAAAAAATAAGCGAATATCGTTCCCAGACAGCCTATGTCACTATAAGGTCAACAAAAACCTGAAGACAGTTTTTCCCAATAAGGCCATCGTTACGTTATCGTATACAGTTCTACCGTAGCACTTCACGCAATTTATGTTGCTCCTCGCCTATACTTGTTATTATCAAAGTATTATCATTCATCATGAACTGTTTTAGCTCTTTAAAATTTCTGAGGTTTTGACTGTTGATGCTATTCATTTCTAAGTAAGTTGAGGTTGTGCCCTTTTGCGAAGTTCTTTGTCAGTGGTGCGTAAATTTAGCGAATCTGTTTCATGCTTCGCTAGATCACGTGACAATTTCATTTCCGTCGTTTGCAGTGCTGTCAGCGCATCTTCCTTTTGTAGACTCAGCTTATATCGTAAGCGTAGGCGCATATTTTGTGCATACCCAAAGTGCATGCGCAAATCTCCGTGAACTTGAAGGTGCATCTCCCCGCGAATATGCGCTCACTACCCTTACATTTTGACGACCTCTGGTACTCAGCCAATGGTGCTTGGAGGCTGAACAGTTATCAAAACTGTCTGCCCCGTCCTCGCTTCTGCTTGCCTTTGTCCTGTACCTTGCACGGATCTCAAACTTCTGTTTTCCGTGCCGAATTCGCTCACAAGCTGACACTTCCTGACTGATGATGCCTGAATCACGCCTGTAAAATAGCGTGACTGTCTCGGCTGGGTAGTTACTCGCTGTTTATCTCGTAGGCAGCAGCTGACTGACCAACCAACTTCCTAGTCTACCTTACTCTCGGTGTTCAGATCAATTCAGAGGCCTTTTCTCGACCTCTTCTTGGCCGCCATTTTTCAGACTCTGGTTTAAAGCAGTTAACAAACGATGTGAAGTTCGTCTTCATCGTTTGGTTCTGCCTGACGCAACTGACAATAAGGTTCGGAGGCCTCAATGCGTACGATACTCGACGATTTTTGTAACGAAGGCGGTAATAATCAAGTTCGTATACCACCTTAGTTACCCTTAGACCCTAGTTTTTTTTGTTTCTCTTAATTTTAGTACGTTTACTTTAGTTTTACTTTAGTTTTATTTAAGCTTAGTTATATACCGCTAAAGTTATATAAATATACTTAAATAGCTATTGTGTACTACATTAAACTAACTATGCTAAGACTAAAATTAAACCAATAAACTATACTATACTAATATCAGCGGTCCTGTAAGACAGAATCCTGGGCCTAAGGATATCTAAGGTGTTAGACCATCTTTCTTGTTACGAATGCCAACGCATTCTGAGTGTAAAACGCATAATGCATTTGTTCAGCATCCGCCAAATACCTTATTGGTATTTTAGAGCGAGCTTTGCGAACAGATTACAATGAATGCCTTATCTTTTTAGCCTTCGAACTACCATTAGAGCTGTATTTGCAGGGGCTGAAATGTTTGATCTTTCAGCAATATGAAGCGGCGTTTTGGCACGCATGCGTTGACGACGCTATTTAAATCACCAAAATAAATGCTTTTCATACGTCCTTTTGTCTTTTCTAACGTTATCTGTCCGAACATCAAATTAACTATGGAGTGAGAGTCAGATCGGAAACTCATTCGTTGATTTTCTTGTCAGCAGACTGTCGTATGGCGATCGGACAACAACCGAATTCAGAGAAACCTCAAATATAACGCTGCTCCTCAGTTTTCATAGAAGCTGCCCGCCACTGTGCAAAAACTACACGAGGGTCTGCCTTGACGGATATTTCTGCATGACAGCACCCCGTAAGCATAGTTTAGTGAAACACTTTGTGTGCTTGATTCAGAAGGAATGTTTACTCGAGCGCCCTTAGCACCGGCTGCTTACGGCCTCGTCGGAAGAAACTGGTGCATAACAGAGGTGAAATAGGAATCCAGTCGGGCATTCGTTGTCTGAGAAGATTCAATCGCTGAGACAACACTTTTATTCGCCTAAAATTTCGACATCCGTGGCGGATTCTTCAGAGAAATAATCAGAAAGCAGTAGCAGAAGCGGGTAACACATGCCCAGGAATTTGTAATATTTATGGGGTAGAGTCATTACTGCACACATAGGACAATGAATGATAATTTTATCTCTTGTGCGTTGATTACCGGCATGCTGGCGCCGACTTGCTGAACTTTTATTGCGCGTGGTGGAAGTGGACGTTATGATTGCTCGACCATCTGGTTCCCCGGTGTTGGCCTAAGACGACGCGGTGGCCTCTGCGCTCCCCAAGTGGCGACTTGCTTTGGCCAAATTGAGACAAGTCGTTGCACTTGTTTATGGACTGGGGACCCGTGAACCATGACTCAAGTAATACTCAGTTCACACGGTTGTCCCCTCTTGCTAGAAATTTGGCCTTATCAAATTTGAATGTGTGGCCGGGTCTCGTCGAATGAGCCTGAGTCGAATGTGACTCTGTCCTATCAATACTGCAAATGCGTGTGTATATTTTACCCGCTTCTGCCACTGCTTTCTGCGCATGTCTCTGAGGAAGAATCCGTGACGGATGTCGAAACGTCAGACAAATAAAAGTGTTTTCCCAGCGATCGAATCTTCTCAATTCCTGGGCCTGATCTGTTCGCTTGCATTGGCATTTGTTGTCTTAGGTCAGTAAGGTCGTCTAGGCCACAGGTCTTGTATTTCAAGATCCAAATATTGGGGTCGCGTTGGTCAGTCATCTTGATGCACAGCTAATTTATGTGCACAAGGGACCTATTCAACCTAGGAAAGCGACCGATTGCTATGTACCGCGCTACTTGCGCTGACCCTTCCTCCGATTGCAGGTTAAATTTGACGGCAACAACAAAACTGAATTGCGCAAACATTTGAGAACAGTTCAAAAGGCAGACCCCCTATTGTGGGGAACTACTCACTATCAGAGGCGAAATCACACTTTTAATCTTATGCCGTATCAGTAGTCTGACTAGTTGCCAGTAGGAGTGCGCTAGGTCCATGAGTGGGAACCAAGTCGGACTCACAACCCTATGCTAGGTACTTCGTTTTCGTGTTTCCTATGTTAAATGCAGGCAAAATCAGTAGAGGCTTAAATTCACCTTCACATGCTTAGGCGAAGTCGGCGAGCTTTTGATTAAGCCGAATCAGGCGCCTCCTTTGGATTATTGACCTGATTCCGTTTTAATAGTGTTTTTTTCACGTAATTTTCCCTAATAGTCTTCTGTTTTTAATCCTGCAAGCAAGGGCGTGAACCTTTTCAGCCCGCGGCGGTGTTCTATAAGAATCGGTCATAGTATTTATTATTAGTGATCATACATCGCCCTTTATTATGGTTCTGCTTTGAATAACACCTTCGTTCTCCTGGTGGAACTTAATTGCTAAGCGCCCTTTATCGTTTACTGTCTAAGGATAAATTCGACTGCGAACCCGAAACGTCAGTTGAATGAAGCTCTCGTTTCGGTGATCGTGCCTCCTTCCTCTAACAGTCCTCAAAAGTTCTTTTCATTGAGTTAGCATAACCGAATTACACCCAGAAAATCTCCAAGTGATTGTCATGTCCACCGCCGGAACTCTCATATCAGCCTTTTGCAATAGCAAACTGAAACTGATATCCATCTATAGTGGAAGACATATTTCTAAAAGAGGGACGTAAGTCCACCCAATTTAGGCGAACGGGACTGTCCCACAGCCCGGTTTCACTAAATTGCTGGTTAAACAGATTGTTTCATTGTCTGGTCAGATGTGTTTCATCCACCCTTTTGTATGCCCATGTTTGCTCACTTCCCACTTTCCCGCGCAAACAGGTCCTTCGAGAGGCCAGCCGCCAGCATCAGGAAAACCTATCACAGGGTCCAACAAGAGTGACCGGAGAAAGTGCACAGGACCGACGGGGCGATTTTGCCTACCAGCTAGAGATCAGTCACGCTCTGGTGCACATGGAGGCGCTGGACTTGGTGTCTTCTCGTGCTTCGGCCCACCTGCATGCCAAGATCACGAGTCTGGAAAACCTCGAGTTTCCAAGGAGCACCACCAAAGGAGAGGAAATGAGTATTTCCAGCCTTACTAGCGACGGTGGTGTACTAGAAAAGATTTGGCAGACGTTGCAGGCTGATGAAAGCCAGTCGGAGGAGGAGCATGATGCGGTGGAAAACATTATGGTTAACCTGAATCTGCTAGACTCTGTTTGTCCAGCCACAGCTATCCAGCAGGTAAAATCCCCCTGCCCAACTGCTTTACGCTTCTTCCTCTAGGTTCTTTTTCTTTTTATATTGCAGTTACTTGTAGCCGCGATAGATAAACCAGACAGTTTGAGTGTAATAAAATAGTGGAATGGTATATTAAATAGTGATGAAAAATGAAATTAAATAACAATAATACTTAATATGTCTGCCGTGCCGGTAACTGCGCAATTCATCAGGACTCTCTTGCCCAAGCAGCTATACTTTGCATCCGTATTGTGTGGAGTTAACAACGATATCTACATACTTTTTGTCAGTGTTATGTCTGCTAGCAGTATGCCTCTCAAACTATCTACTCCCTCTCGTCTTCTGCCCTCTCATCAGTCACCGACTACGTTAATATTAGCAATGTGCGAGCATTTACGGCTGTTGTATGTATGTAATCATCGCTCCAAATCTCCACGGGGACAAAACTTGTTTGACGAAATTCTGGTTAGTCTTTGCTCCCTGACCTTGTCCTCCCACTAGAATATGTTCAATGTCATCAGAAAAAGCGAGGTCAATGCCGCGCCAGCGTATCCCATTATAATCAAATTCGCACGCATGTTCGTCTGCTTTTCCATACCGTGAAGGTTCTTGTTAAGTTCAATGGATGACCCGTCATTGATTCAAACCCGAAATATATTTGACAAAAATTTAAGTCTCTAAACCATCGAAATGACACCAGCATGTAATGGATTGAACACTGTACCGTTTCCTGATGCGCCAATAGTAAGTAGGTTCTCGTTGTTAAGTTTAGTCATGCTAGCATTGCACCATTGTTATGGTATAGAGTAGCCTTGACTCCTTTCGCAGTTTATATCCAGAAAGTTGCGAGGTTCAATAAAGTTATTCATGGCCTATTGGGCAAAGATGAATAACAGTTTTAAGTATGTGAATGTGTGCGTTGGACAATCTACTTTTCAAGTTACAGCGTACATCATGTTATTCGACGACCTTATTTTTGTTGGTCGTTCCTGATCAGCGAACCAATATGAGATCTAATCCACTCTTGTCTTAGTCTCATACAGATCAATCGCATAATTGAACTGATCTTGCAAGGTCTCATGTAACTTTCCGCTCAGCTGCAGAATCACGTGAAGCTTGAAGTTGTTTTTTTCTTTTCGCATTCTCGTCTGCTGTTTTTTTTTCATTCATTGTGATTTCTTTTTCCTTGCTGTACTTTTAGAAGTATAAGCAACTGCGTGAAAAGTCGAAGGAATCCGCCAGCATTTCGTCTGCAACAGTACGTTAATCTTGTCTTCAATTTAACGATTTAGCCCGTGACCACTATCCTTACTCTGTAAAACTTATTTATCTCCATTGCTGTCGCCCTTCAAGGATGTCTTCTGTACTGCGATTGATTCGCTGGCAGAGGCTACTACGGCTATGCTCACCTATCTGCATAAGCTCGCCGAATGTCTGCTCTCCAGGCCCGAGAAGGTGCAGGACGGGTTCCTCGACCTGGCTCAAAAGGTCACCCTGTGAGTACTTTAAACTTTTAATGCTACTTCTGTTTATTAGTAGTATTAATTTACGTATTAAAACGGTTTTCATGTCCAATGAAGACCGTTGTCCTCTTTATACACTTTTAGATCAGTCGCAGCTTGAATAAATAACGCTTCTTTCACTGCAGTAAGCACTGTTTCTCCGTAAAATCCCCACATACCGACTCTATTGTCGCAAAATGTATACGTATGCTCATCAGTACCCAAAAGTCAGTGCTCGGTCGGAACTGATATAAACTCAATCACTGGCGTCTGACGTTTCAGCTTTATAATCATGTTTATCAGCCCAGACTTCCGCAGTACACTCCATATTTATTTAATAATCAACCCAAGCCTTCCGCTTCAAGGACTACAGAAGCAGACCAACGAAAACGCGGAGACTTCGAGAGCAGCCGTTTCAGACTCTAACATCCTCTCGAACCACTTATGTTCGTGGCCAGTGACCTGTGGGACAATTCTTATTTTCCTCTCATACACGTTCAAGCAGACGGGCTTATTTAAATAACAGCGATTCCTAAACATCTTTAAAATAATTAAAACTGGTCGATACTACCATCCAGGCTTTCTTCTGTACGTGTAGGTCTAACCCCCCCCCCCCCCTCGACGGGCCGTGCCGTGGGGGCTTTAAACAAGGACGGAGCCAGATTGAAGACTGTGCAGAGTCCTTGCATCTCAAAACCAATTCCGCATATGGGGGGTTGGATGCCGTGCCTAGGTACGGGCTTCAGGTCGCGCCATCCACTAGTGCATCAGGTGACTTACCGACTCGAAAAGTGAAGTGGCGCGTGGAAGAAGGATTTAGGTCAACGCTGGGAAATCCATCTCCACGGCACATCAGCCTATGCCTCACAATAGTCACCTCGGTGCTCTTTGGTGCTATAACGATGCTCTTGATGGAATAATTATGTCCTATGAAGACAGAAGGTCTGGTTCAATGACTCCGAGGCGCTCCAATTTATTGTGTTAAAACTTGGTTCATTGCGTGTGGATCAGGCGTGTGCGGTACGCACAGACGTGCCGTTTAGCCTTGTCAGTCGCCCGAGCCACTTTCTGGCCTTCCTAACGCTCTCTCGTCCTCCGAACCTGAAGGCTGAAGAAGGAGAGCGTGTGACAGATGTTGCGCATTTTACAACGGCTGTAAATCTACCACACGAAAGTCACTGCCTTGTGCCTACCACGCCGTGAGGGCACACGGTAAACAACGTTGTTTTCCACGCTTGAACTGGCAGTAAAGCCCTTTTACTTGTGCTCTAGACACGGTACTTGCGGCTGCGTAATTTGTTATTCTGCTTTCGGCAGTGCGCTCATACTACCTTTTTGTATGCACGATTCAACTGATTTTTCTACTTTCCTTTCAGTATCATTCAAACCGGAAAGAAGTACAACGAATCCTTATGTTCGGAGTATGTTGAACTGCTAAAGCAGGTAACTTCCAGTTCGGTGATTTTTGTGTCCAGTTCTGCCTTTTTCTGGCGGTCGTATTCGATTATTACAAACTTTGGCAACTTTAGATAGCGAGCAATCATCGACACTAGCATTTTGTCTTAGATACTGAGACAAGAACTCTATGGTAATGAAATTTTAGGCAAGATAACTATTCTCGTGCCTAACTCTTTACACTAACCTCAACCTTAACGCCAACCATAATCTTCCTGGAAATTAACGCAAGGTCCAGTGTATATGTGGGGCGAGTGTAACACATATTTCCCTGTGAGGCCGTATTGTCTTCAGGGTTAAATCTTTTTCTGTATATTGAACCAATAATGAAAATATCCCTGCTTGAAGTGTAGAGAGCAATTATCTGAGCGAGTGGAACCTGTTATGTATCGAAAACTGAAAGGCTGTTTATATGCAAGACGAATGTAATGTATGTAAAACAGAAGGCTGCCTGTAGGCAGGACGTGTTCTGAAGACGGGGAACAGTTCAAGTGATGAGTCATGTTAAGAAAGAGGGCTTTATGACGGGGCTTAAACGTCAGAGGCTAATGGATAGCCAGTCAAAACAAAGATAAGTGTGCTCCCGCTGACCAGGGATGAAGGCTGGCCAGTCAGAACAATGAAAGGCGTGAACACGTGTCTGTGACCTTACCTTACGCTTGACGCGCGCATTATGTCCTGATGTCCCGAAACTACGGACGGGCGTGCACAACAAAACCAAATTTTCTTTTCTTATTATTCGTATTTGTTAATTGTACCATCCTGTAACGATGTCAGCACGTCCATAAAGGCAATAGACATATTGTAGTAGGCGCTCAGCTCAATAATTAAATGTGCAATTTTCAAATTACTTCGATATATTTTACAGGGTAGAAGACTCTTGTCTCAGGCCAGGCGTATAATTATCCTGTCAGCTGCATGCCTATGGTGTCTTTTCCACCCTTATATGTAACTAGTGGGCCATTCATGATTTGCTTCTATGAAACATCGTTTTTTCTACGACCGGTATCTATATCGTATGCACTCACCGTCGTAGTATCATGCGTAGCGCCTGCAGTAAAATATGACCGACTTCCTTGTTATTCCAGGATCTGTCGGTAAGTTTTATTTGTAGCACTTGCTGACCTCTTTTCCACTTTTTATGCCACTAACGGAGATTACTGATTTCGTGGTTTGCACAAGTGCGCACGAGGTGTCGCAATTAGGGACGCAAAATAATATGCTACGAACCCCTAGCCAACGACTTTGCTGTTCAGGTGACTGCTATCTAAAAAGCTAGACACTGGACACTTTGGTGTTTCTTGCATTTTTCGGTACCGCTGGTATGACTGCAATTTTCCACTGTTTCGGTTTTTATTGAACTTTTCTGCTGGACTCCGAAGAGATTATGAGTTTTAATAAAAGTTCGTTCATATGAAGCCTTTGGCCTTCAATAAAGATATCTGATTTTATTTGTGTAGATCGATTTAAAAGATCTTTTGAATGCACTTTGATCAGTCTCTAAACTGCACTAACTCTTTAATTAGAATTAAGTCAACAAACGTGTGCTGTCATCCTTTCAGATTCTACATACTTTTTCCCAATTTTCCACGTTTTAGACCGAAAATGAGGGCCTCCACCACCATCGGACAGTTGATCCCCCACCCATCTCCTCTAAACGGCATATGGCCAACCTCTTCCTAGAAACAGGTGCTGCCAACGACTACCTTAGTAGTGCATCGGGTTCCTTCGTTCCCATAATCCAACTGCTATGCATTAACTCATTTTTCCCAGATGCCCCCTCCTGAAGGTTAGGGTGAAGACGAGGATTCCCCTCCCCCCGCCCCAAATTTCACGGTTTTTCCAGAGCATATTTTGCGAAGTTACCCTGTCTCTATCCGCATTGGTGGGTTACTTCGCCCTCACCCTCATTTCCAAGTCTTTCTTGCATTTCATCTTTTTCTTGAGCTTTAACGTTAACCTGAAATTGAACCCCGCTTGACTCATTTAACGCTTCCTCTGTCGTGGCAAGCAACTATGATTTCTCTCTATTTCTCCTATTTGCGACTGTATTTTACATTTGGTATTTTTCCATTCAATCGCCTCTAGGGACTGGGCGTATATAAGAAGTAATCCCTCCTTTAGTGACGTCTAGTTACCCTGGGTAAATGTTTAAGCCGCTGATTAAGTGCACCTCGTAGTCACAGTAGATCGTGGTTTTAAACTCTTGAATTTACACACGCACATCCTTAACTCTGATCCCCTCCTCCGTCACGAGCGTCAGAATACGACCGCTTCATTAGCAGTATTTTGATGCGTTCGAACGCATGAGATGCAACATGTACTAAGACTGAACGCTCACTGGTGGAACCGGCAACGGCCCCGATTAACACAAGTACATACACAAGGGACTGCCGCCGCCAGTTTACCACTCCGCTGAACAGTGGCCGACGTCACCAATTATGCCCAAAACTGCAAAAAATGTTTGAATGGGTTTCGACGCTGGCAGACCTGTCACTTAATTCAAGCGACTTGCCATTTATAAAGCATGTCGTATCATGAATTAATTTCAGCAGCCGTTTATTTGTAAATGGTAGCGCTCTTGGGCTACCGTTTCACGCGCTTCGAACAAGTTCGCAGAAAGAGCTTGTACAGTAAAAAGGGTGAAAGCAATTAGTGCGTTTTACGTCCTGTTTGGTAATCTGGGTAACCCTCTCGGACTCATGTTTGCGGTAGTAGATCGAACTTAAACACAAACTTGTGGCGCAGCGACCGGAAAGTAGCTCAGGCAGCTAGTCGTTTTGGAGAACTAATGTTTGTGCGGATAATCCATTTGCTTGTGTCCCAGTTTGGATGCGTCTGAGTACGGATAATTTTCATTTACGTAGGCCTTTGCGTATTTTATCCGGATAACATCCACACTTGAATTGCACTGTTTTTAGCTCCAATAATTGGGAATTCGGTACTTGGGTCGAAGAAGTCATATTTATAGGAATGGTTTTCCTTTGGTGTTACCCCATTTTAAAAAACTGCCAGCCGTCGAACAGTTTTGGCTACCACTTAATCAGTGTAGAATATTTCTTGCATTGTTAATCAGGAACCAGTCCATATTATGTGCGCTTACTTTTGATGCTTGTATGGTGGATTAACTTCCTCGAGATGTAGACGCCATCATTCGGTCTCGTGCGATGTTTCGACTTAAATGTCATATCCTATAAACTCTGCAAGTTATGTACTTTCATATTTCAGCCCTCTCAAGTTTACGAAGCATGTGAAGTCCCCCTTTCCATATTTACTCCGCAACTCTTGTTTGTCATACTGTATCATCTTAGTAAAATAAGGCTGTATACGCCACCTACGTGGAATATCTGTGTAATTTTCGGGACGCAAGAGCAGTCGTGTTACAAGATATTAACTGCCTAGAACTTTGCTCCCAGAAAGGTTTACCTTTGAGTATCAAGCGGCCAAAAGTCTTGGCCGTAAACATGTGGGTTTGGGCCTCGTGTTACTAACTAGCATTTTCAGGGCGAACATACCTGGAACATCGATTTTGCGCATGAGTCCTGTTTTTGTGACTCGAGCGTTTAGTGCGAGTCGGACCTCCACCTTGCCCGCGCAAACGTCCGCAGTAGATGACTAATTTAGAGGAGGCCGTGCTTTCTGGCTGTGCACATCAGCGGCACAATCGCTCCCGTTTATGGGATCTGATATGGAGTATCGACTGAGGACTCAGATGTTTCACCCTCCCTAAAAGCATATTTAGGATGCCCTGGCCACCTATCGACGTCAGATGTCTGCTCTTTAATAATATAAGTCCGCACCAGAATTACGAGGGCCACTAGCGACCAATGGCCTGGCGTTATATCGTAATTTTTGTGCGTTCTCCTGGCGCCTCAAATGTTATCGACTCGACGGGACTTGCCTTGCGATAAATAAAATTTCCACTGTGACTCCTCAAGAACCCCAGACTACAATCGACCTATTAATATTAGTGAAGATATTGTTGCAAATAAAATGCCGGCGGAAGGACATCCACGTGTCCACTGAAAGCCTCTCCTCCAATCGGTGTAATTAGAAAAATTAGTTAATTAACCAGGCGACTCGTCGAAACATGGAACACAGGGCATCCACAGGAAGAGTAATTCTCCTGGGACAGGCTACAATGTCAGGAAAGACTACAGGCCTGAAATGGGTACAGACAGACTACGCGCAAATAGCGACGTCTCCAAAGAAGGCGCAAGACCAACATAAACATAAATAATGTCTAGGGCGATCATCTTCATCATCCACACACAAGAAGACATTGGGTGCACATGTGTTTATTGAATGATGGCGATGTCTTGATGGCAGGACCGAAGATGACAAAAAGACAGCCCGGAAATAAGGACATAAAAGGAAAAAAATTAAAAACGTGAGTATTATACAAAATCTGCTGGGAGCGAGATGGGTGGAATGGGACCGGAGAGCATTTTAAATATGGCCATTATTACCGCCGCTTCTTTCTACGGCGTGCCTTCGCGGGCCCATCCCCAACGCTGATCTGACCGCCAGCGATGTCCTCACTTGTCAGCTTGAAGTGCGGAAGGGGAATAAGGAAGTGATATAGGGCATTGCAACTTTTTAATTTACTCAGAAATTATTTTTTGAACTTGGGTTAAACCAGTATATTCAAGGTTTACAGGCAAATACTTAAACGTGATGTAAATATTTGGACCGAATTCAATCAGCTACAGTTGGATGACTACGTAATATTCCCAAGCTGCCAATACGCAGACAGTAGTTTGTGTTTGTTTAAGTGAGATACGTTCTTTGAGAAAGAGACATTATTGCGTACATTTTCGGCGCCAATACCCCAGGTCGTCATCACATGCAGAGCAAAGCAATTGTGCCAAGAAACAGTTAACACCGGAAGGCATGACGCAACTACAATGTCGCAGCGTGTTGCATCCTACCCTTACGATGTGAGTTGTTGCTTGGCACATATGTATTGCTCTGCATCTGACAACAACCTGGGGACCGGTATCGAAAATTCACACAACATTCTTTCCCAAAGAACGTATCTGAATTTCACCTGTATTTCTTGAGATATCTACCTTTCAACGAATCAATATCTGATAAATATACGTGTTACGCCGATCTGATAGAGGAACAATTAAGTGGAACCACAGCAGACGCGTCTTCATCGCGTTCTCACCCGCCCTCACGGCGGCCAAGGTCAGCTACACCAATCTTCCTATGGTGGACCTATTGCCTCTCCTCTCAATGTGCGCTTTTGATGACGGAGCAGATCCTCCCGGCCATGCTGCTCCGAATCCTCCTCGCCACCGGGATTGAGGCCCACCCGGAGGGGCTCCTGATCCAACAAGGGCTACTAGCCAGCCAGGAACAATTAGGTTCTGCTTTGTCTAGGAGCTCACAATTAGAGCCCACGCAGACAGTCACGCAGCGACTATAAAGATAAGATGATGAAATGGATCCGACAAAGTAAAGGGAGACCGAAATGGCTATTTCTGGCTTTCTAGCCATCATCAGCCACTCATACCCAATCTGAAGTTTGGAACCGCCGAGATTCCAACCTGGGACCTTCATTCATTGAGTTCAATACTGCCACGGCACCACAGGCTCATTGCTTTGTCGGTCAAGATCGGGAATATAATAAATATATGTGTTTCGCCGATCCAGTAGAGGAACAAGTAAGTTTTGCTTTGCCCAGGCGCTCACAAGTAGAGCCCGCGCAGGCAGTCACGTAGTGACTCCAAAAATATTATGATGAAATGGATCAACATCTGTATATATAATACATATATAGCATAATATGGGTGCAACAGGTCAGACGTAGGCAGTTTTTTCACGCTTTTTTACCGATAATCAGTAGGCCACAGGCTTTATGAAATGAGATAAATATGCAAGTAAAGTAAGCGCGTCACCCTTACGGCTGTGGTTAGAACCTTGCTCGATCTCATTCTATCTGCCCACCAACTTGTTTCTAGAAACTGTTGACGCATATGTCAAAAAGAAACCGGGAATGAGACGAGGATGAAGCCTGCTCCGTATAATCGCTATCTACGTTCAGAATGCTATGGCCATTCGCCTAGTCTGTGCATAATGCAATGTACACCAGGTGCCTCCTCTCCACTTCTGGTGCTATGCGGGACACGACCAGATTGTGAGCGGCCATTATCCATAATCCAGGAATTAGTGACAACGCACACACCTGTTACTGTTCTTCACACCAGCCGAACCACACTTCATATATGGCCCGTCAAACATAGAGCCTAGAACTTTTGCGTTGGAAGCTGCTGGACACTCATTTTAAGGACCAAATACGCACGCGCAGCTAGAATATTGGGAGACACACATCCCAACTATAATCTGCCAAACAGAGAAGTAGCTGGTGCATAGGGGGCGCGATTTTTGCAGACGCTTACTCGTTTTCTGACAAGAACTCGCCTATTGCTTTAACGATATATCATTTAAGAACTACTACACTTTCTCAACTAGTAGTGACGTACCTCTCCTCGACCGCTGACCTCGGCAAGTTTGTCTCGCATCTCAAAGTTGAGCAGCAGATCGCGGACCTCCTCCTGAGCCTGCTGGGCGGCCACCTCCGCATTCTTGGCACGCTCCTCCCACATAATCTGACTTTTTGATAGGCTTGCTGTAAGAGCCTTTTCTTCGGAGAGTTCGGACTGCAGTTTCTGTGCCAGCGCGTTAACCTGCAGCACGGGAAGGAAAATACAAATTACATGGTAGCTGCGGAGAATAAAAGGGCAGTGGACATAAAAGGAGACTGATGAGTGGGAGGGCAAGTCTGTCGTTTTACAGTTGAACTCATGAGAATTATCAAAAAGGGAAAGTAGCGCACGCTTCCTCCCAGTTTACCTCTGGTTACTACCCTGTTTCAGCGGTCGATCACGGCTTACTGTGTAGATCCTGTCGATTCCATTCTAAAGGCCAATGAGTTTACGCTCAAATGTCGGGTCTCGAGTATCAGTCGCATAGTTTTTTCCTCAGTACACGCATCTAGTTGGGCAAGTCCCATTGTTGTCGGGATCAAGGCTGCTTCTAACAATAGGTAAATGCATCTTCTTTCCTACCGCCACCAGTTTTAACTCCCCGTTGGCGGTATGAGTTTAATTGATCAAAATACACAAAATTGGAGGGCACATAACGCCAGTGAACTTAGACGTGTATCTTTGCCGTGGTTTTGCGTTAAACTCCATCTGCGGTAGCAGATACTCGTCTGTTAGAGCTCTCCATAAGGAAGCGGTACCCTTATGTCTCCCAGATCTACCCGTTGATGTCATCATGAAAGGCTTCCAGCGTCTTTACCAGAAAGCCGTTATCGACGCAAAAGTTAGCTACCAGCCCACGGTCCCTTAAGGCGGCTATTCACCTTAGATTGCGACTCCGAGAGTCACTCGCTGCACCTTGGCTCAACTAAGCAGTGGCTACTCCATGCTCCTTCGCCAGTACCAACACCGGCCCGACCCGTCCACATCCGACAGCTGTCCCGATTTTGATGTCTCTTCGCATGACTGTCAGCATTTTTTCACCTGCAGTTCCCGGCCAGGCACTTACCTCACCCTCGTAGGGCGTTTGGTTCAAGCCGGTTGAGGTTTACACTTTTCTTCGTCTTCAGTTTGGATTCTGGCGGGGCCTCTTGGTTCAACCAGGGCTACGACACACACATCCTGTTTGTCGCCGCAAATGCTTCTGATATAGGCAGATTCACGTGGCATTTTTCAACACGCTGTTATGCAATCACACAGTTATTTGTACTAATAACAGAAATTCGGCATGATTACTTAGTTCATCGCACTTTAACGTGCTGAAGGCGTTGGTTAGGTCCATAAAGGTAATGTAGACGCTGGTCCTCTTTTCTGGGCATTCCTCTTGAAGTAAAGGGACTATAAATACCTTATTGCCTGGTTTCGCGATTTTATCGGAATCCCCGACGACTCATGAAATAAGCTCTCGAGCTAAGTCATCAAATACTACTCTGAGAAGACTTGGCCAGCAGTATCAAGGAGAAAGATCATATGGTGCCACTACGTATGTGTTGGCTTTCTGTGTAAGTTAAGTACGCTTACGTCATTAAAAAGTTTGGAATCTGTCCTTATGACTAAACGTCCTGCAACAATGATGTACAGTTGGTCGTCGGCGGTAACTCTAGAGTTCGATTTGAATTCAATCTACGCTGCCATGCAATCGATGGAGCATCCGGCAAACAGAAAATCAAATTAATCCTCTATCACACTCACTGCATGGTTTACGTGAGGGATAAATTATTAGCGGCATGAATTTGCGGCCATAAAACGCAAAATTCGCATTAGATTGAAGATCACAGAGAATATGCTTTGTGTTTTAAAATTGTATTTCTATTGTACTTGACAAAAGCCCTGATATATTTTCAACCTTCATTTAGGACGTTGTATAATTCCCATTTCCTGAAAGGTGATGCATCCATGAGAACATGTTTTTCAATAATTAAATCTGTCTTAATAAAGCCTCGACAAGAAGGCTAAAAGGAGACGAAAATAACGTTCGATACGGAGGGAACACGTCCACATACCTGAGATAGCTTTTGGGCAAGCGCTGTCTTTTCCTTGGTAAGGGCTGCCACCCTAGACTCCAGAGAGGAGACCATTGACTGAGTCTTTTCCAATTTTACTTCTACGTCCGCAGTTCGAGCTGCGGACTCTGAAGTAATGATATCCAACTGTGACTCAAAGTACTGTCGCTGAGATTCTAGCTGACTGATCATTATCGCGCTGAACTCGGAGTTGAGGTAGTCCAATTTCTTATCGCCAGTCTCGCTGCCTTCACCTAGCTACAAAGAAAGTTTGTCAAAGTTTGGACAAAGTTAGGACTAAATTTTGAGACCATAACTACAACCAATAAAAGCCACCGAATAGGGAAAACCGGCCGTATGAGTAAAATATGAAAAATTCGATGCAAGGGCAGTAAGGCAACATAAAAAACGGACGGGGTTGTGCAAATAATGAGTGTTACGGAAAGGCAACTATTTGAGGATAATTCCAATTAGTAACTAAACAAGTATGAATCCAAAACAAAATTAAACATTAACATTAGACTGGCGCCAACCCGAAATTCTAGCTGTCTTCGTTGAAAGAGCACAACTTCAAATTGCAGGCCGCAGTTGCAAAAAGCTCAAGAAAACAGTCAGTCAACCCCGACTCCAGTTTTATGACCCTTTCCTTCTTCTTATTAGCAGAAAAAGGTACCCTGTGACGGGTACCTTCACATTAATTCGGAAACTTTCTAATTATAGGATTATAAATGATTCAATGTTCAAAAGAACTCACAAATTCGCATAAGCAAAAGATACCTGCACAAGTTTTCCATCCTCCTGATTCATCGCTAATCGATGAACGTAGGCATCGTCTGCGTAATCCCAGACCAAGTTCTTACCCAACTCGAGGGCAAAAGTGTGTCCTGTTTCCTGGAAATGACGATGTGCGTGTTTTTGACCATAGCGACCGCAACCGACGTGACCACAAATCAGACAAATCCAGAGGTTTTCACGGAGTTCACAATCAGCACACTGGCTGTCAGCAACCATTTCGGGAGACTGAACGTACCGGCAGACAGGGCATCTACAAAAATAATCAAGTGGTTGAGGGAAGATAAAGCATCTCCAGCAATCTTGAACTTAATTTAAAAGCTTAGAAAGCACTGTTACGTACAATTGCAAAAAATAACCTTAAAAACGGAGGGATGATTTTCAATGATCTATAAATATATTACACAAAGATACGAGACTGGGAAGGCCACATATATTTTTTCGCAGTCGCTGTTCAGCTGTAATACAGACCCTTACCGTGAGACATATAACCTAGTCATATGGTCATCGAAAACCTCCCACTTGAGTTACGTATCTGCATTCCATTGCTTACACTCGGGAATATTCGAAGATGTGTTAAACTACTTACGCATGATTTTTAAATCTCAACAGTAACAATCAAAAAGCAATGGAGAGTAGACAACGTGCAAGCTTATAGAAGTAAATACTATCAAGACGGTGAACCCATGCATATCATCCAACAGTAGATAGTGACGCACCAAGAGCGACTCTAACAAAAAGAACATGTTTGACTTTTGGGAAAAAAGAACTTTATAGTTGACGTCACGATTTTGAATGATGCAACTTCTGTTAATTTAGTACTAAAGGCCTGCTAACTTGAGAATAAGCAAAACTGGCTGCGTTTGTCGGAGTTGCCTGCTGCCATTTGAACAAATAGTCCTTTCATTAGTTTCGCTTTCGTAAACAGAATAATTCCGGACAAACTTCTATAAATAATCTTTACATAGACAATGACTGCTCTCCGGAATCTGTGGTAGTTTATAATTGCAAAAAGCAACACTGGCACTTGAACTCAAAAAATGTCTTATATCGTGAAAATACGCATATTGTACACATACTGTCGACGGACTCACGATAGCGTGCAATTTTTATCTAGCATACGACAGTAGATATATGAGGAGGGACATGAGTAGCAAATAAATGAGGTAAAAATTACGTTGTTTCCGTAGTTTGAGATATACACTCGTCATGAAAATTGTGATTGCAAAGAATGGTTGTGAGAATACCTTGTACCGGTTCGTCCTATGAAAAATAAATATACTCAAGAAACAAAAACAAACCAATTTTTCGAGACAAACCGGACATGAAGGCAACTCCACGAGGCCTCGCAGAGGAAAAGAGCCACCCTACATACACTAGTATCAAAAAAGTCAGTGTGAACGTACCACTGAGGAGTGAATAGCCTCGACGTGCGATATGTATGCGAGTTGACAAACGTCAGGCTCAAAACTATTATATGCAACCCCGTTCAACGCTTCGTGAAATCGATGAGCATATTCCTCATTAAATGGTAAGGTAAATTTGAGTCGGTACTTGGTTCTCGAAGTTTAGCAAAGCCATATAATGTCCGACATGACTACCTTTGACAATTTTCAGCTCCAAAATTCCTCTTCTAATGAATTCAGAATGAAATAAAATGAAATAAAAACCTCATTGGAGCGCAAAAGTTCAGTAAATCTTTTACAGTTATATTCGAGGGAATACCTAGCATGCATAGCATGCTTGAAGTCTGGCACCCAACTGTTATTTCCTTTTTATTCCTTTAAATGTTATAAGGAAAATAAATGAACTTCATCTTGAAGAGGTGGATTATTCCCTCTGTTTTTTCAACAGTAGGGTTTCCCGAAACAAACGATATTTTGTCGGATTTGCTTGACGTCCCAGGCATCTCGTTCGCAGCTATCAAAGATCGACAAAACACAATTTTACCAATGAGATTGTATGTGCTTATGCTCAAATTAGCAAATACTCGTTTCCCTGGTGATATCAAAACCGGACTCTCGGAAGATATATCTTTCGATTCAGAGAAATCAATAAACCCTGGAGCTACGAAACTAAATATACACGTGTTTCACCAACCCACCAGAAAATTTTATTTTTTTAGACAAAGTCGGGACTTTCTCGTTAATTAGTATGGAAAGCGAGCGAATATTCGACGCTAGCATTTGGCAATAGCATTCCCAACCGTAAATGTTTCAGGGAACCCGCTCTTAGGAACGGCAAAATAAAAGTTTTCAATTTCTATATATTTAAGGCAAAAAGGCCCGAGGCCCGCAGGAGTCTTTACAAACATTGTTCAAGACAACAAATAAATTCAAACAGGACGACGATCCTTGAATGGAATTGAGAACCGCTGATTGGTTGTGTAGATTTTGTCATCGACAGCCATAACAAAAAAGGCATCAAGACGTCTTTCGAAACTAGGCACCGACTTTGCTTGGACAACTTCCTCACTCAGCGAGTTCCAGTCTTTGATACCCCCGACGGGACACCCGGTAGTTCTGCAGCAGATGGTCTGAGCGTTGCCAGACATGGTGAAAGGGGTGGCCTCGGGTGTGAGCGTCTTAATTTCGGATGATGATCCAATCCAACTCTGTGTAGTGTTCAAGCAAAACAGTGCGGAACAGAAAAATAAGATCCCCTCAACGACTACGATACTCCAGAGAAAATAGTTTTAAACTTTGGAGACGTGCTTCATATGGAAGGCCACGGAGTTGTGGAACAATTCTAGAACCCAGCCCTTGAACCAACTCACGTGCGATAATTTATCCTGCATAGCAAAGAAAGAAGCTAGACCCGTGAACTCAATGAAAGCTCGAATATAGATGGAAAACAGCCATTAAAATTTGGCGGCAGACCACAAAGAAAAGGTCCTTCCTCGATTTCTCACTCACAAGGAGAAATTGGCGATGCGTGAACCTGAGGGAGGTAACCTTACGTACGGAGAAGCAGCATCCCTCGCCGAGGTGTCTACGCAGGAAATTTATAAGACAGCCAGGGTTCTTGACGGAGTTGGTAGTCTGCCATGGACAGAGGAAACGGCCAACCCGCAGGCTTCTCAGGGAACGAAGAAGCGCTCTTGGACTACCAAAAAAGACCTATTTAGCCAACTGCTAATGTAGTTGGGCTGAGCTTAAGCATGATCAAATCAAAAAGAGTGTCCCTGTAAGTTAAAACGGACATGAGGGCTTCAGTAAACGCGAAACCTGGCAGTGAATCTGTCCTAACGAACCTTAGTGAAGCGGAAGAGGATGACAGTCGTAAGGCGTGTACCACTCGTTTAAACTGTAAAGTCAAAAAAGGCATGACGGAAGCTACTTCTGATACCACGAAGTCAAGAATAGAAGAGGATAGGAAATTATTTAAAGAATATCTGAAATCCCTCCTTAAGGGTGAGGAGAAAGTGGAAGTTCTAAAGGTATTCCGAATGGGCCGTATAACAGAATCAGAAGATGAGCTACGCCAACCAAGACCGTTGAAGGTTGGCCTGAAGAGTGAGTTCGAGGTCCAGCTATTGGTAAGCAGGAAACCAATGCTCAGATACTCCCACCCAATGGTTTTTTTTCAGCGGGATTTTCACCACGTGGAGTGGGAGGAATAGAGATTGCTCAAAGTAGAACTCCACAAGAGATGTGACCTCAGCGAGCGCAATCTCCAAATTCTGAATAGGAAGATCATACATGTCCAGAGTTCACTTCTCTGGAAAAAGTCGATAACACTAACAGCCGAGTCGGGATGGACAACAGTCCGTCTCCATCAGCACCGACAGCTCCCTGCATGCAATCTCACGCAAGAGGCAAACGCTTGCATAACGTGGTGACTAAGTCTAAATTGAGCTTTCTCTATACCAATGCCCAAAGTTTTCCCTCAGTGACAGATCTGCACGTATCTGTTGACCTACATTCCTCCGCGCGCGGTGGTTTTACTCGACAAAAACGCTGAAAGGAAACACGGGTTTCTTACCTAGTCATCTATGGCAAAGAAACGGGCGATTTTTAGCACATATTTCCATCTGTTGTGGTTATAGTGTAAAATAATAATGATAAGGTTTATTTGTAAAGCACATCTTTGGCGCCGTCAAAAACCCCGGAAGGCAGGAAAAAACCTAACCCAAACCCCTTCTTTCGCAGTGACCATTGTATTTGTTTTGGTCTTTTGCTAGGTCAATATTATGCGAAATCAGGAGTTTGTTTTAAGTGAAAAAAACCTGACTTCTAGGGACCAAATCTAGAAAAACATGAAATAAAATAGCTGTACATTGTAGGTATTACGGTTTTATAGTAAGAATACTGGGGGTCTGGAAAAACTGTCATGTCCTTTAACTGAGGTGTACTTAGCCGCGGTCAGTTTGAAGGCGAAAAAATCAGCTGAGGACCGTGACAACTCAAGAGACTGAATGATTGTTTAAGTTCACCAAGGTCGTCACTTTTGGCGCGAACCCAGGATGGAGATGCTATGATCGAGTGTCAGTGAAGAAACCGGTGCCCTTTTCCCTCACAGCCGCTGACCCCCTTCCCGCCGCCGTCGTCGTCAATCGTATCGCAGTCCCACACACTATTTCAGCACTCCTGTCTCGCCCCTGCAGTCGCCCACAGCACTGTATTCTCCACCGGTAACTGATCAGACATAAGAGAACACACTCCACTCCAGATGGGACTTGTATCTTTGTAACGCCGTTCCTTATCCCCATATTATTTTCTTACTCTATACGTATTCTTTATTACTAGTAGATTCCTCTGCATATATTCACGCTTCCTTCTACTCCGGCCTTAATATTTGTGTGCTTGGGTGATGCTTATCAATCCAGCTCCGAGTTTCCGATGCCGAGCTATCCTCAGGTCTCTTATCCTTTAGGTGTGTGCCAACCTCGACATCCCTGGCCCGCTACAGGACATCGCATCTACCGCATGCATGGGTCTGCTCGATACGAAGATTACAATCGTTGTCCATTGGCACAAGTTTGCTAATAAGATGGAACGTTGCAGATGTCTGAGGTGGGTCGAGGCAGCTGCAGAGCACCATCGTCATTCAAGTGCATCGGCAGAAGACATTTGGCCTTTCGTTTGTCGAATATCTAAGTGAGATTGACAATTACATCATTAATATTTATACTTCTGATACATTATAGGAGGAAACAATATGTATTTTAGTATAGTTGAAGAAAAAATTATTTTCTTTCATAATAATTTTTATAAACATTTAGATATTAGTCGAGGAATATTGGAATAAATAAATTGTTCTTAGTTTTTGTTTTTTTATTTTTAAGGATTGGAAAAGGAGGCAAGGCACAATTTTGCTTAAGCTTTGATTTTATCAGCGTTGGAAACCGTCGACTGGAAATCTTCCAGCATTGGCCAGTTTTCTCAAAAATGTTCGGGAACTCTCCTGGACCGTTAGATTCCTTTTGGTCCGAATTTGACGTCAAAGAACTGGTTAGCAAAGTGTCCTATTTTGTTCAAAAATATATGCGTCATGTCATTTGAGAAGAACTGCTTGGTCTTTCTTCTAAATTCGGCTAAACTGTGGCTTTTGCGAATATCGTTGGGTAGGGCATTCCATATGATCGCATATCTTACGGTGTAGAAATTTGATCGCTGGGCCGTCCTAGCTTTCGCGTTATGAATTGTATGCTGGTTGTTTCTAGTAGGACGGGAACCGTTTTGATTTGTTAACATATTATTGCTAAGGATGTTCTGATTATGTGTCATTTTAAATAGGAAAGTTAAACCATTTTGGAGTCGCCTTTGCCAGAGGGGTTTAAGACCATATCTATTGTACATTATTGAATAGGAGTCTCGGGCGTCATCGCGTTTACACAGAACTCTGGTAAACCTTCGCTGGATTTTTTCTAGTTTCTGTCTGTCATCTGATGACATGCTACCGAAAAATATTGAGCAGTAATCTAGAATAGGTAAAACGTACATTTTGTAAAGTTTAGTCTTAAGTGTAATTAATGTGAAATTTTTACTTATGAAGCCACATAGTCGATTGGATTTTGGTGCGATTTGTTTAACATGTGGGGATAAGTCAAGAGTGTTAGAATAGCTAAGACCTAAATCTTTTAAAGATGTTAGCTCTTTTATTTCTTGACCACTAAACATTATGGGGGGAAGTTTTAGTGGTCCAAAAATCATGAGATGACATTTTGTTGGTAAAAACGGCATTTGCCACTGAACACTCCAGTCGTTTAGTTTTTGAAGGTCTAATTCAATTGTTCTATGCACACTACTTATCGAATTTTGTTATAGGCATATGCGAGTTTTAAGTCATCTGCATATAAAAATGTGTAAGCAGATGTTGATATCGTGGATAACTAATGAATGCAAATGAGAAATAAGAGGGGACCTAGGATAGTGCCTTGAAAAACACCACTGCTTATATGAGCTGGTTCTGATACTATATTTCGAAATTGTACTACTTGAAATCGGTTTTGAAGATAGGATTTGAGGAAATCAAGGAGGGGGGCCGAATCCCGTGACTCACTAGCTTCACGATCAGTCTTTTATGGGGAACTTTGTCAAAGGCTTTTTTAAGATCAAAGTAAATTGTAGCTACCGTGTTCCCATCATCTCGATTTCTGGAGACGAATTCCAAGAAAGTGAGATGGCAGGACTGACATGACTTTTTAAGTAAAAAGGCATGTTGATAGGGAGGTATGAGATTTACATTCGTCTGATGGTCTAACATTTGGTTGTAAATTATTTTTTCTAAGATTTTCGCTAAAACCGATATTCGGTGAACACCACGATAATTTTGGGCATTGGACCGATTTCCGTTTTTGTAAATTGGAGTGATACATGATTTTTTCCAGATTTCTGGATAAGTACCATTTGACTGCAGTAACGAGAAAAGGTTAGACAGAAGTATTGGGGCATATGTCATATGTCTCAGTATGCAAGGAAGGATTCTATCCGGTCCATATGATGTGGAATTGGACAGTTGGCGGATAGCTTTCTCTACAGTTTCTTCGTTAAACAATATCTCTTTTAATAATAGTGCCGTCATTTCTGTTGGTTGGGGGATTGGTTCTTCCTCGACTGAATAGTTGGTTGAGAAATACTCGTTGAAAAAATTTGCTCTTTGGTTGTCATTTGTTATTACTATTCCTTGGTCATCAAGCATGATTTGGGGGCCTTGTTTTTGATGATTATTTATTTGTTTCCTGAAGATTTGGGCTGTCCCTTCTGGGGAATCGATTGCCCGATATTCTGCTGCTATCATCTTATTCGTTTCAATGTTCTGGGCTAACTCGTGAATCTCTGTAATGCGTCTGAGCGTAGATAGATAACTAATACATGGGTCGTGGAGTTGTTTTTTAAGTTTTTTAGCCGTTTGGAAAGGAAGTTTGGGATTAGTGATTTCTTACATGGGGATCTCTCGTCAATTAGGGTATCTCGAATTAAATTAAGGGTGGCATATAATATGTTTACAGCTTCTAGAGGGGATGCTGTTAGGAGGAAAGAGCTCCAATCCAATGACCTAATGTAGTTATTCATAGATTCAATGTCAAGATTTTTGGGGTTTATAGAAGTGTAACTAGGATCAGGTCTTATTTTAATGTTAAGAGGGAGCACTGCTATGATTGTCTTATGATCACTATCAAAGGTTAATAATAATATGTTTATTATGCCAGTTTACAGGCAATTGTAAAGAGTTGGTAATGCACCTCTTGGGCGCCTTCCAACACCTCGAAGACCGGAAAAAACCTAAAACAAACTCCTTATGTTGCAGCCAGTATTGGTTTTGTTTCAGGTTT
>JAYGXS010000001.1:46507155-46555840 GCA_036362985.1 Ligula intestinalis
GTCTGATGAAGAGTTGCTGAAAACAATTGTTTGCCAAAAAAACTGACAAACATTAAATTTCTTTGGGTAAGAAGACTCGAAGCTGGTATATGCTTTCTGTTTCGCGTTAGCAATAGTCCTAATCTCCCACAAATTAACACACTCCTTCCGGTAGACCGACCTTACGCCTGTCATAACCCTTTCATGATAATTTTACCACCCCGTAGCTCCACATCTAACCGTTCTCGCTTTTTTACCTCTAAGTATGCTTTGATTTGGAGCAATCTTCCACTCGAAATTAGGTTGCCTATTACATCATCGATTTTCAAAGGCAAGTTACGTTAGCATTTGAATTTGGAGGAAATAAAGTCCTGAATGTCTGTTTCCTTTACAAACACGCAACTTGTAGATTTTGAAAAGGGTCCTCCTGGCATTTGAACCAGAGTCAAGCATCACTTCCAAGGGCTGCGAACCCTTCGCTGTTTTTGCAACCTTCGCGGTGGTCTTTGAGGTCGCTATTAATGGTTATTGCAAACTTTTCGATGGGCTCTGGAGTCAGGTGGGTCGCATCTCAGTGATGTTGCCTTGACTTCTGCTGTCTTCTCCTGTTGTCTCAAATGACCCCTTTTTTAACTCAATGATATATTATTTTTTCCCATGACCATAAACGTCCCGAACCCTCAACATCAGGTCCCAATCTAACCACATAAAACCCTGTTACCTATACAGGCAGTTTTTTATCCTATAGTTTTTTGGAAATCGGTTAACGGCTGAACTCTTAATGATATTCCTGGAAAGCAACAAAATATTATGTGATGGACAGTATGGCTTTCGCCCAGGACGCTCTTGCCTCAAGCGTGCTTTTTACTCAAAGGAGACGTGGACAAAGGCCGCAGATAAGGGCTATCCGATTGATGTGATATTTTTCAACTTCAAGAAGGCCTTCGATAGTGCACCACACAGTCTTTTTCTACAGAAAATTTGGAACTGTGGATTTGGCGATAGAAGTAGACCTTATATTCTCTCAGCATGAACGGTCAGCCAACTATTTAAAGGAAAATAAACTTTACATATGCAGGGATAAAATGCCAATGGAGCGTCGGATTTTATCTAAAGTAACAAATGAAAACACTGGCTCCGGTTCAACAAAACCAAAAGTTGTCTCTGAGGCCGGCCCTCCCGCTCAGGTAAGCCCACATCCCTCTGGGTCAATGTCAGTTTCCCCTGATACTTCTCCCATTCACCTTACTCGTGATTAGAGTGAGATTGTAGCCTCGTCAAGTTGTTCTCCTTCTAAGCCAACCACGTCTGTGATAGCTTTAAATTCCGATAAACCTATGAACGCCCCTAGTAAATCTACGTCAGTTTCAAATTCGGCAATATGATTACCGATAATTACTCAGTATCTAACAAAGACCCAACCGCTCAAGCTAGCGCTTTACCCATCCCCAAATCTCATCAACATCCCCAAATAATTCAGCCAGCTTATAAAATTAACCGTTTTTCAAAACCAGTCATGCAATTTTCGAAGGCAAATTTTCCGTCAAATTTTGATATAATGCCTCAAAATCCTATATTTATGCCCCTCCTGGTTTTTCCATGCCACACTTCAGCCGCCCTTTCTATGGAGCCCCCTCTAATATGCCTTTCTACAATATACACCGTTCATTTGATAATAATTACTTGACAAACGGTATACCAGGGCCAATTTGCTTTCCGCCTTTTGTTTCTCCCATGCCGTTTCCCTTTCAGCCAACCAAGTTTTCCTTTTTTATAAATACTGCCGAGCGTAACCTGAATCTGAAGGATACGCTCAGTATAGTCTCACTCAATGCGAGATCAGTTGTTAATAAGCTGACAGAACTTAAAACAGTAGCATTTGAGCTTGATACAGATGTGCTCTGTGTCACTGAATATTGGACACACTCTCTTATTTCTGACTCGACAGTCGCAATAGATAATTATAGTTTGTACAGACAAGACCGCATTGAAAAGCGTGGTGGTGGTTGCCTTCTTTATATTTAATCATCCTTTGTACATTTCCCGTATCACCTGAGCATTTCACCATTTTCTGGAAATATTTGTCTTATTTCAGTCATCCTGCCACACAATAAAAAAGCGATAATTGGGTGTGTCTACAATCCTCCCTGTGACTCAAGTAATGTAATGCAGCTGTGTAAAATGTTTGAAAAAGTTGCAGAGACTCAATTCGAGGTCAGAATAATTATAGAGGATTTTAATCTGCCAGACATTGACTGGCATGCAAATACCTGTCCACCAAGATTTCAGAAATTGGTTGACACTATTAACTTTTCAAACATGTCCTAACTGGTCAGTTCAGTGACCAGAAATGACAACATATTAGATTTAATTTTTACAAATGATGTCCACCCTCTTTTTATGAATTTTCATTGTGATATTTTCACAAGTGACCACGGCTTAATTCACTGTTGTTTTCCAGTCTCTCTTTCTAAAAAGCCCGATGTAAAATGCAATAGCCTCGACTTTGGTAACGTGAACCATGAATTAGTAAATGATTTCGTTAGTACCCTTGATTGGCATAGCATATTTTTAACTATCGATCCCTACTTCGTCCAGGAGCTATTGCAAAACCTTACAGACAATATTCAGGCTCTTACCCTACTTAAGATTTTTAAATCAAATTCAGCTTCTTCTACTATGCCACATTTTCTCCAAAATAGACTTAAGAAATTACAAAAACAACTTAAGGATACGTCTAATATCTCTTTATCAGTTCAATTAAGAAAAGCGCAAATATTTGAATTAGCGCTTACAATAAGGATTGCACGAGATAGGCGTAGAGAGGCCACAGCATTAAGTGATGCGAATTCTTCCAGATCAGTTGCACAAGTCTTCCGTCTTCGGTCGTCGGCTAAGCTTCACAAA
The DNA here is from genome assembly GCA_036362985.1 of Ligula intestinalis. Taxonomy (NCBI): domain Eukaryota; kingdom Metazoa; phylum Platyhelminthes; class Cestoda; order Diphyllobothriidea; family Diphyllobothriidae; genus Ligula; species Ligula intestinalis. Next base: position 46,510,042 of record JAYGXS010000001.1, read on the forward strand.
GTCATTCCACCCTTACTCAATGGCAACAATCATTTTGGTACAGAGGATTTGGAGAAACCAGCATTGCTAAATTAATTTTTCGCCAAGTTCTTTACAATCGAAAATAACCCTACTCCTGTAATCCCCCTGCTGTATGATTCAAATCTCAGTACCCTTAATTTCTCACCCGCGTGTATTCAAAAAAATAATTCTTCTTAAAGATTCACATTCGGAAGGAACTGGTAGCATTCCAAACTCACTCATCAAACAATTAAGAGATTTCCCTCCCCCTTACTGAGTAATTTATTTTCAGTGTTTCTTGAGAATGGCTTTTTCCCGGACTACTGGAAAACTTCTTTTATAATTCCCGTATTTGAATTTGGTTCCCAATCAGATATTCACAATTATCGTGGTGTTCATAAAACGCCCTCCTGGCTAAACTCTTTGAAAAACTAATTGCCAAAAAATTACAGATTTCTGCATAAACAATAACATTCTCAGCTCCTCACAGCATGGCTTCTTACCGGACCGATCTTTTGAAACATGCCACATGTCTTATGTAAGTCAACTTACTTCTCTTAGTAATGATCATCTATCTGTGGTAGTTATCTATTTTGACCTTAGTAAAGCATTTGATAAATTTCCTCACAGGACGCTCCTAGCCAAACTAGAGGCTATAGGATTTCGTAGTCCTCTTACTGACTTCATCAGATCTTATCTTTCAAATCGACAACAAAAGGTTTTAGTGGGATCCTCATACTATTCTCCTACCGCAATTTTGAGTGGTGTCCTTCAAGGTACCGTGCTTCGTCCTCTGCTTTTCTTGCTTTGCATAAATGATATCTCATTGTGTGTTAAACACTCCCAATCTTATATTTATGCAGGTGATCTCAAGTGTGTTTACTCCTTCTCTAACTCTACGGCCGCGAGATGCTTAGAACAAATTCATTCTGATCTGCACGCTCTTTCGGCGTAGAGCTCAACATGGCAGATGGAGTTCAGTATCAGTATAAATAAATAAATAAATAAATTTTATTTTTTTGGCCCGGAGGGCCTCGTCATTGCAAACTTTGTGCTGTGAAAAAGTAAATACAAAGTTGATAAATGCTGCTCTCCATGAACAAACCATATAGACAGCGGGAAGTGCTGGTAGATTAATGCATATTCACCAACATATCGTCGTTTTAAAATTATAGTCAACGCGTGGTGAACTAAGGAGGAAGCAGTGAAAAAAACTCCTACCATTTAAGCTGGGGCGGAATTCAGCGAACCCCCGCTTCAAAACATAAAACGTAGGAGAAAAAAACTGCTTCAACAAGATTAAAGGGGTTGGTTGAGAGGATTGATTGTAGTGCAAATGAGACAGGATTGTTGATGAGAACGAATGCGGGTTGGAAACGCTTCTTGTAATTGGAGAAATCATATAACAGCAGAGGCTGTCGTTCACCATTGTTACACCGCCCGACTGGCTTCATGATCAACCATCAAGGAGGTGAGACCAAAGGAGGCCATCGTGGACAACAGAGTCAGGAAGATGAGGGAAAGGCAGAAGTCACCTGATCATCAACGAAATGCCGGAGATGTGACCTTGTAGACTGCGGAGTTTAGCGACGAGCTGGCAAAAGTAGCAGAACCGCCACAAGCATAACTAAAGACCATGAAGCCTATCGTCAGGGTTGTAAAACGGAGAATGGAGAAAACGGCAATGATGACTGGACAGAGAAGTGGACGAAACATCGTTGAAAATATCACTCAAAGGAGGAAGAAATAGATATGTTTGGAAAAAAATTTGCAATGAACATGACCACCTCAGATACCAGGGGGACCCTTTTCAAAGTCCAAAAGTTGTGTGTTTGGGAAGGAGACGGATAACAAGGACTTTATTGATTCCGAAGTTAAGTGTTTACGTAATTTGACTTTAAAAACTGCTAAGTTAGACGACAGCCTAATTTCGAAGGGAATATTATTCCAGAGGAAGGCATATTTGGAGGCAAAGAAGTGAGAATGGTTCGAAGTGGAGCTTAAGGGGGGTGCAATAATCCTGGAGGAATTACGAGTGGCATAAGGTCTATCTGCGGGAATGAGAGTGTTGATTTGTGGAAGGTTAGGGGTAGAGTTAACGCGAAAGAGGAAACAGAGGCCCGCTTCGAGTCTTCTGACCCAAAGAAATGTCATGTTCGTTAACTGACATCTCTCCGTATAAGAAAGAGTGGATCGAGGAAGAGCGAATATTTTGCGGGTAAATACCCTCTGTACATTTTCAATCTTACTGCGGTCCGAAGCATTCATTAGACCAAAGAGGGGACAGCAGTATTCTATGATGGGTAGAACATACATGCTATAAAGTTTTAACTTTATTTCCAGCAGGAAGAAATTGTGTGATATAAAACCACATATCTGTGCAGCTTTCGCAGATATTCGATCCACATGAGGCGACAATGCTAGTTTATTTGTGTAGCGTAGACATAAGTCTTTTATAGTGGATCGTTCTAAAAGTGGAGTATTTTGAAAGACTAGGGGACGAGGAAGCTTGGCGGGACCGAAACACATGAAACTACACTTTGATGGAGAGAATTCCATCTGCCAGGTAGCACTCCAACGTGAGATTGTTAGTAGGTCCACATTTATTTTATCATCGCATATACTTGCCATGTCCTTAGAAAATGAGTATATGCATTTAAGGTCGCCTGCATAAATGAGATTGTGTGAATTGTTTAGAACAGTCGAAATTTCGTTTATGCATAGAATGAACAGTAAAGGACCCAAGACAGTGCCTTGAAAAACGCCACTCGTGATCAGCTGAGGGTAAGTAGGAAAAATTCCTTTGAGTGCCCTATTTGTACATATGTGCAGTGGTAGCAAAAAAATTGTTGCTAAGACTGTTGGCGAGGCCAGTTGTCTTGTGTCATAGGGTGAAAATAGGAGCAGACAGTGAAAAAACTCCTCAGGGATTTTTAGGAGAAAAACGGTCGCCCTTGTGGGGGTAATGCGTGGGATTTAGGAGAAAAAAGGGAGTTCCCACTGGGGTGGGGCATTGCAAAGGTTCCCAGGATCATCACCGTGTGGAAGCCACGTCCTGATGCTTCCTTGCTGATTGCAGAGTCGCCAACGGAACTGGAAAAACAGAGGCATCCGTCCACGCCGTCGACAGTCCGCTTTGGGTCGAACCAAGGGTAAATGTTTAGGCCGTCAGGTCTGGCTGTTAAGATCGCCAGCGGGTGATCACGGTACGCAGATAGCCAAGTAGGGTAGATCGCGGAGACCTTCGCATGAGTCTATGCGTGGGAGGGCGTTATAAATCGAAAATGTGAATGTATATAAAAACTAATGCTATTGAAAAATTGGAAGTAGTATTATTATTATTGCAAATTGTCTGTTACGATCCATCGTGCACTGCTATATCGATCCAGTTTTCACTTAAAAACCTCTAGCGATTCCGACGTTACAACGTCCTGAGGAAGCGCATTCCACGCTCCGACTACCCTTTTTGAAAAGAAGTGTTTCCTAGCGTCCAGCCTGGCCCCTGTCCCCTTTAATTTGAGAGGATTACCCCTCAGATTCGTGGTCGTTGCTAATTCGAAAAAATCCCCTGATATAGGACAGCAGTCTTGAAGACGTAATACGCGGAATGCTAGAATCAGGTCCCCCGAAGCTGCCTGTAGCACAAAGGATAGAGGTTGAGATTCGACAGCCGTGTTTCATGAGGCTGCGAGCCCTGCCCCATAACAAGTTTGGTTGCGCCTTCTAAGTGCCGATACATGTGCTTTGGGCCTGAAAGGCTGCCACAACCTGTTATTTTTCAAGGCTACCCAATGACTGAATGTTTCAGTATCAAGAACCTAGGATTAAGCTACACCAATAAATAAGACCTTTCTCCTCACGCCGATAGAATTACAGCCAAAGCCGCACAGATTTGCGGCTTTATTTTTTATAATTTCTTTCTTCCTGAAATGAAATTAAGACTTTATCGTATGTTCACACTCCCCATTTTAGAATACTGTTGCCCCTTTTTCGGTCTCATGAATGAAGTTAGCCGTTCAAAAATAGAACAAATTCAAAAAATTCACACGAAAACTGCTGTATCTGACAGTTTCTAATACTTGCTACTCAAATAGATGTCAATTCACAAAACTAGGATTCCTTAGAGTCGGGAGATTGGAAGCAGGCTTTTGTCTCTTTTTTGGCTTAATAATTGCACAAATTTACCCAGGACTTCTGTCATTACCCCCGTCAGCCGTCCCTACAACCCAAGAAACTCGGCACTTGTTATGCACCCTCCTGCATCTCCCTCATAGTCACTTTAAGTCACTTTATTAAGGGAAGAAGGCTTTCGCCCTTGAGCTCCCTATTCATAACCAAAATCGCATAATAGGTCCACCGTAACAATAGTACAGAATACAAATGTACAAATGTAGGCTTAACATCAGCGATAGGTGTGAGCCAGTTGCAAGGTGCTGCTACTGACACTTTGTTCATTATATCTGCCACAGTTTCTCAGCAAATGAGAATCAAGTTTGTGTTTAAAAATGTCAACAGTATCTGAGAGGACCACATCTTCCGGGAGTCCGTTCCACGCTCCCATGACCCTCTGAGAGAAGGCGTTTCGTCGAACGTCGATACGGGCCGGTTTCCTCTGTAGTTTAAAAGGATGAGCTCGCAGATGGTCAGTCCGAGCCAATTCGAAGAAATCATCATATTCTAGGGCGCAGTCTCGGCCTCTAACAATTCGGTAGGTTTGTATGAGGTCCCTGCGGAGTTGCCTATAATTGAGAGGGAAAAGATCAAGTTCGGTCAGTCTGTCTTCATAAGGCAGATGACCAAGATTCTTGACCATCTTCGTAGCCCTCGCCTGCACTCGTTCCAGGTGCAGGTAATCCTTCTTGAACCACGGACGCCAGGCCTGGACAGCATACTCCAGGTGGGACCGAACAAACGCTCCGTAGGTAAAAGCTCTTTCTTTTTCGCTGCCAGATATAGCTTTCTTTAGAATAACTTGGCAATCAAAATTAGGTCGTTAACTAGACTGTCTGCTTTCAAACAGAGACTGCACATTTATCTCAACACTGATTCTATTAACCTTCTATTCTCCTCATCTTTTCCGAGCAGCTTTCTCCAGGACTCCGAGAAAGGACCATCGGGAATTTAGGAGATCCGCTTGAAACTATTCTCTCTGCCTCGTGTCCACCGAGAACCTAGATGTTTCCATTAACCACCGCTGAATCAAACTAAGCCACGCGGAAGTACTCAGTCTAAAATGCTGCAGTTTCGTTGAATACTCACCTTCATCAGACCACCCACACCTATTTCTGCTTTACTGCTATGTTCCTACTACTATCTTCCGAAGCAGTTTTTTCTCTTACATACTTTTTGAACATGGAGGCTCGTTGAACACTGTCTTCATTTTCACTGTAAGAGTTTTTTTTAACTGCCATAAGTTTTCGTTTTTAGTTCAAAATTGCCGGCAAAACATTGCTCAATGTTGCCCCAAAAGGACAATTTCTGCTGACATTATTACGACTTTCTACGTCTACTTGCACATATTGTCAAATTATTTTTTGAATTTTTATTTTTTCGAAATTAACTTTGTACCGGCGCTGAAAAATATAAATTCTAAATTCTAAATGTATAAATGGATCAGCAGTTTCTTGTCCCTCAGAGAACAGGGAGCCGTTGTCGGAAACTCAGCCTCGGAATGGAATAAGGTCGACAGTGATGTACCACAGGGATCAGTTTTGGGCCCATTTCTCTTCCTAATATACGTAAACGACTGCCTCAATGACCATGATTGCGCAGCTGTCAAGTTTGCCGATGACATAAAAATATGGGCTGAAGTTAGCTGCGCCGACTACGCAAAGAAGTTACGGTCGAACATCGATAAACTGGTTATCTGGTCGTCCACGTGGCTTCTTAACTTTAATGTATCCAAGTGTTTGGTTCTACACATAGGCCCGAGGTGAAAAGTGTTGCAAAAGCACAGTAACTTTATCAATGGCACCGCATTAAAAGAGGCTGATACGCACAAATATCTAGATATATGGACGACCGCGAACCTGATGCCAACAGAGCACTGTAAAAAGGCCGCCCAGAAGGCAACTAGTACCCTGCACTGTATCAGACGAGCATTCAAAATCTTCCCACCTGAACCCTTCGAAGAAATATTTGGCACCTTTGTGAGACCACATAAATAAATAAATAAATTGTATATTTAAGGCCAAAGGGACCCTTTCATTACAAACTTAGTGCTATCGTGAAAATAAGAAGTTCCGATTTACAAACAACTCTTCTTAACTAATTATCTGGGCAGTAAAAAAATCCTACATCGGTGGATGAGTTCAACGAGCCACCGATTTCCAAAAAAAGTGTAGGAGAAAACACTGCCTAAAAAGGTAGCATTGTATGACATGACGCAGTTAGATGGGATCCTATTGTTGAGGCATCGGGACGCTTATTGTCATGGGAAAAATAAAGGGTGGTGAGTTAAGAAGGGGTCATCCGGGACAACAGGAGAAGACAGTAGAAGACGAGGCAACATCACCGAGATGCGATCCACCAGACTCCAGCGTCCACCGACAAGTTGGCGACCAAACAATAACCATCAATAGTGACCTCGAAGATCACCGCTAAGGTTGCAAAACAGAGAAGAGTTTGCAGCATTTGGAAGTGATGCTTGACTCTGCAGAGGAAAATGCTAACATATTAAGAAATAATTTTACTATCCTGGGAAGAGCTTAAAATGTCAGGAGGACCCTTTTCAAAAGCTACAAGTTGCGTGTTTTGAAAGGAAACAGACAGTAATGACTTTATTTCCTCCAAATTTAAATGCTTACGTCACTTACCTTTGAAAATCACTAATGTAGTAGACAACCTAATTTCGAGTGGAAGATTGTTCCAAATAAAAGCATATTTTGAGGTAAAAAAGCGAGGCTGACACAATTGCGGAATTTAAAAGAAGACTCGATGTCATTCTATTTGACAAAAAGCGACTTTTACAACACGATTTCTTACTGCCAGCATTGTAAACAATTTTTCTGGCTCTAGACTGTTTTCATACTGCTCTGTGAAAATTCATTCGAAAGTCTCTCATGGTATTATATATCTTCCTAAAACTTCATGTTAACTGTAAGATTGATATTGTTTGCTTTACATTAATAGGGTTCTCAAGGGCATTCCTTGCCTGTTATCCTTCAATAGACATGCATACCGAAAGCGTTCGCAAGTGTTGTAGATTGTATCAACGCAGGTATCGGCCGTGTCCTTAGAAAATGAATAGATGCATTAAGATGGTTCGTGCAAGTAAAATTTTGGAAATTTTGAAGTACTGTCCCTTTTCATTTGTGTAAAGAATGAAGAGGAGTGGGATCAAGATCGTGCCTCGAAAAACGTCACCCATGATCAGCTGAGGCGTCGAGAAGCTTTTAGCTGCTAAAAACTACGGGCTGCAGATAAACAAGTAGGGATCAATGAATTCGAGGAGAGGAGGCCGGATGCCGAGGGCCTCGAGTTTCGCTAGAAGAGGCCAGTGCGACACCTCGTCAAAAGCTTTGCAAAAGGCATAGTAGATAAAAGCCTTTGACTGCTGCTCATTACTAAGAGAAGTGACGAGGTTAAGAAAAGCTAAGTGACAAGTTTTGCATGATCCTCCAGGTAGAAACCCATGTTGTGAGGTGCTTAATAGCTTAATTTTTGGGCAAAAATCATGAAATTAATCAAAAACACTTTTTAAAGAATTTTCGCTGGAACCGAAGTCTTGTGAACGCCTCCATAATTATATAAGTCTGATCTTGAAAACAGGATAGATAATATATATTTTCTATGAGTCAGGAAAGAAACCGCTTAAAATATATGCTAAGAATAGATGGCTCACCATCCGCGGAAGCTAGACACTCTCTTGATAACAGATTTTGGAATACCATCAGTTCCTGAAGAGTGCGAGTTTTCAGACGAACAATCTGCTTACGGATTAATTGTACGGAGAACTCAGTGCTATTGATAATATTGACTGAGTATGGCTCAATTGATTGATTCGGTTAAGATTCCTTTGTAAGATTCTTTGCAAAGAAGGCATTAAATAATTCAGCTTTGTCAGAGTCTTCGAGAACGAGATTTTTATCTTCATTCAGTAATGTAGAGTTTTCATGGCCCTGTTATTGGAGGGCCAACGATGGAGGATTTGAGGAACACATTTTGCAGGGGTAAGCTCGCTGAGTGCGCATGAATTCTTCTGTCTGTCAAATGCAGGAAGAGGTTAAGCAACTAGTTTGAAATCTCTGCGATACTCAGGTGCACATACAACTAACTAGTAGAATGATCTTTCGGCTGCTTCCTTAATTTCTTTAGACTTGGCTAACCAATGTGAGGAATATTCGATTAGGAAGCGTATGCTTAGCATTTTAGCTTAGGACAAATTCCAGGAAGTTACTTAAAACGGCCGTCACGAAGTAAAAAGAACGTGCTCAGTGCTCAGTGGATAGGACGGTCGTCTCTAGCTCACTGGTTTCGGGTCCAAAACTCGAGTGTAGCGGCAGTTTCTGCGGCTATACTCGACTCAGGTAACTCTGACCGATGAAGGGTAATGACCCAGAAATACGCGTATCTCAGAGTCCTAACGTTTGCCCGTAATAAAAATTGGTTACTCAAAGTTGGCGAGTAACATAATTGTTTCGTTGAGTAAAAAAGTGGAAGTGTCCACAAATTCGCCAGCCGAAACAAGCCAGGGTTGGTGAATCCTGGGCGAGATCGGAGTACACCCATGTACTAATTGATATCCCGATCGAAAAATCTGGCAAGACGTGGACCTGGTGGCTCAATGGATAGGACGGTCGTCTTTAGCCCACTGGTCCCGGGGCGACAGGATAATATTTGTGAAGCAGTAATTAGCAGAAAACGTCGTGGCATCTAGAGTGAAGGAAAATGTGTAAATAAAGCTTTAATATCGATACGATAACCACCACCACGCTTACTAGTGTGGTCTTGACAGTAGAAGTCACACTCGCCTGTTGTAAGCAAAGAATCAGAAATTAATGGATGGGCCCACGACTATATTACGCATACAACATCGGGCTCCAACTCAAAGTTATGGCTCTTTGAGAGTTAATTGTTTTGTGTGGAGACATTGTTGCTCATGGCTGATTGCTCTTCCCTCTTCATTCGTGCTGGCTTATGATACAGCGGTCGGATAGGCACATAGTTCGTGCGAATTACAAGTGTCAACCACGAGTCATAACAGATAATGAGCAGTGTTCACATCCGCAAACGATTTTTCCTTTTAAACGGAGGGTTAACAGTTTTTAAGAAAACGAAGTGACTGTGGGTGAGGAGTTCAGGGAGCCCCACTTTAAAATAAGGCGCAGGAGCAAAAAATGCTTCTTGAATGGACATGGAGCAGCAGGGAAATTTATTTTAGAGCGTTAGATAAAAATATAATATCAGTACAACAAGTGTATACAAAGACGCCTATTTTTGCGCACAGGGATTGTATTGAGCATAAAAATTCTCCCCGACATCTCAGAAGCTAGAATTTAATTATGATTATGATTAGCAGCAAACTAACCTGTAACAGTTTAAGCAGTGCACATCAATACAAAAAACAACTGAAGGATACGTCTAATAGCTCTTTATCAGTTCACTTAAGAATAGCGCAAATATTTGAATTAGCGCTTACAATAAGGCTTGCACGAGATAGGCGTAGGGAGGCCACAGCAGTAAGTGATGCGAATACTTCCAGATCAGTTGCTCAAGTCTTCCGTCTCTGGTTGTCGGCTAAGCTGCAAAATTCATTCCACCCTTACTCAATAAAACAATCATTTTGTTACAGATGATTTGGAGAAACCAGCATTGCTAAATTAATTTTTCGCCAAGTTCTTTACAATCGAAACCAGCCCCACTCCTGTAATCCCCCTGCTGTGTGATTCAAATCTCAGTACCCTTAATTTCTCACCCGCGTGTATTCAAAAAAATAAGTCGTCTTAAAGATTCACATTCGGTAGGAACTGATAACATTCCAAACTCACTCATCAAACAATTAAGAGATTTCCCTCCCCCTTACTGAGTAATTTATTTTCAGTGTTTCTTGAGAATGGCTTTTTCCCGGACTACTGGAAAACTTCTTTTATAATTCGCGTATTTAAATCTGGATCTCGATCAGATGTTCACAATTATCGTGGTGTTCATAAAACGCCCTCCTGGCTAAACTCTTTGAAAAACTAATTGCCAAAAAATTACAGATTTCTGCATAAACAATAACATTCTCAGCTCCTCACAGCATGGCTTTTTACTGGACTGATCTTGCGAAACATGCCACATGTCTTATCTTAGTCTACTTACTTCGCTTCGTAATGATCATCTATCTGTGTTAGTTATCTATTTTGACCTAAGAAAAGCATTTGATAAATTTCCTCACAGGAGGCTCCTAGCCAAACTAGAGGCTATAGGATTTCGTAGTCCTCTTACTGACTTCATCAGATCTTATCTTTCAAATCGACAACAAAAGGTTTTAGTGGGATCCTCATACTCTTCTCCGACCGCAATTTTGAGTGGTGTCCTTCAAGGTACCGTGCTTCGTCCTCTGCTCTTCTTGCTTTGCATAAATGATATCTCATTGAGTGTTGAACACTCCCAATCTTATATTTATGCAGGTGATCTCAAGTGTGTTTACTCCTTCTCTAACTCTACGGCCGCGAGATGCTTAGAACAAATTCATTCTGATCTGCACGCTCTTTCGGCGTGAAGCTCAACATGGCAGATGGAGTTCTCACCTTTTAAGTGCTGATACATGTGCTTTGGGTCTGAAAGGCTGCCACAACCTGTTATTTTTCGAGGTTACCCAATGACTGAATGTTTCAGTATCAAGAACTTAGGATTAAGCTACACCAATAAATTAGACCTTTCTCCTCACGCCGATAGAATTAAAGCCAAAGCCGCACAGATTTGCGGCTTTATTTTTGATAATTTCTATCTTCCTGAAATGAAATTAAGTCTTTATCGTATGTTCGTGCTCCCATCTTAGAATACTGTTGCCCCTTTTTCGGTCTCTTGAATGAAGTTAGCCGTTCAAAAATTGAACAAATTAAAAAAAATTTCACACGAAAACTGCTTTATCCGACAGTTTCTAATACTTGTTACTCAAATAGATGTCAATTAGCGAAACTAAGTCTCCTTTGGTTCATGAGATTAAAAGCAAGCATTTGTCACCTTTTTCGGCTTAATAATTGCACAAATTTACCCAGGACTTCTGTCATTACCCCCGTCAGCCGTCCCTACAACCCAAGAAACTCGGCACTTGTTATAACCCCTCCTGTGTCTTCCTCATGGAAACGCTGTTACTTTTTTGCTTCCAGATGTAACTTTCTTTGAAATAACTTGCCAATCGAAATTAGGTCATTAACTAGACTGTCCACTTACAAACAAAGACTGCACATTTATCTTAACACTGATTCTATTAACCTTCTATTCTCCTCATCGTTGCCGAGCAGCCTTCTCCATGACTCCGAGAAAGGACCATCGGGAATTTAGGAGATCCGCTTGAAACTATTCTCTCTGCCTCGTGTCCACCGAGAACCTAGATGTTTCCATTAACCACCGCTGAATCAAACTAAGCCACGCGGAAGTACTCAGTCTAAAATGCTGCAGTTTCGTTGAATACTCACCTTCATCAGACCACCCACACCTATTTTTACTCTACTACTATCTTCCTAAGCAGTTTTCTTCTCTTACATACTTTTTGAACATGGAGGCTCGTTGAACACTGTCTCCATTTTCACTGTAAGAGTTTTTTTAACTGCCATAAGTTTTCGTTTTTAGTTCAAAATTGCCTGCAAAACATTGTTAAATGTTGCCCCAAAAGGACAATTTCTGCTGACATTATTACGACTTTCTACGTCTACTTGCGCATATTGTCAAATTATTTTTTGAATTTTTATTTTTTCGAAATTAACTTTGTACAGATAGTGCCATAACGGCGCTGAAAAAGCTAAATTCTAAATTCCAAATCCCCTATCTGAAATCCTTCTGTGCGTCTAACTTTTGCAGTTAGATGCCATTCAAGCCAGTAAACCATGGGATTCTGAGAGCTGAGTCAACCAACTCGTAGGATACTGCACTTGTTCTCATCAAACGACAAAAGCCAGTTTGTCAGCTGCACTTCTGATGACGTTCCAAATCTAAATATCATCGGCAAACATAGTGACAACACAAAACAGTTCACGGATGCGGTCGTTGACGTACATAGTGAACGGTATAGGGCCAAGGACAGAGCCCTGGAGAACACCGCTCTCGACCGCATTCTCTACCGACTGCTGGTTACCGAGATGGACAGGTTAAGAGCGGCCAAATAGGACGATTCGAGTCCACTTCAGGAGATTTCCTCTTATGCCTATTTGACTGAGATTGAGCAGAAGTCGTTAAAGTAGGACAAGATCGAAGGCATTCTTGAAGTCACTATAGACTAAATGAAGCGGATTTTATCCATCAACCGCTCGGATCCAACGTTCCAAACATTAGAGCAAGCTCATCACGCAGGACCTGCCTCTCCGATATCCATGCTGCGCATCTGATAGTCAGTTATGCTGCTGTGGCATTTACTGAAAAGAATTGATCAATGCGCAGATTCCGTTTGAAAGCAGATGGATTATTTGACAACTTAACATCGATAATTAGGTTATTCCAAGGAGAGGTACACCTGGAAGCAAAGAATAGAGAGCATTTTGGTATCATTGGGTATCATCAGATGCTGCTTGTGGAAGACAAAGAGGTTTCGCGGCAAATTCTCCTCGAGAGGAAACCTTATAAGAAGATTCCCGGCATGCCGACTTTGACTGCGATTAAAATTTATTTTTGACAGGACTCTATTCTCATTTTTCACCGGGTAAAATAAACGAACAGTTGTTGGTGCTTTGACAATTTAGTCGTGGTTAAGTTCCGCAGCTTTTTTTAACCTGGAGCTCGCTGAACCCTGACTCTATTTCATCGTAGGATTTTGTTACTGATTTTCTCTTATTTAACTGTGGATTTAAAAAGCCGAGTTGTTGGTGAATGTGAAATACTACCAATTATATTTCACACTTCTTGTGTTTATTTGGCTGCTCCCACAGAGCATCAATATATGCATTGTCATTATTTTATCATATTAGTAAGTTTGCTATTACAGGACACCTCAGATATGCAATTTATTTCTTTAACTGCCCATGCGGATTTCCTAGGTAATAACTATTGCTCATAACAGGGTTGCATATTAAATTTTATCACTCAATTATAGACTACATTATAGGTCCTGTCGGATGCAAAATACCGAAATTGGGTAGTAAGTGATAGTTCGTTTTGCTGGACTGGCGATAAACAGCAAGCTTTCATTCCAGTAAACCGTGCGTATAAACTTAATTTCAGTCAAACGTGTGAGAAACCTATGCAGAAGGATTTTTCTACTTAAATGCATTCGGTCGTTTTTTGTAATTGTGGGATTCTAGCTTTTAGATATCATATGCATGTGTTTTATCACGTCGAAACTTTGTCCAGTTTGGGCTGTCGTTTTAACCAGTGTACAATCCTCCATCTCGACAATTGCGTAAGTGGTAGTGCTTTGGATTTTGTGATCAGATTAATTTGCATTCTCATAACAGCCTACATTGTGACGAAGGTATGTACGCGTAGACATATATAAGAATATCCATGCTTGCGAACCTTTATTTGAACTTCATCGAGCGTTCTTTTCAGTGCTGGTGTGGTGTCGAAGTGCTCACCAGGAGATACGGCATTAGGGAAGAACGTTAAGTTGCCTTTTTTTGACCTCAACAACGATTTTATAAAGAACGCACTTGCTTCTTCTGTGAAATGTATTAGCGTTTGTGCAACCTGAAAATACTTAATAAGATAATCCACACATTTATGTACTTATTTGAGAAGAAGCTGTTTCGATCACCAGAATCATCTATGATTCTGCTGATCTCAATCTGTACACATACCTGAGATGAGAACCTTTGCCTCAATATATTTATTTATTCCTTACATCATCCTCGGACGAGGAAGAAGAGGAGACGATTTCTGAGACCAAAGTATATTCAGGCTGACGTTTCAAAAGCTCTCTCGCTTTCATCGTCAGACCAAGGTGTCGACTGGCACACTAAATAGGGCCATGGACATTCATCCCGCCTACCAAGCGCTCCGCAAAAGGCTGACATCGGATCAAAACGGAGCAATAGGTTAAGCGGAGAGAGATAAGCAGGGCCGACAGCCGGTAGCCGCGAGTAAAGAGGGTGGAAACACTCATGAGTCACAAAAACAACTTGACATAGCTCACAACGGCGCGAGCAATTCAAACAGCTAAGAAAATCGATCGGCGCAGTCGACTGACACATGGGTGAATAGTAGTTCACATCTATCTGACGCACACTGGAATACAGACACCTTGCTCTGACGATGAAAGCGAGAGAGCTTTTGAAACATCAGCCTGAATATACTTTGGTCTCAGAAATCGTCTACTCTTCTTCCTCTTCCGGGGATAATGCAAGGAATATTTCAGCTGGACCTCGAATGTTCTCGCATATATGTTTATTTATTGCCAGTTTACAGGCAACGTCACTAGAGGTATACAGTAAAGGATTAAGCTGACAGTATACAAAATTTCCATCATTTCCTCTTCTGATTTTAGGATAAAAAAGTGCAGCTCATTGAAGTTCGGGACGGGGAAGGATTGCGCATGAATACAGTGTTCTCAGTATCCCTTGAGTGTTATGGATCCAGTATTCCGCAGCAGGGCACTGTGTGTCGGCGGACGGTTGTTCGCTGTCGACTGAAGAAATAGTAGATTTCGGGCTGCAAATTCAACACCATTGCCCTCAACGTGAAGCCTGGCACAGGATTCAGAGTGAAGGGGGGGAAGGGAGATTCCACAGAGTTAGCACCCAAAATTCGTGAAATGTGTCGTGAATGTAGTAAATCAGTATTAGCTCTCTTAAACTAAGGATATCTTTGTTGAGTTTTAATTTTTCTGGGTAGCCTATTCCAGATTGCTATGGTATTAACTAAAAAAGGGCAATATATAACTGCACGTGCCATTAGAAGACAGAAAAATGCATAACGGTGACTGGTGCGCGGAGAGTGCACGAGCCGCCTCCGAGTAGTAAGAAGATTAAATGCACGACACTTTAAACGTTCAAACATTAAATATTTTCACTTGTTTAATCTGCAAAGACACAAGGGACCGAGGTTAGTAAGTTCACAGCGCTGTAGGTGACTGGATGTTTCTGTTGATCAGGCGATAATAAAAAGCTGACGTTTTTTCTGATATAAATGCTTCGAACATTTGGTCTGACGACTCCTAACCCCTCCATCAACTCTTCCTTTTTATAGAAGATACTCGACGAAACCTGCATTATGCGATTCGTTTAGTAAAATTACTCAGCGGAAAACCTATATTTTGCTTTTGTGCGTTACCGAATCTTCCCTGCCAGCACAATCCCCAGATAGGACAGGGAGGGCGACGAGGGTAGGCGGGGATAATGTTTAAGGAATATGTATTACTCGGTTACCCTAAATTTTGTCAATACTGTCGACTGACCCAGAAGGCTATGTAACTACTTTTTGTAATACTTGTGCATGTAAAGAAGCTATTTTCGTTGAATTTTAATGTAATTTCACGTTTATTTCTATAAAGTGCACAAATTAATTAGACATAGATAAAATGGTGGCTTTGTTTAAGTTAGCCAACAAGGCACTTTATCATCGCCTTGACCTCCATGTCGTGACCTGTGTGATTACGACTTCATTGTGCCTTTATTAGTTCTCGCGTAATATTCAGCTGCGGTTCATAAAGCATAGGTTTTTTTTAAATATCTATCGATATGTTTTCGGTGATTTTGCCTGTGCAATGTTTAATCTATTTGAAGTGGCAAATTTGTTTCTAGAACCCTAGGCTGTGGTCAATGTAGAGGAATGCCTAACTTTTATGTTGTTTAGCATCTATTATTTATGAATATGGAGCGTTTCTACCTCGAATACCATCGAAGCACCATTTATAAGCGCATCCAGCGTAGGAAACGGGCATATCACGAGGCTTTTCCAGATGAGGTGATGACGGTGCCCTCGACGTCTGCTGTCATTGCCGATGGGTCTCGGGATTATTCGGACCCGGAACCAGAGATGTCTGTACTCACTGCAGACATTCCTTCTGGTGGGTATTTTAAGTGCATAAGTCCTATATTTGATATAGTCCGTGGAAAACTTGATGAGGCCATAACCGCGCCTGAGGGCTCATTTCTGCATGCCATACGAGCGTTTTGCTTACGTCGGAAATTGCACATTGCAACTTCGAGGAACTTGATCGATACGCTACGTTCCTTCCAAAGGATACGAGGACATTTTTGTAGACCCCTTGGTCGTGCAGGCTTCGATGAAGGCAATGGAGGCCCGTCTTGAAGCCCGCTTTGAAGACCTAGAGGCTCTTATTAGACAAACTAATGAACTGAATAGGCGTACGCCTGAGAAGATTACGTAAGACAGCTCGAAATTGCTTATTACGTTTCCCTCAGTAAAATGTTAGATGATTTTGAAGCAGTCAATCAGCAAGATAATGAATATGTACGGTAAGGATTCCTCCCCTCCATTGTGATGGTTTGTCATAGTACAAGACTTGACATGCTTGTGAAGCGAGTGTATCACATTGCTGCGGAGCACCGTATGCTCCTCGGCGAAGTTGAGAAAGTTGGTGCTGCTGTCCTTGACAGCCACTGTTCAAACAGTGGGGCGTTTGCCACTATGCTCACAAGAGAGCCTGAGTCATTTCCTTGGATGCTTTAAATCAGACAAAGACTGTCTGCAGCAAACGGTACGCTTGTGTAAAAATTCACTTCTCACCAGTAACCTACAGGAGGATGGCCTATTTAAGGTTGGTGAACGTAACGAAAAGGACATTATCCGGAGCCTTCTATCAGGAATTTTGGGGCCGCCCCTAATTTTCCAATTTACCTACTCGAGAGTTTCTAAAAACAAAATGTTCTTCAAGGGAAGCACCCTCTTTACCGTTTTCAATTGTAGGTTTACATTATTGTCATGACTTTCAGAGGCCGTCCGACAACATCAGCATTTACGGAATTTTGATGAAAACATCCTTCGAAACACAGTCATCGAATGGTTCAACGGCTCTCGGGACCGGTATGGTGGAGTGCGAGGTAAACAAAATGATGTTGTCCAGGGAGGCTTCCTGGACTAACTGAACTCCGAGGATATGGTAAGTATCACCGTACTTGCATATCTTTTCTGTTAAGTTGAAATGATTTTTAACTAATTGTTATCAATAATGACTGGCAGCTAGACAATCGCATATACGTAGAGGTGCATACGCTACATATACCACTGCCTACTGCCGCATGCCCCTTTTAATTGTGACTCTTTGTTAGGATAAAATAAATTCAGGTGCCTTTGCTATGCAGTATTTCTGTATGCAGCTAATATTGCGTTTTCTGTTATTGTAGGAACCCGCCAATCTTGATGAATGTGAAGCAAGTACTTCACAATATCAGCACCCATCGATACTTGAAGGAGCTCATCCAAACTATGACGACCATTCCCTGAATGAACAGTGATACTTGTTCAAACGGTACCAAACATTTATGTACATTTATGAACCATATTCCAATTTGGGGTTTGGGGGTTGAGGGAAATGGGGCTAAAAAGGATTAGAATAAGGGGCATACTGCCCGATTTTTTTCCAGGACCGGGGTAAACGGGTTGAAATCCCCGTCATGAGCCCCGTCCTAGGTGGGGTTATAGCCCCGTTTACTCCCCGCTCTAAGTGAGGCTGAACGAGGATTGTGCTGGCAGGGTTGGGCTCAGTCTATAATTGCTGACTCGGCAATATTTATCGAAAATCATGTTATCTCCACAAGACAGAGTTGACAAGCATACGGAAGTTGTCTTTTTATATTATGGTGATTCACTCAAGTGGCCTTTATAAGCTCAACATCCAATCTTTTACCGAAAATTGCTGCTTTGTTTTGGTTACCGTCCTGCAAAATAGGAAGGCATTTATTTACTGTAAGAATTGCCTCTGTGAACTCTTTGAAATGTTATCGGCACCCCACTTGACATCAAAGTATTGCAACTTACTTAAACTTCTAGGACGGCACGAAATACAAATATCTACTTATGGGATGTTCCTTTCCAATCGTTTAACCTATTATCAGACTTCCATGCGAACAATTTACTGTGTGATTTTATGGAAAGCTTCCGGTATACATGCAGGTTCTAACGTTATCGATTACCTCGGCCTTTCAAGATATTTTTTCACCATAATAAATGAAAGTTTTTTGTAATATCACAATCACCGTTTTCTTGTATAACCATCTGGTATCTTAGCACTGTTGGATATGGTTTCCCGTCAGATGAATTCTTACAAAAGTTATAATCTGCTTTTTTGAATCCACTCGCTTATCGTCAGAAAGACTACCTAGCTTTAAGAGTCATACTTATCCATCTTAGAAAAACTCTTGTTAAGTGTCCCACAGATGAATAACTAATCCCTCGGAGTTTGGTCCTCGAAAAACGTATCCATTGTTAAAAGAATTTATAATATTTTTCCTCCACTTCCAGCAAGTTTCTTCATCACTTTGAAACGAGTTCATCGAGAATTTAGACAGGTATAACTTTAATAATGAAGGTGTAGTGCTCAGCACCCGAAAGGCACTATTAAAATAAAACTATGCGTATCGGTATATTTCATGCCATCTTTTGCTTTTGAGAAAGGGAATGCTTCTTCGGGAAACTTAAATTTTTAATGCGTACATTTTTGAGGCTGGTTTCTCAGCTCGTCGTCAGGCTATGGGGTATCTACCGGAACAGTTAACGTAATTGACTGTGTCTAACAAAGTATACTACAATTAGCTGAAGTCTGCGCCAATAGGCGTTGCATAAATTTCGTCATCCTGCCCTGACTGGCCGTGCGCGTTGCACTTTGGCCTTAAGATAACTATGGCTCGCATCCAAATCGATACATTTGTTGGTGCATGCATCATTTGAGTGCATTGGCTCTATGAATTCACGGCTTCTTCTGGTTGGGCAAATGCCAACAGTCGATGTGTTCTCCCACGCGAACTTGTGATCGATTTCTAGTGTGCATGGCAACCTGAGATAAGTGGTTTCGTCTTCTGTCCGATTATTGATGTTCATGTATGCGGGTTGAGGCGCATTTTCCAATTGACCACAATATACTGCATCACAACTGGCACATGGGATCTTGTACACGACACCTTATCGGTCTGTCAGACTAACTTCCATTTGCTGTTAGATGGTGAAAATGATAATTAAGAATGGGACAATGAAGTGCCTGAGGAGAACAACTCACTGACAGGGCTCCAACACGGCTTCAGACAGAACCACTCTGATCTTTCCAGCCTATTGCTCCCGACTGAGCAGTGTACTCGCACACTGAATGAAGATGGATAGGTTGACTTCATTTATACGGATTTCAAGAAGGCGTTCGACAGCGTCCCAAATAAACGCCTAATGTATAACTTATTGGAAATTGGAATGCGGGGAAACCTGCTGGTATGGATAACAGATTTTCCTGCGGGGCGATCTCAACTTGTGTGCATCGGTGACTCGAAGTCAATTCCTACATCTGTTGTTAACCGTGTCCCCCGAGGCTCTCTCTCTGGGCTACTGCACTGCCTAAATTATATCAACGACTGTTTCGGCGCCCTGGGTTGCCGCGCCATCATGTTTGCTGATGATATCAAACTCCGGAGAGCTCTCTAGTCTGACGCCGATAGGCATGCACTTCAAGAGATCATCAATCGACTTAGCACCTGGTGTGCTCGATAGCTCTTACGCTTCAACGTTAGTAAGTGCGTGGTTTTACGGCTCCGTACTAGAAGGTCCAATAGAGAGAATGATTCCTTTCAATAACTCCTCGATGGTCTACCCCTTTCAAATGTTGACGAACCGATAGACCTCAGTGTTCTAATAAACCCCTTGCTTAAACCAGCTTCACTGTGTCTAAAGGCAGCTAAACTCACGACACGGGTGCTGTTTGCGATCAGACGAGGATTCGTCTACATCGAAAAGGGACTATTCAGAAAGACGTACGGAGTCTTTGTCCGTTCTCACTTGCAGTATGCCGACCAGGCATGCCGTCCGTGGTTTACGAGGGACTATTTCCATTCGGAAGGAGTGCAGGCGGGGGCTACAAAGATGGTCAAGAATCTTGGTCATCTACCTTATGAAGACGGAGTGACTGAAGTTTATTTATTTCCTCTTAATTACAGGTAACTCCACTGTGACCTCATCCAAACCTACCGAAAGGCCAGAGGCCGTGAATGCTCCATAGATTTTGATGAATTCTTCAAATTGGCTCGGACGCATCCTCTGCGGGATCTTCCCTATAAACTGTAGAGGAATCCATCCCATATGGACGTTCGATGGAATGCCTTCCCGTGGAAGGCCGCCGGAGCGTGGAACGGACTCCCTGACGAGGTGGTCCTCTCAGATATTGTTGATATTTCCTAACGCAAAGTTGATACTCATTTGCTGAGAAACAGTGGTAGATATAATGAACGTAATGAAAGTTGCAGCAGTTTGAAACAGGCTTACAGCTTTCGCTGATTTTAAGGCTATTTTGTCTTATATTCTTAAGGTAATATTCTTATGCAACTTTTGGATATGAATAGGGAACTCAAGGCCGAAAGACTTCTTCTCTTAATGCAGTGACTTAATGTGAATTTAAGGAAAGCCAACCTTGTCCTCAGGGTGAACAACCTCTAGTTGTTTATTGATAATCTGTAAAGCTGCCCTGTCCAGCCAACCCGTCCCCTGTGCATCCAATTTCGTCAGTCGCTCTTTTCTCACCAAAATCTACGTTTTTGGTCCAGGAAACGGGAGTTTCGAGATACAAACAACCCTCGCCGACCACTTGATCGGATTAAACGTCTGGGATTTGCGGAGTATACTTGACAAATCACCTCCGTTTTGTGCGGTAACGCTACTGTCGGAATTCTGTTACCGTCGGTGGAAGGCTTTCGCCTTCCTCTTTTTGTCGATCTCTTACAAAGCCTGTCTTAACTAGCTAGTTTTCCCATTTATACGCTTGCCGCCGTGTTCTAACGGAAGCTAAATAAATCCGGCTCAATCCGAAGAAAAAAAATCCATCATACATTCTGTTGTGACCTTATTTCTTAGATATGAGTCATTTGTCATAGTTTATAAGCACCTGACCGGCAAAAAATTCAATGGCCCTCTGGATTTCCGACATACACCGTTCACATTCTGACTTTCCCTCAAGATCAACAAAGCCTTCAGCTCCCTCAACTTTCATGGATTGTTTTTTCTCTTGAGCAGCTCACCTGTAAAGCTTTATTTCTCCGAAAACGTATAACGATTCCATCCACAATTTTTCCTGCTTCGTTCAACAGTCGTTTTTTTCAACGCATGACTACAAGCTTAACATTGATAGATTTTTCTATCATAAGCTGCGTACAGAAAGAAAACTTGTAGAAAGCCCAATATGCTCTCAAATTACAATTTGATATTTTGAATTTGAATGCTGCACGTGACCTATATGCTAGCATTGTTCTGCGTATGTTCCTGTTCCAGAGCGTTTCCTGTGTAAATCCAGTGCAAAGCATAATTCTTACCAATAGTTTACCCAGAATCAGACACAAAAAGTTGGTTTATGTGCTAATAAGTGAATTAGGGGCTTTGGCGCCAAAAAAGTTGGAGTTCTTTGAATTGTCTATTTAATTCAGCCTTCAGAGTTTTCAGCCTTTCATTGGTTCGTAGGTAGTCGACCTTCAACTTTGGCGACGTTCCTTTTTAATTTACGTGAATTATGGACTGGCCGCAAATTTACACAACTACACATACGGTTATGAAAATGGATGAAAGTTCTGTTGAAAATCAAAGTGTCCAAAGGTTTCGCTCTAAATATGCATTTATTATATTTTCAGTCCCTCTGTGAACAATTTTAATCATGCCCTATCGCTACCCACGAAAGTTGACGAATATCAGGCCCCAGCGAGGTAATCAACCTACAAGACGGCTCTTTGACATAAATAATAGTGAACTAGGTGGAGGAATCCAAATTTCTGGTGATCACTGTAGTAGTACCTGTGAAACGAATGACAGTCTTAACGCGAACGTTGATGGACAGCCTTGCAGCAATGCTCTGCCTGATCACTTAAAGGAGGGCTTGGATATTGTGATCGTAAAAAACATATATTTTTTTAACCATGTAGGTTGGAATAAATCCGAGTATAGCCTCGGCTCATCTGGGTCATCACTACGCGGGTCCTGGAAATCACTTTTGTACGTTCTGAATTTTCCGTATAATTCAGCATTTTAGGGACCTGTTTGACCGAAGCCGGCCTGGTTCCAACGGAAGTCACATGTTATGATGACATGAATATGCTTGACTACGGAATCGGATTCACAAACGTTTGTACGCGTGCAACTAAAGGAGCAGCTGAACTCACGCGCAAAGAGATGAAGGCTGGCTCAGCCGTTATGTTGGACAAAATTCGTAAATACAAGCCCAAGATTGCAGTTTTTAATGGAAAAGGTGGTTTAGTGTGGTAGAAATTTCCTTGCTTTACATTTTTTATGCCTTTTTCCTTCACTTTCAATGACTTGTTAAAGATTCTTATTCGAGTTTGCATATTTATCTTTCTTGCCTGCTGTAATATTGTATGATTACATTTTTTTCGTAAACTGCGTTCACTGTAATATTTTCTTGAATTCGCGTTAGAAAGACACATAAAGTTTATGGTATGTATGCTTACGTGGGTAAGGCAGTAAAATGGCACGATTCTTCTGATTTACCTTCCCCTTTTTCGGTTTATTTACCTAATTTAAATTTTCCAGGTATTTATGAAGCCTTCATTGGTCACAAAAACTTCAGTATGGGAAAGCAGCCCCAGCCACTCGCAGGAACAGACACAGTAAGATGCTTATTGTATCTAATGAAGTTACTAATCTTATACTTTCTGAACGCAGACCACTGAATTGATGTTTTCATTTTATAGGTTGTTTTCGTTATGCCCTCTTCAAGTGCCCGATGTGCTCAGTTGCCTCGTGCTGAAGACAAACTGCCCTTTTTCATTGCCCTCCGAAAATTGCGTGAGTATCTTAGAGGCGAACGCCCTGAACTATCCGACTCAGAAGTCGTTTTTAACGACTACACGGAGTTCCGGGTCACACAGCCGGATCCAAAAAGCCTACGGAAGGCTGAAAGACGAAGAAAACGTAAAGCTGAGGCTGCTGCTGCGGCCGCCGCAGCTGCAATGGCAACTGGGGACACCAATGCTCAGTTGACAGTTTCTGGGACCAATTGCAGCAGCCTACTTCTCAAGACTGAACTCAACCACCCCTCTGGCACCGAGGCTTGCTTGACCGGTTCTCCATGTACGTAGAAAGATTATTGTCTCTTCTGTCCTCTACAGCTTAAAAGTCATCATTATCAATGAAAAAACTGATCCGGTGTATTGACAGCGCAATTTCTTGGTCGTCAGAGCCTTCACTAGTTATAATAGCATCAAACGTCTGGTGAAGTTCAACAGTTAATTAAATTATTCGAAGCAAAATATGATGCAAAACTGCCGCAATCATTTAATCAGTTACCACCGGCGAGGTGTCTACTCTGTAATAAACTGTGTGTTGACGTCAACTTGGTACTGACGCCTGTAAACTCGATTAGTTGTCGTGGATTAAGTTTTTTTGTTTGCCTTGTTCATATCAGTGCCTAGCTATTTTTTTTTTCTGTGTATGTTGACCTTATCCGCAGAGCTTCTGTCTCTTGGTTCTTCGACGGTGGACCCGTGCAATTTGCCATAAACACGTAATCTAACCCATATAGTGTTTTGCACCTCCTTCCTTCTTAAGTACCGCTAATCGAATGCAAAATTCGTTAACTGGGGAGGGAAGAACGGAGGTGACATAGATTGCTATAAGCCTTTTTACTCGATGACCAACAGGTAAAGTAGTGGGTTTAAAAAATCCTAGGTAAATATTTTTAATTTCAAATAAAAAATCTTCAGATATGCAAAAACGCTTATGTTCATACACACATCTTGCCTACACTTACCCCCTGTTACTGCCTGATAAAACTGGTATTGCTTTGCTTGTATGCAAAAAAAGTATCTTCAATATGTTTTCTGATACATTTTTCCTTACTTTGAGACTTTTATGTTAAGCCGTAACTGGTAATGTGAACAATATTGATATATGTTAGCAGTGGCAGTCAAAACGGAAAAAAATCTCAAAAGGACTTGCTGTATTTCTGTGGTAAACTAAGACCTCAAACTGAATAAACCCCTTTAAACGTACCTTTCATTTATTTCGTGAATATTCGATTAACCCTTATTGCAGGTCCTCGTTATAGTGATCGTCTTACCTATTTACCTAGCTCCGTATCTCATCGCAGTTCAATTTGTTTTTTTTGACCAGTTTTCTCATTGTTACTCATGGGCCTTCTAGTAGTATGTCTAATAGATAAATAAGTAGGATTTTTTCCTTGTCCTCGGGGTACATATGCTTCCTATCCTTCTATTAGTTTGGTCTGTGAATTCCCAGGAAATTCCAGCTTCCCTCATTGGCTTGGCCCTCGAACTATCATAGCTACTGCACACTTTTATCGCATTTAGTGAATTCGTTATCTTGCAGTTAGCTGCATAGTTGGGTTATCTTTTTCCAGCAATTTTCTTCCTTTATGTGTCATTACTTCACAACAGTCTCAAAAATCTAAAACATAATTGTTGATGAGGGACAGACATGCAAAACCTCTTCCTAATCTGGGAGACCTACTATATTACCTTCCGAATAGGGTGTGTGTGTGTCGTAGCCCATAGTTGGATCAGGAATCCCCGCCGGCATCCAAACTGGGAGTAGTTGGGAGCCGGAGAAAAGCCGCGACCTCGACCGGCTTGAGCCACAGGTCCGCGGAAGTGAGGTGGGTGCCTAGCCGAGAACTGCAGGCAAACAGATGACGGCAGTCATGCGGTGAGACGCCGCAGTCGGGTATGGATAGGTCGAGCCGGTGTTGGTACTGGCGAAGAAGCATGCAGTAGCCACTGCGTAGCTGCGCCAAAGTACAGCGAGTGACCCTCGGGAGATGTCGTTCCGAGGCCGCAATCGGAAGTGGATAGCCACCCAAAAAGACCGGGGGACGGTAACCTCGTTTCTCCCCGACAACGACTCTCTGGTGGAGACGCTGGAAGCCTGTCTTGGTGGCAGAGCTATCAACAGGTAGATCCGCTAGATACGAGGCAACAGCTTTCTTGTGGATTGCTCGAATAGACGGCCGGACGTTGTGGCAGGGCTCGGGAGCGGTGCAACGGTGATGATTGGGATGGCCGGGTTGCGAACAACTCCACCAAAACTGCTGGCTAAGGAGAGTGTTGTGATGGGTGACCGGTAGAACAGAAGCCTCCGCATGAAGAGGATCTATAGGCGACATTTTATAGCAACCCCTGATCGTGCGGAGGGCAGCGTTCTGTGCTGACTGGAGGCGGCGGAGGCTGGAAGAGCTCATCGTAGGAGACCAGATTGATGCCGCATAAGTGAGGTGCGGCTTGGCCAGCGCCTTGAAAGCAGTCGAAAAAGTCTCTTTCGCGCAGCCCCAAGATGTGCCTCCTAGAGCCTTGAGGACCTTGGTGCAGCGGCTTACTTTGCTTGCGGTCTCCCTGGCATGGTCTGCGGACGTGAAAAGCGGATCAAAACGCAAGATAGTTCCGCCACAGACGTCAGAATTGGGTGGACGAGCCGTTCCAGGATCTTCGCCAATGGACTGAGGAGGGCAATTGGACGATAAGAGGTCGCTAGGCAGGGGTCCTTACCCGCTTTGACCAGGGGGATAATGATCGACTGGCGCCAGCAATCGGGGATGATTGTAGTTCCCAGTGAAAGGTTGAAGAGGGTGGCAAGGTAGGCATCCACCTTCGGGCCGATGTGGCGCACATGGATAGGCGCCAGACCATCTGGTCCTAAGGCTTTCGAAGCTATCATTTTCTTGACGGCGGTGAGGATGGCATCAGCCGAAAAGGAAATGTCTGGGGGCGGGGCTTTATGGAGGAGGCGAAGAAGGGGGCGCTGGCTTTTGGGACTGGGCGCCGAGCGGGGCGAGAACAGCTTGTTCATCTTCGCCGCGATCTTACCGTTGTTGGAAATGAACTTGCCGTCCCCGAAGCTAATAGACTGGTTTGATGTATCAGTCAGGGGTTTTGTCAGGTTGCGTAAAAGCTTCCAAGTGGCAGCTGAGTTGCCGCTGAAATTACAATCTGAAACTAGTTCATGCCAGCGTTGGCGTTTGCCATCGTTGATAGTCTTAGTGATTAAGCCATTCAGTTCGCCAACGCGCGGGTCACTGGCATCACGCGCTCGTATTTCGTCTCTCTCTCGTTCCAGGCGGGAGGCTTCGGGCGGATAGTTGGGACGGAGAAGGGGAATGCGGCCGTTAGGGGTGTGGTGACTTGCTGCTGCCAGGAGTAGTCGACGAAGGGCTCGCTCCGCCGTGTGGACACAGGTGGGAGGCGGTAAGCCATCGATCTCGGCTTCGCATTCGGTCGTGAACGCTGCTCAATTGGCTTTCTTGAAATTAATGAAGTGCCGGTTGGGGGCCTTGATACGCTCGGTGGCGGTGGCCAATTCGAGCACAATGGGGAGGTGGTCGCTACCCAGGCTGATTTCCGTGTTCCACATGGTGGAGGCTACCAGACTGAGACTGGCGAGCGAAACATCGGGCGAGCTGGAGGCGCCGTTGGTCGGGAGCCGCGTTTGGCTGTTCTCGTTGAGAACGGCAAAGGGGGTGTGTTCTATTTAATCAGCCAGAGCTTCTCCTCGGGGGTCGGCTGCCAAGTTAGAGCACCACAGGTCATGGTGGGCGTTGAAGTCACCTAGCACCAAACTGTCTCCAGAAGGTAAGTAGGGAGCGATAGAGGCGGTGAAACCGGGAGGACAACTGGAAGTTGGAGGGATGTACACGTTCACGACGGTCAGCGGCGCCGGGCCAATGTCAAGGGAAATCGCCAGTACTTTCGTGGGTTCGGCTCCAAGCAGGGGAAGCTGGTGATGGGCAATGGATTTGTCTACCAGGAAGGCCAAACCTCCGCCTTTGTTGCGGCCGCGGTCGCGACGGACAATCGGGTAATCAGCACAGGAAGGGACCTTAGTGGAGTGAGACCACTTTGTCTCTTGGATAGCCGCCACAGCTATGTTGTGCGAGCGCATGAAGGCCAGGAGCTGTTCAAGCTTCCCAAGGAGGCCGTTGGCGTTGAATTGTAAGATCTTAAGACCAGGTGGTGAGGCAAGGTCGGAGACCAGAGGATTTGGGTTCAGGACCGGACGGGCTGGAGGCATGGAGATCGGTGGGGGCACGGGACAGCTGGGACACGCGAAGGCGGGTGACCAATCGGCAGCCGTGGCGAGGCCACTGCAGCGGAGATGGCACCAACCATTGCAGGAACCGCAACGTACAGACCAGTCGCGGCGGCCCAGGCGGACTCGGCAGAACGAGCAGTACCAGAGAGGTCCAGGGTTGGCCTCAATTCCGACGGCGAGGAGGAGGAGTCGGAGCAGCGTGGCCGGGAGGAGCTGTTCCGTCATCAGAAACACGGATTGGGCGGAGGGGAGAGTTGATCCAACGTAGGGAGATGGGTGTAGCAGACCTTGGTCGCCGGGAGGGCGGGTGGGAACGCGATTCGTAGACGCGTCTGCTGTGGTTTGCCTCCGAATAGGGTCACTCCACCTCGTAGGACTTTCAGTTAGAAATCACTGACGCAAAGTTTATATTTCTACCGGTTTGTTGATATCATTTTGCAATCTATACTTTTTAGAAGTTTGATCTAACAATAGTTTTTTCATGCAGCCTAAATTGCTAGGATAAATAGCAGAGTGATTTGTCACTTAATTTACTGCTTTATTTATGATAGCGTTGACTGTTGTTGGCAACTTGCGAATTGGATTTTGTCAGATGTTGACTCTACGCCGCTTAACGTGAAAGTTTTCCCAGATAATTGAATTCGCGAATTCCTTAACGTTACCCCTGTCCATTTGACTGTAGTTGAGTGCTGCAATATTTCATTTGAAAATACTAATAAATACTAGGTAGGCCAGAATCTTAACTATTTCTTGAACTTCGGAATTTCGCCGGGCTTGTGTGCGGCAAAGGTGCCATAGTTGCTTGATTTTGATTTTTCAGTTTGGGATTCAGTCTAAAACGTATTATAAGGGACCACAACAGAACAGGTAACGGACGCACGAGATGCCGTATTCACTGTATGTAGTTGCTACGCCACTGCGCGTCTAATAAAGTTGGTTGCTCCCTTGCCCATTATTATTGTCGCTGATTATGGGCTCGTGCACAAACTCGAGGCATCAGTCGAAGCTTTTTTTCCAGAGATCAGGCTTCCAGTTCAAAGTTTTATAGATTTGGTAGTATATACTAATGATAATAGTTTTATTTTTGAGCACCCTTGTGGGTCCTGTCAATAGTGAGTCCCGGAAAATGCATTGTTCCTGTTCCTATCTACGTTATGGGGACATCCATCTTAAGAGTTTTGTTTGTCTTCTTTCGCCAAGTAAACGTTTCCGTTGTCTTACCTTCCAAAGGTCGAAAATGTCCTGAAAATGTCTAAGGAGTTTTTTTTCTTATCTCCATACCTGTAGTCGTCCTGCCTACTTCGTCCGGGCTTTTAAGTTGTTTATTTTCTAGTTTTCGTAGGCTATCCTCTAATTTTTTATTAGCCATTGTCGCGTCAAAATTGGATGAATACTTTGTCACTAACGCATACTGCCACTGCTGATTGACTTCTGTTCTGCTGGCCTGACCATACCAGTTGAGGTCCCGCCCCCGTCTTAAGCTTGCTTTCCTATAGTAGAGTTGCTTTACAGTAATTAAATTAAATCGGAGTATTTTACTACAGAGTACGTCGCGAGCAGGCTTTGACACTAGCAGACTTCCTTGCATGTGGCCTATCATGAGGTTTTCTGGATTATACATGACCCTTCACATCCCACTAGCGCTCTGTAGCCCCGAGGGCGCCGACTTTCCACTCACCAATCGGGTTACGAGCGTCTGTCTTACTCCATACGCCTAAAACTAATCAAAAGAAAGGTGCAGACTATTTAAGAGCACTCACGCACATGGGCAGGTTCTGGGAGAGCCCTAGTCAGACTGTCACAGCATCCGATCACAGCACTGCGCGCAAACCTCTGAGACTTCCTTCTCTTTCCGAACCTCTCTCTTTATACAGTCTCAGCCTTTCAGCGCTTCGGTTTTGACTCTCCAAATGATACCCTGTCTGCAGAAAAGCTGACGCACTCTCACTCCTGTTCTACCCGCTATATTCTCTCTCTCTCCCTACCTCTCCCTTCCATATGTACCAACCCCCATAGTACTTTCAAGCGTGTGCGCCTTTTAAACAATCAGTTGTGGGGTTACTCGGGTTTCTGTCCCTCTCCGTCTGTCTCCCTCACTTTCTGCCTGTATGTGGCCCTGAAAATGGTTTTCACACTTGCGCCGGCCATGCCTTTCCTTGTGCGTTCTGCTGGTCGCAGGGCGCCCTCGGCGCCACAAAATAGTCATATCGTGCGCATGCGTTTTCGTTCCTCCACTCTCCGCCTGGTTTCCTTCGCCTGCTCTCCTCGCGTCCGCTGTCTCTCGTTCGGCAGTGGACAGTGGTGTAGAAAGCCTAGGCACACGTGTGGATCGGCAGTTCTGCATCGACCATGCACTGGCGTCTGTCACCGGCGCCACCCCGGCTCCCTCCCCACCTTTCTGTGTCGCTCTCACCCGCTTCGTGCCTAGGCCGCGTGCGCGCGCGCGCGGCTGTCCTTGTCAGGCTCTCGACGCTCTTTCCTGTTGGTGGATCGTGTGACAGACAGGTAGCCGCGCAGATATGGCAGTCTAACGCGGCGTCAATCGATAGAGCAGCAGACGCGCACGTATGCCCGCGCGCGCGTCGCAGCGGTGGCTGCGGCGTCAGCAGGCTCTGCCAGCAAAGCTCACCTCGCCTGGCCTCGTCACCGTTCGCACTCCCTTTCTCTCACCGTCGCTGTCTAACCCGCCTGCCCACAATCACGCGTGTCACCCTTTCTTGGTTGTGCCCTCCCCGTCTCTCTGCCTCTCTGCGTATGCGCAGTGTCTCTCGCGCTAGAGCTCTGCCCTAGCTCCGCCGTGTCTCGCCTCCAAGCGCAGTGGTTCATCATAGGCGCACAGGATACCACCCCCTGAGTCTGTGTCCAGTATGAAGGTCTCTAGTATAGCTCTGTTCTTCTTAGAGGAGTCCTCTTTGCCTGCGGTCACCAGACCGTGTAGTTCAGGGGGATTTTCTGTTCGTACATGTAGACGAAATATTTTTCGCCCCTATATGACAGCATCAACCTTTAGTTAAAAATATAATCAAGTCCCTTTGACAAACCGGACTTGTATTGAGAAGGTACTGCTGCAAACCTGTCTGATATTGGTTATAGTTGTTATCATACTCCAGGAAGATTTCCGTGAAAAAAACGATATCGTTGGGAGCTGTCATCAGATAGTTACACCAGTTACTAACTGAACAAACCTGACAAGTGTTTCGAAAACACGATTGTTGGAGACAGCGCAAGTTGTACAAGGGCACCGCTCATTAGACAAAGAGCGTCAGTCACAAGAATAAAATGTATCCGATAGCTCGATCTGCTCATTGTTCTTCAAAGCTGCTCATGTCCATCGAGCCTAACCTGATCAACGGCATTCTGTCGACGATACCATGTAATTGTATTTGTCGAGTCGTGATAGCCGGGACCACCAAATACCCGCAGAGTGCCCACGACACCTAGTAATGAACTTCCTGACATTCCTGGGGCAGTATTTTGCCTGAAATATGCTTGCAGTTTAGACTTCGACGCACTAAAACTTATTATAATTTCGAACAACAACGGAAAACTAAGTACCACACATCGCGATATCAGATCAGTTTACAGGTGTCGGCTTTTGAGTATGTGTCATTCCTGTCAACCGTTGCGAGGTTCACCGGGAGATGAAATTGAAGGTATGAGCCACAGTCACCTCCTTTCTTCTGCCTGCACCGTATTACGAACGTGGAACGTAATTGGTAATGGGGAGCGCAGCCGGCTGCTGATACTGAATAATTCAACCGCTGCAGATAATCGGGGCAAGCGTTCCGTCCAGCCATAGGAACCCTTGCATTGAGTCATATCCTAAATCCTTCGTTTGAAATATTGCCGTTGCTTTTGATTATCGTCTGATAAGGTAACCGGACGTAAAGACAGGACTCCTTGGAGGACGGGATCTGCTTGCTAGCCAAGCTGTTGTCTACCCTGCGCATCTGCAGGTAGCGGATTGTGGGGCTACTGCCAACAAAGATCATCGGTATACGGAGAGCTGAAAACTGTTAGGCTGATTATGCTATAAGTTGCCTTTTAGTGTTAGTCCGACACTGTGACTTGCTCTGCTGGGAATTTCGTTAAGTGCATTTTTTATACTGCCACTGACTTCTAGTTTAACAATCCAAATAGTTGATATACAAGGGATGGTTTTGTTCGTGGCACTCCGACCGTTGCAGTCTTGCAACGCGAGTTTACTTGCTCTGAGTGTAAAACCTGCAACGAATTCCGCCTTAGAACTGCCAAGATTTCAAACGCGTCACACGTAGCCATAGTAGCAAGAAGTCATATTGGATTTCGTAGATGGGCTGGTCCTATAATCCATCTGCTTCAACGATCAGATGCACAATGACCTTGCTGGCCCAAAGATCACTTTGATGGACAGACTTCTTTGTCTAACTTCTGAATCCAACAGGTTCGGCTTTCTGACCAATATTCACTTACGACACATCCTTGCACCCGAGCACAACCAACGAAACCGACACCATCATTAAATACCTACTCCCAGCGGTAATCACTAACTGTCGTTTGACAATACAAGCCGATAGTCCTCCGGTTTCCTGACACAACTTTGGGAATCAGTGACGGCTTGTCTTCAATAGAAACAAAATATGACTGCGAGGAGTGTCTCAGCAATTTTTTAGGACTAGGCCTGAAAAGTCTTATCCGAGGTCTTTAGTCCGCTGTGGAAACTCTACTTCTAACCGAAAACTATGTATGTGAAGCTGGGAGGGCCACTGATGAGCCGAACCCCTTACTATTGTGTGATACAACAGTAGAAAACCGTTGAAATAACTGTCGGTGTTTTTAATTAACATTAATTTTAGAAGTATTTTTGAATAACATCCTACTACCATAAAAATCATCGCAAATGCTTCCAGTTGTACGGCTACACCTGAGCAACAAAAATAGATAAGATGTTTGGCTGGATCGGGAATGCTGGGCTAACTTCGTTTCATCAACTTCTCACCACTGACACCAACGGCCTACCGTTGTCTGTTTTGTGGATTATCATGATCCCCCTTGGCCGATCATTCGGCAATATATCATGACACTGAAGCTAATATGACTGCTTCACAACTACCATCACAGAGCAAGTACCGAATTCCACGCGTCAGCCAACAGCAATTTCTTTGACGCCATTGTTGTCTTCTGCCAAGGCTGCATCCCCTCACCTACTTCGTCCTATTGGGTTTTAAAACACGCTCTCAAACCGTCCCAATACTCTTGTAGGTCGAGGTCTGCGTACTACGGATCTCCACTGTGCTAACCTGGTTGCAGTTCTCGCAAACTCCTTTGCAGAATCGCAGTCTGCTATGTACCAGACATGATCTATTTACCGTCATCGTAGACAATGCATATGTTGGGCTAATGGACACCCTATTTTACGTTTAACGGTTAAGTTTCTAGTGCCAGATAAGTTTAAGTGTGCGAACGAGGTATCTCCCGTAACCTCGTCTGACATTTTCAACCTGCAAGTGGGGGTTGATTCATCATCATAGGCGGCCACCCACAACTGAGTGCTGGTCATGACTTAATGACAAGTACCATCAGCCAAAAGTTTACAGAAGTCTGGAACTCTGACGAGGACTCTCCTGGCCACCAGATATATCCTTCTTTGCACATCAAGCCCCACGGGCCGATGTCCTCGCCGGTTGCTTGCGAGAATGAGAGTATTACCTATTTAGTGTTGCCTTCATTGCTTATGATAATCGACCATTACGCTATGTAGAAAGGTGTCGCAAATAAAAGCTCCGTTCCAATTACTAGAAATCCGTCCTTGTTTTCTGTAGACTTTGTTACATTGTGTACAACGTTTTTCAAAAGCACAAAACACAGATTAATTCGGCTATAAGATGAACTAGGCGTGTTCGGCCTTCGTTCTGTCTAATTGAAAACTACAATCATCCTGAAATAAGTAGGAATGCGAAGCTACAAGTACAGTGAACCCCAGCCAGTGATTTCCTTCTATGAGGATGCGAAACATGACTTAGGATTTACAAACCGTCGGTAGATATTTGATGAAAGATGCTGTGTTCAATTACCGGAATTTTTTCCTCTGACCATATCTCAAACAAACGATTGCACCGTCAGTTAGGAAGACAACCCCATTCCATATCATTCTCCTTGCCCGCGAATTGAGATGCCTCGGTCATATGCTGTGCGAACGCAGCTCTGACTTGCGCTTGAAATTGCCTGTGACGAAACAGACTTTCAACGCATCTGCTGCACTATCTATTCGTTCACACGGGCAGCGTTCCGACGGCGATGGCACTTCCTGGGGGCCGGACGTGGGCGCTTTGTATGACAAAGCTAAATTTCCCATCTACAAGTACCGCGCGCGGTCTGGTTCGTACCTCAACACCTATTAGGGTTTATTGAAGGTGTCTCAAATTTAACGCGATCGAGAGTGCTATAACGGCCGCATTACGGTGAAGTTATGATAGCTTGACTCTTAGTCTTAAACAGGAGTGGATTATCCCGTCAATTGGAAGCATTCCAAACTACGCCCTGCTAGCTTTAGAGTAATATAGGATGTTTACAGCGATAACCACAAGCGCTAGTTTGAAACCCAGTCGTCTTAACTCCCATCTTTCTCGTGTCCGGTTCAAGCCGACAGCGCAATGGTTGCCGTTTGAAGTCACACTAAAATTTTCATCCTCAGCGAGGTGGTGCGAATCCATGCTGATAAGTAATTATTCGCAGCCACATTTTACAAGAAGTGCAATAAGCGGGGTCTGTCTTAATCGCAAGCTGAATGTCAACTTGCATTTTAAGCTTAGACAGCTGCCAATGCTAAATTACTTTAAGTAAGTGTATATGCATAAAGTTCATTCTCCCGCCCTGAAATTCCATGATGGCAGTTATTATAGCCTACTTCATATGTTTTAGATAATACCAGCGTTCGGTCTTAAACGAGGAACGCTCAAGAAAGCTCAATACAGTAGTCGCCGGCTATTAAGCCCACGGTTAATAAGCCCAGCTGCGTATTGAGCCCAAGTCAGCTTGGGACGGAATTTTACGTAGCAAAATCCGCCGGCCAATAAGCCCAGTCGCCGGCTACAAAGCCCAGTTTGCCAACAGGATAGAGTGAAATTCCCATATCTCTACGTGCGCAACTGATAACGTGTCGCAAATAATTTTTGTTGTTTTTGTTTTTACGTAAAATACAGACAAACAGCATTCTTTTTTTGTACATAACCGAGCTCTGCGTATAATTCAGTACGTATGTAATGTATAGTGCCTATCCTGCGTTTGCTAATCAAGAACTAGGACTCTCCGCTTAATGAGCCCGCCGCTTATTAAGTCCAATTTGGTCTGGGCTCGAGGTGGGCTTAATAGCCGGCGACTATTTTATTACTGAAAGCGAAACCGGGTTTTAATAAATTTTGCAGCTATGCGTTGATATTTTCATTCAAAAATGTTGCAAATATTTTTTTCATTTTATGCCTGCCCTTCTGTGGTCAACGCTTTTGAGCCATTCCTGTGCTATAAGGACACTGCTACAATTCCCATGCTTTCCTATAGCACCCGTATCTAAGAGAATGTATGTACGTTAGTAAACTAAGACGCGTGCCCTTTGGACGAATCAAACCTAAATTCCAATCGCGCTGTATCAACGTCGTTCAAGTCCTATCTATATGCTCCCTCAACGTACAGTTGTGCAGCAATTATTTATAAAGGTCTGAGGGTTTGAGTTTGAAAGACTTTTCTTGTAGCTTGAAGCGTGCGTATTTTAGCTTTTTGCCTTGTGGATTTTAAAAGCGTTCTAGGTTCGTTTTCGAAAGTATAGATGTTGCTGTCTAATCGTAGCAGTTTAGATAATAATGATACTCAGCTTAGTTTGGGCTGATGAATTCACCAAATTTCGTTTAGAATTTTTCACTTGCTACCATAGTGTCACTTGTGGCTTATTATGATATGCCTAGCTAGGGGGTATTTAAATTGCAAGATACCACGTTACTTGGATTATATAAGTAGGCATTATATTTTACATTTGCCAGCAGCCAAGAGGAAAAAACCTGCTTCCCAAGCTGCCGATATCACGGCTGCTCAGCAGCAGCACCCCTGTGAGGTCCCCGCCACCGTCATCAACGCCGGAACCAACCTGACCCTGGACCTGCAGGCCTTCCAACAACAACAACAGCAGGCATTTTTTGCGATGCAGGGACACCAACAGCAAAATCCCTTTTCGGCTGCTGCAACGGCGGTACACCACCATCCACAGTTTCAGCATCCCACACACCAACAGGTCATTGTCAGTGGTGGCCAAATCATGGCTGCTCCTATGGTGTCCATATCTATGGCTGGTCTCAATGGCGCGACAGCAACAATGCCGATGGGCGCTGGGCCACAGTCTTTCAATCCCATGGCCGCCAGCTGCTACACCCCAATGGCTGCCACGCAATTCCAACTACCAGCTGGACATCAATTCATCGTGGGCCAGTCTTCTCAACAGCCTCAGTTGGCAGCTGCGGGCCAGCAGACGGCCACACCAACCCTCTTCTCCTGGCCGCAATCTGGGATGGGTACCCATGCACAACTGCAGCCGGGCGCTACTTGGCAGGCTCTCTCGAATCCCCTAGTGCCGGTAACCGCCCCGACCGCTGTATACCAGCAGCAGCCGCAACACCACCAGGTTACCGCTGCGAACACTGTCCACGCAGCGGCGGCCGGTACGGGACCAGTTTGTCAGGCGACCGTTATGGTACAACCAACACAACCACCGCAACAGAATCCCTCACAGCCAAATCAGCAGCCCCATACAGCCCAAACAGCCAATCAGCAGGCTATGGCAGCCCAACATCAGCAGTTGCTATTTGCACCGCCTGGTCAACCGACCTTAGGACCGTCGGGTGCCGCGTCCGCCTATCCACAACACGTGTATCTGGCTCCAGCCACTGGTAAGTATCGAGAGGCGATAGTGCACGTTTGCGGCGGCGTCCAGTGTACTCAGTACTTGCACAAAGCACTGGCGGTTTAAAGTTTTTTGAGTTGACCCAATCGTAAAAAAACTCGAGGCGTTCGATGGGATTTGAACCCGCGTAGTAGAGAAGGCCTTTACCGACAGCCAATGCTCTTATCACTGAGATACAAATGCCCCACCTGGCGCCATGAATTTAATCACTTTTGGGTCGATATTACCCGCCCAACTTTACCGCTCGTATGGAATCCACCAATATGGAACACAAAGCTGACTGCCCAAGCAGGACCGCTTGTATGGAATCCGCCTAGTAATTAAGTCAGCCTAAAAGTCATTCTGGTGAATTCTAGATGATTGCTTAGGAAATCCTGCTTGGGCAGTCAGCTTTGTGTTCCGTATTGGTGGAATCCATACGAGCCGTAAAGTTGATTAAAGTGTGATTAAATTCATGGTGCCAGGTGGGGCGTTTGTAGCTCAGTGGCAGGCAGGCAAGTAGCCCTTGATGGATCTGGAACTCCGCCGGTTGGGCCTCAATCCCGGCGGCGAGGAGGAGAAGTCGGAGCAGCATAGTCAAGAGGGGCTGGAGATGAGAAGAGATGGATCCACCATAGGGAGGTTTGGTGTAGCAGACCTTGACCGCCCTGAGGGCGGGTGGGAACGCGGTCGAAGACGCATCTGCTGTGGTTAGAGCATTGGCTGCTGGTAAAGGCCTTCTCTACTACGCGGGTTCAAATCCCGCCGAACGCAATTGGGTCAACTCAAATAAAGCAAATCAGCCAAACTTCCTAATAAAAATTGAAAGTTTTGTTAGTGAGCTTCGGCCCAAATTTCTTATATACCTCCCCCCCCTCGATACTTTACGAGAATAAGAGCACCTTCCTCCATGTAATACAGGTGGCGTTGTGCTAAATCCGAGAGAGGTTAAATATGCTTGTGTCCTAACAATAATCCTAACTTCACGTTGATCCCAACTCTACCTTTCCTGGAATTTAGCGCTACGCCGTCTGTATTATGGTCGATTCTGATTACCTACCTAAATGTACATTCAGGCGCATTTAAGGTTACTTTGTTGCTCAGTCAGCGACTTCTCTGATTATCCCCTCTAACCGCATAAGTTTGCATTGATTAGCTTCGGAACCTATTTGATACAGCTGCAGATACTTACCAGGATATTTATCGTCCTACTCAGACGCTATGAACGTGATGCACGAATATAAATGGGGATTTCTGTTTAAAAGTCCGCGAACATATTCACTTGCTCCTGAATTTGAAAAGATACTTAAACCATGGTGTGCACGCGTTTCTCGCTTTCGAACATATCTTCTCACTGAGTATACGCCCTCTCTATTTTTCTTAACCGCTCGTTCAGGTACCGGGGCCGGTGGCGCAACCTCCTATCACCTCCTGCCAGTCGGCTGTCCTCAGTCTGGGTTCGCTAGTGTTTTTGTATCTGATCAGTCCCAGCAACAAAGTCAACAGCAAGCACAGCAACAACAGCAGCAGCAGCAGCAAACGAATCCCCAAACTCAGCCGCAGCAAGTTGCTCTCGCACAACCGCCGCACTATGTCACCCAACAGGCCACTTTTCAAGCCCAACACCAGGCGTCGGCCGCACAACACCCACAACTCCAGCTCACTCCCCAGGGCCAACCGGAAGCTCCTGCCGCTGCGGCTGCCGCTGCCGCCGCGGCCTTCCTTCACCCCAATCACTTCACCCAACAGGCTGTTATGACGGGGGATCCCTGTGCGGCCGGTCCGCAATTCTTCACTCTTGCCGGCCAGCCTCTCAAGGTGATGGCCCTGGGTCCCGGTGGTCAACTCATCCAAACGACCGGCCTTCACCAATTCATGTCAGCGGCACCGATGGGCATGACCATGACGGCGCAGCAGCCGACTGTTGCTATTCAGGCCGCTCCAAACCCACAACAGCAGCAGCAGCAGCAAAAGGTGATCCAACACCAACCACTTGCCCAGCTCCAGCGTCGGACTCCTGTCAATCAGATTCAACAACAACAGCAGCAGCAACAACAGATGACTTCGGTTTCTCAACAGCCTACTGCATTTTTCACGGGCGTTTCGCAGAACGTCTCGACCGCGACTAGTATTCCTCTCGTCCAAACGGCATCCGGAGGAGATGAACTAGCTCAAGCCACAACAGTGGGCGCTGTAACCGGTACAGCTACTGACGAAAAGTTAGTATATACCGCGCTCTAAACTAGTCCCCCTGCTCAACTGTATTATCACCCTGTGTACATATAAATACCCGATGTTTCTCGTCCAATCGCTGGCAGGAACGGTGGACTTGCCTCCAGACCGTGCGCATACCTGTGTCGGCTTCTCTTTTAGGTCAGAGATTTTTTGTGTAAGTATATTCCAATTCGTGACACTACTGACTTTAACTTTACTTTGTCGACAGAATTATTCCTTTTTTTTACGATACAAATAGAACCGTGCATTTGTCATTTTTGCCTTCTGTGAGCCTGTCGCCAAGATAGACACTAACAGTGAATTGACACCACCGCTTACGGAAGCAATGTGGATTCATCCTCAAGTTCATAAGTGTGCGCATTCGTAAACGTTGGCGAAGGAAGTTGCCCCCTAAACTGGACATTTGTGCCGGCCTAAACAAAAGGCCTTTGTATAGCCCTTTGGTGGTTGCTCAGACCAATCACTGGCAGGCCTTGTGGACGTTTAGGATTTTCCAACGCAACTAGCATCTGTGCAGACTACTCATATGTACATGGTTACAGCATTTTGGCACAAGTTGACTTGCAACTTTGATGCGTTAAATGCGAAACGCACGACCAGTTAGAGTAACCCATTGCAGAAGCAGTTGTCTTATCAAAGTGATTATATAGGCGCCTCACATTAGGGAAAATAAAATCAGTACTGTTTTGGTTTGCACAAAATCAGGCGTCCCAGGTAGAACTTTCCCACGACATGGGGACATGACCGTGCAGTTCAAACTACAAAAAGAAAATATCGTAATGGGTTAAGTTTATAGGGAAGACCATTGCTTTTGCGATCTTCAGATCCGGTTCCTTATGGAAAGGAGAAGAAGTGAGCCACCAACTGGAAGGAATAGTTTATTTTGTACAGACGTAGTGGAGAACAGGTAGGATGAAGTTGACTATCAGACGAGTGCACGTCCAGCTGCGAGGGGACTGGGACCGATGTGTCTCAGTGCCGCAATTATCACATGCGGCCCTGAAGGTGATTTAAAAGACTGGATTGGCGCAAGCAGGCTGGTGCATGCGCAATTGCTAGCAGACGCAGGAGGTTGGGCGTTGGCGCAGTTTGCGGCACGTGCGACTGACCGTCCCAGAGGTGGGCCGAAACCTGTAATCACGTGACCTCATGCGTGGGTTGCCGCCGGAGGTGGAAGGCGCTACAGGGTCACTGCAACATTACAAACACGGTAAATTTTGCTAATCAGCATCAGTTTATTGAGGGAAAGATAGGCGAATGCCTTTGAACTCCCTGTTGGTAACAGGATGATAGGAAATAAGTTGATGCAAAGAAAAATTTAAAATGTATGACAGTTACATGTCCCGGGAAAACAATATTCACAAAAATATGACATAAAATATATGTCTACTTGCAAATCGCCAGTAGTATAATTTGATTCAATGTATGTGATAAGCAATGTGATTCATTGTAAAGTTATTCATCGTAATCTGATGAAGGAGTTTTTACCTTCATTGCGTTTGCGCTTGATACGTGTCCAGTCTACTCTTTTAAAAGCATTGACACAAGTGGAGAGGACTACCTCTTCTGGAAGAGCGTTCCACGCTGAAACTACTCTGTTGGTAAAAAAAATTATTCCGTCGATCCTTGCTTTGCCTGGGCGTAGTTTAAGGGAATGCCCGCGCAAAGTCGGCGTGTTAGCCTGGGCAAAGAAATCACCAGGAACGGAACAACAATGCAGGTTATTCATGATATGGAAGGTTAATATGAGGTCCCCTCGGATTTTTCTGTAGGAAAGGGGAAAAAGGTCGAGAATGGACAGTCTGCTTTCATAGGGCAATGTTCCTAGACCTTTGACCATCTTTGTCGCTCGCCTCTAGACCTTCTCTAAGACAGTACAATATTTGACAGTCCATGCCTGTATAGTGAACTCCAGGTGCGGCCGAATGAAGCTTCCAAAGATTTTGGAAAAGCTGTCTTTTTCAAACCCGATAAAGGCTCGTCTAATCAGCTGTAACATGGATCTGGCCGCCTTTGTACAGTTCAGCATCGGTTTGAGTGAAGAAGTTATTCACACACCCAAGTCCTTCTGGCTCAACTTGTTGCAGCGGAGTACCATTTAAAGAATAGACTTTCGTGCAGGATGCTCTACAACTGCCGATTTGAAGAAAGTTACATTTACTAACATTGAAAGGCATTAGCCAAAGCTTTGACCAGTCCTCCAATCTGTTCAAGTTGGCTTGTAGATGGTTTTCGTCTGCCGTACTTTGGACAACTTTCCATAATTTGATGTCATCGGCGAACAAGGTGACTTCACAGTCTTGATCCCTGACACAGTCGTTGATGAAAACGAGGAACAATACGGAACCTAAAACTGAGCCCTGTGGGACGCCACTCACAACAGGTAAACCCGAGGACTGCTGGTAACCGACTTGGACTCTTTGTGATCGTCCTGTCAAAAAGTTTTGGATCCATCGGAGGAGGTTCCCGCGAACGCCTGCGCTGCGCAGCTTAAGCAGCAGGCGTTGATGAGGGACGGTATCAAACGCCTTTTTGAAGTCAATGTAGATCGCGTGCACCGTTTTGCCCTCGTCACGTGCTTTGGTCCAGCTATCAAGTGAGAATAGCAGATTGGTAAGACAGGACCTACCACTGTGAAAGCCCTGTTGGGCATCGGAAAGGAGGTGATTCTGCTCGAGGAACTGCATCAACGCCTTCTTAATGATTTTTTCCGTGGTTTTGCAACAAATGGAGGTAAGGCTTACCGGCCTGTAGTTATTTGCGGACGCTCGGCTTCCACTCTTGAAAAGTGGGATGATCATCGCTGTCTTCCAATCAGATGGAAGGCAGCCCGTAACAAATGACGTCTGGAAGATTAGGGCTAGCGTCTTGGCCTTTTCAGAAGCTAGCTCCTTCAACAGCTTGGCCGGGATTGCATCGGGGCCTGGGGAGGTCGATTCTTTCAAATTAAGAAGCTCATTCTTAATTACATCTTCGGTGAAGAGGACTGTATCAATATATGGGATCGAATTGTCTTCATAAGTGTGGGATAGAAAACCGGGTTCAGTCATCTCGTCGGACCGGAAAAACTGAGAGAGATGGTCAGCTGTATCCTTGTCCTCTGAGATTTAGGCAGTTCGCAGTAGGGGGATAGGATCCTTATTCCGCATGCTCTGTCCTATATAACTGTACAGGACTTTGGGGGTAACCATGGCTCGGTTTAACAGATCCTCTTCGAACTGCTGTCGAGCTCTGACAATGAGACGTTTGACTCGGTTCCTCTGCATTTTGTACCTATTAAGAGATTTAGGTGACCTATCAATTCGGTACTTTTTAAACAGTTTTCCCTTCTTGTTAACTTCGGTTTTTAAGGATGGATTCAGCCAGCGAGGCCTGTTCGTAAGTGTTCGGCGAGTGATAGGGCAGTGGCTAGAGATGAGGTTATGGACTATCCCTTTGAACTGTTCCCAATCTTCTTCAATGTTGTCGGATAGTGTGGATGCCCAGTCTATGAAACAGAGATCATGTTTCATTTGCTCGAAATCACCACGCCAAATATTAGGACGGAGGTCTTGTGGTTCGGCAGGCAAAAAAATAAACTGTATTCCCACATGAGAACTACATGGTCACTCTGGCCTAGTGGGGGTAAGCAATTCACAATGTTGATATTTTCGAGCGACTTAGTGAGCACAAGGTCGAAGCAGTTCATCCGCTGGCCTTCACGAATTCTTGCAAGAGCGGCGAACGGATAAAAGAACGGTTGAATTCAACCTAACCATTGCTGATACAAGCAGAGAGACTCATTACAGAGGTGGATTGTTGGCATGTGGTGTTTGTTTGTCCGATTTTTTGAATTCGCGCACAGACCTGTTGTCAGGGCGAGCAACAGTTAAAGCTAATGGACGAACGGTTGCAATCCAACTTCACACGCATGATAATTAGAAGGTTCCCCGTTCCTTACTGATAGTCGCATTTGAGGAAAGGATTGCTTGCTTAACTGCATCCGAATCTTTAAAAGACGCGACTTCGTCGAGGATGTTTCTTATTGGTTTCATAATGGTTCGCAAACTTGGCTCGCTAGTACTGGAAGTGGTGGTCGCGTGTGTGCTCTCCTACATGGCTGATTGCCTTGCCCAGGCAAGGTTTATGGGGTGAATACAGAGGGGACGTTCACTGTGCTTGTTACGCGGCTGCAAGCAGGAGAACCATGGCCCAAACAACGGCCTTTAATTCCTCTCGGTGAACTTGGAATTGTCGCCGTATCCTTCGAATGAGCCCATACTTCAGAATCAGCGATGCTCCTCTTTTGCTGCTGCCTGCTCAACCATCAGCGTCAAGTAACCCCCAGTTCTTTCGCAAGTAGCTTTGCCCACAACTGCAATGGATTCAGTAAATGACTAAAAACAGTTTTGCCGGTGCACTTGGTCTTTTGGTGTCACTGCTTGGCGCCTGGTAGTTAGTTTCCATCGGTGTGCAACCCAAAAATCGAAGTGCGAGAATTCGGCGGACAGATTCCTTCAAATTTTGAAGTATGGGAGCGCTCGCCCAAATTGGGCAGACGAGGGCTGTTCTCTCGTTTCGTGTGTGCCGTTGACGGAGACCACGGGTAATCATTCGATTTGAGCACCAGTTAGAAACGCCAGAACAGCCACCATGTTAGTTTATTAGTTGGACTGCCTTTGCGTACGAGGAGTCATACGAAAAGTCCTCCTCTGAAGATGGACTCCTGTAAGAGTTCGAAAGCTCATGACAATAAACCAACTGATCCGGTGCTACACAAGTTTTCTTTCTGATCAATGCGATTACCTGGTACGCGAACTTTTATATTCATTCGAGAATAGTATCAATGGTTACGGCTAATAAGCCAGAAATAACCATTCTAGTCTCCCTGGCTTTTGTCTATGGTCACTTACAACAGCTAAACCACGGTCTCACTTTCAAGAAAGCGAGGGTGGTCGGCAGAGCCAATGAGAAGATGACCAGACTGGTACTCGAATGTTGTTTTCGACTGGCACACTCAACCAAGCTGAATACTTGTATCCTTCCTATCAGACGCTTCGCACAAAGTTCGGATCAATTCGAACAGGGCCAGTAGGAAAACTGAGCACGCGGAATCGAGAGCCAACGCTCAAGGAAAATAGGGACAACGGTCAGGGGTCACGTGACAGAAATTCCCGATGCGCCCGCAGAGCGGAGAGCAACTCAAGCGGACAGCAAAGACTGATCAGTCCGCCGATTGACGTGAGGGAGGCTAAAAGTCACGTTGACTTGCCTAAAATTACGCCGACCCCAAAGTGGACAAAGGTCACACAAGCCCGCCAGCGTCCAAACTCGGGGAGATCGAATGTAGTCGTATACGAACGTGCATCCAGTACGGCTATAATACGGGGCAGACGACAAGACTGACTAAATCAAGACCACCGGGCGCAGCAACTAAAATATTATGATAAGAAGTATCGGTCCAAATACAATTTGGTACACGGACTCGCTCTCTATCCTTTCTTTATTCTTCTCCTGCTTATTCGAGAGATGATGAAAGCGATAAGCTATCTAGACTCCAGACGAAGGTTTGAACAACCTCTATCAATCAGATTATTGAATGCAGGTGAAATTTACGGCTTACACTCTGGCCGACCCTAGAATATTGTTTTAGACATCGTTTTAAGCTAACTGTTTTCAAACATCCCTGATAGCAAAAATCTAGATTCGTTTAGATTTCTGTAGATTCATAAGATGCCTTCGCGCTGCTGGCGCTGGCAGCGTGAACACTCAACTCCCCCCGTACCCTCACTCCCTTCATGTCATTTACTCATGTCACACCTGTCACACTGCTTGTCGGTTCCCCTCGCT
Source organism: Ligula intestinalis (assembly GCA_036362985.1). Classification (NCBI taxonomy): domain Eukaryota; kingdom Metazoa; phylum Platyhelminthes; class Cestoda; order Diphyllobothriidea; family Diphyllobothriidae; genus Ligula; species Ligula intestinalis. The sequence continues at coordinate 46,554,341 of JAYGXS010000001.1, forward strand.
CGACATCAAAGGTTGAACGCGTATGGCCGCGCAGAAGAATTCATTGGCATCGACTTTTTTATTCGATTTCTTTTGCCGGCGAAGGCATTTCATGGTCAAAATCTGGACCACGCAGGGACCACACATTTATCGGATGACGAGCTGGAGGAACAGACTCGGAAAATTACACAATGAACGTTATTTATTGATTTATAAATAAGTTACGTCATATCACACTGAGAGCACAGATACTAGTTACAATCCCAGACGTGTGTTTCACAGAGATTATACCACTGCGTACAGAGCTTTCATGGGTTAAGCTCATGGATGAGTACCCAGCGTTCGCCACTGAGTTTAATGTTTTACTAGTCGAGTTATATATTCATAGGCTGTCGAGAATATTCAAAGTTACTTACCAGTTACATACGCTAATTTAACTAGGCTGCAATAAGAAACTTTGAAATACGTTTTCGCTCGCAGCCCCGCTGGTAAGACATACAGGCATTAGCTATCGATGGACAGTATACGCTTGAGATGTAGCTCCGGTAAAGAAAAAGATGACAACAATGACCATTTCTGCCTTATGCGCTGTGACAGGCCGACTCACGTCAACCTTCCATCTGGGGAGATTATAGGACCCGAAATAGTCCGGCCGGGTAATAGACTATGAACGTACCCTTAACGGTTATAAACTAGTAAGTAAGCTAAGGTGGGGAAGGCCAGAGTATTATTAATAATGCTTTTAAGTGCAGAAGGAGTTGAGTATGGGTAATTGACTCCCAGACGAGTGCAGCCTAGCCGTGAAGGTTGGCCAGTCCGAAGTCCCCGTCCGTCAGTGAGATCGCCGCTTCCGAGAGTGTTTGAGCATAAGCAGTCAACGCAATAATACCCTTTGTAAACTGGCCTAGGAAAGTGATTGACCAGTCAGGACAGACAGAGAGTGAACACATGTCCGTGATCTTAACCTGCCTTTGAAATTCTCTGGTGCGCCGCGCTTAGTGGACACGAGCAAAAGACATGCCTCAGAGGCGTGCGAGGAAAACATGCGTTAGAGTATGAGGTCACTACAAGATCATGGAGTTTACCATGGATCCATTCGACCACCACTGAAGTATTACACCGACGCTTCAAGGGCAAGGCTAATTCAAGGATGATGACAAAGCAAAATCGAGTGAAATAGCAGCTTGACTCATTTCCATCGTCAGACAACCAAAGCCCAAACCCCATGCGCATTCAAATTTGGGACCTAGTTCGGTCGGTCTTTGAGTAAAAACGACCAATGCTCTTACCAAGTGAGTTAGCAGTTTCACCGCTGCAGTGGTTTCAATTATGATGTGGCTAACCGATTGCGGCAAATAAGCCGGAAGAGGCCATTTTGATTTCGGTTATCTTGTCATTAATTTCTACTCATCTCCTTGCAACTGCTCGTGAATACTCTGGATCGGAGCTGTAATGTGAGTCAAAATCGTTGGTATCCGAAGAAGAAGATGCGATCACTGGAACAAGGACTTTATTTTCCTG
>JAYGXS010000001.1:46555850-46576378 GCA_036362985.1 Ligula intestinalis
AAACTAAACTAGAACCATTAGTTCCGTAAAATAGCTTTACGAGGCTAGGTGTATCGGCAAAGATTCCTCATATGGAACAGCTCAGCAACAAGAAACCCCACGTTTCTGTCCTACGGGACTGCTGGTAATAATGGTTTTTATGGATGGAGCATATCAGAAGAAAAGAATAAGTAATTGAAATAGTTGAGCGAATGAAATTAGAAAATAAGAGCAAGAATTATAGCAACTTAATGTTTGGCAACACAAAGCGAGCGATAATTATACTGAGAAACACAAATAATTTTCGACAGTAAACTAAAAACATGAAAGATAGGCTCTCTCATTTTTATGCCAAAAAGCAATCGAAACTAAGATAAACTTGAGTAAACTAAGCTAACTAAACTATCACTTAAAAACTAAACAATATACTTAAAAACTAAACTGAAAACCAGGGCAGATTTACTAAAGTAAGATACACTACAGCAAACTAACTAATCTCAATACTAAAGCGAAACCAATAAAACTAAATAGTAGACTACAGCAAAACATAACCCAAATGAAATAAAACTAAAGTGAGTAAACTAAAAATTAAACCTAAATCAGTAAGACAAAAAGAACCGTATGCAAGAAAAGCCGTATGAACGTAATGTATAAAAGCACTGTGATCCGCGACTATATACAAAACGAAACAGAGCATGCTTACTATAATGAAATAAGTAGGTAGTTAAATTTATTAAACTGCAAGCTATTCAATGAAAGGAATTTTTACCGGGGTATCAAGGTGGACGACCAACTTATCTTTTACCGGTAAATGTTCGCTTATATTATGCCTGATGTGCTGCATGATAGGAAATCATTTGCTTGATGGGGGATTTTATGTAAATAATGGCGTCATGAATGTTCAACTTATTTTTTTGTTCTTGCATTTTTTAAAATGCGGTTGGTTTTAAAGAAGGAGCTTTCATTCGATTTCGTAGAAAGAGCCTTCACAACAATAAAGGCTTCCATTAAGCCATGCGTGAAGATGTTAGTCAGTGGCTACAAAATCACACTTCAATCAGCAATTTAACCATACACGTATTATTATCTGTGTGCTTTCTGCCAAATTGCAGTCGGCTGAGCATCCTGACGTCCAAAAAATGGCAGTGAATAGTTTGCTATTTTAAATGTCTCCAATCCATCCGTCGCGTAGTTATATGGTCTGTCTGTTGCTACAAAATGTTTCTGCTAAGGTAGTATTTGGAAGTACCTGCTGGCTGAAACTTCACAGTCCATTGCATGGTTCGCAAAGTGATTTTCGCACATGCAATCTTCCTTAAGTCACACGTAGTTTGAAGGGATGATAATGGCGGTTTTTTACAGTGGTGAACCAATATACGTCGGTGTAGAGAACAGTACAGTTAAACTCCTGCACAATACAAATTTGGTCTTCCGTCTCTTAAACATTTCGAGTAAGTCGTAGTCTTGCTGCATCGAGGACCTCCATGCCTTGATCGCATAGTTAAGGTGCGCAAAAGGTTCAAAGAGTTTACAGAAACAATTTTCGTCGAAAACTGTACAGGCTTGTCCGATTGCGTAAGTCACTGAAGTTAGAACCTCAGTTGCCTAACGACAATGAGTAGAAAACTTTGGGGTATTAGTCATCCAGGTCCTAACATTCTTCTGAAATTCCCTTTTCTATAATGTCGCCTGTTCAGACAAAAGAGGTGTGTACTGGAAATGTGTTTTTGGTTTCCAAGATTGAGCGTAATATACTTGCTGACATTTAACGACAGGACTCACCGAAATAACCATTTATCCAAGCGAAAAAAGTATTTGCTGTTGTCTCAGCATCCACATTTTATTGTCATTCAAAATCTCAGCACATTCACAGTTCCACCCTTTCGCAGTTACTACTCAACATGAAATGGGGGTTGGCGCCGAACTGATACTTGTACAGGCCAATTTTCTATGGCAGTACGCCTTGATTAGTGTTTTATTCATAATAATACGAGATGCACAGAGTACCCTGGATGCTGGTTTCCATATCTCCACAAAGTAGGCAGGGATTGGTGGGAGAGAACAACGCACCTTGAGACCAAAAGTGCAATGAATTCCAATGCCATACCTACTCTTGTCGAGTAATTTAGCCACGTCAAGTGGTCTGCAATGTCCGATATATTTTATATTTACACGATTTTCAGCTCCGATTTGCCACTGCTCATAGGCATTAAGTGCATAAATTTGCACAAACTACATTGCGCGTCGGGGCTAGTGCTTCATCGTCACGGCGCTGACAACCACAGCAGCAAAGTACTTATACTCCAGAACTGCTTGGAATAGAAGCCTTATATGATAAGCATCGACTTCGCCTACAAATAAATAAGGCGTATTTACCAACAACCGCGGCAGCAAGAAACGCCCGTCAGTGAGTTTATTTGTTGGGGCGTCCTTGGGACGAAGGTGGTATGCTGTGCCAAATATTCGAAAAACTATCACCACTCATCTTGATAACATGATTGCACATTCGATCACAAAGACGGCGTCAGGGGGCAAAATTACAGACCAGACTCGTCACAAGGATCGAGCTGCAGACAGAATGAATCCAACCACTGGAATGAAAATCAAACTAGTGCAAATACGGAGCCTGGGGAAAAAAGATACCGAGGACGAGTGAATCTGACTACGAGCCTTCACAGCCAAAGTCTGGCCCTCAATTTCCCAACACCTATGAAACTGGATAAGTTGGACACAGAAATTAAACATATATTCTCTGCCAAGAAGCAAGTTCATAGGACCTAAGCGAACATAGCCAACAAAGCCGCTTCCTCCAGTTTCGGACTGGGACGGATCAACAAGGTAGAAAAGGTAATCATGAGCAAAAAAGTTCCTCACGGCCATCAGGCCAGAGCCGCTACTCAACTTCCACAAGAAGGGTGCTGCCAAAGAAACTGCAGATCCTGGGAACCTTTCAAGAACATCTCCAATGGTCTTTCAATATAGGTAAAAGCAAACAGTTGGCTTTCCCAAATTGATATCAGCACAGGGCTAAATTGATCATACTAAGACACTTGATGGTGAATGTTCGCCTAACCGCTAACGGGACTCATTTGTCCCACTCTATCTTGTGATGCACCAGAGGCCCTGACAGTCATAACAGCTTGTAGTTTAGCCAAAAATCATTGCCGGCATAGAAAAGAAAGCGAGAGATATGAGTCCCATTAGTGGGCAGATGAAAATTCATCAACTAGTGTCAATATCTCATGACCTAAACCAGCTAATCAATGAGCTCGTGGCTCAATGGTTAGGGCGTTTGACCCTGATCAAAAAGGTCGCGAGTTCGAGCCTCCAGTGGTGCACCACTTGGGCCTGGGTATGACTGGCTGACGACGGCTAATAAGCCAGAAATGGCCATTCCAGTCTCCTTTGTCTTTGCCAGCAATACTACTTGCCTATACTAGGACAGTGCAGCAGCTCACCACTTGATAAATTGCGGGCACCAATGTGATCTGTAGAAACGTGTCAACCCTCCACTCCTGGAGACATTAACCTTACTGTACCACATAGGAAATAAATGGCAAATAGCAGAGTATGCAATCACAATGGCCCTCTATAAGCGAAGATGTCGCTAAGACTGGGTTCAAGACAAAAATAACCTCTCACTAAACAATACTAACGTATGCATCGCTTGATCTTCCCTCTCTAAGGATTCTGAAAACATCAATAAGCCACCGGGATGATTTTTCGGTCCGACAAGTGCCGAAAGCGTCAGGCAAATGAAACCAACCATTGAACTATCTTTGCCAAAATCACAAATTTGGACGCCCGAAGGATAAAGACTCTGAGAAGAAATAATGCAATTCCTATATCCGAAAATTTTCGCACCGATGGCCAAATAGCAATAGTAATGTCTGCGCCATTAATAAATCAACGTTTGTAACCTTCAACGTATCGAGTGCAGTTTGATTCATTTGGCCTTATTGTCTCCACTTTACTGACAGACGTCTACCGTCATGTACGAGTAGCACTGAAATATACTACCAAGGCAAGTGGGAGCTATTCAACTGTCGGAAAATGTGCTCTACTACTGCATTATCGAAGAACAAAATCCATTAACTGTACGTCAATGACCACTCGGTCGAAAACCTCACAGACGGTGACGTGCAGCAAAGCGTTGACCTCTTTGGCCACAGATACAGTGAGATTGGCCGATTAAAAACATCGAGGGAAGTCATTACGCAGTAGTCGACAGTAAATAGAGAAAGTCTCAAATCCACAGTCACGGGGAGGGCATATCGTTTTACGGCTGTTTTCTGAGTTGGGGAGGCCGAGTCCCAGAAGCATTACGGTCTCACATATTATATTTAAGAACCGGGTTTGGTGAGAACTCCAGCAGCGAGGCTGGTAAAAACACCCACAGATCTCAATTTCTAAAGCGACCGTCTTTAAGCGCGCAAATTTGGACAAATTTATGGGAGAAAAGAGAATGGACAAAATCGTTCGGCCCGAAAGCCCACGATTAGAGAATACACTGCGGTTGACAACAGAAGTTAGAAACTAAGGTCGGAAGAAAAGCCTTAACGGTAAAGATGAACGTAAACCACAGGAGCTATGTCAGTAAAAGCCAATGCAATTAACACCTATAGCTAAATGGTACTGCTTCAGAGCTGCTAAAGGGGTATAAAGGGTTACTTTTGTTACCATCTTAAAATCGCCAGATCGGCAGACAATTTCCTCCCTCCTAAAATATGACCAAGTCTCTTTCAAACAGAGAAAACGAGATAGTCTGGTATATGACACGCATACAATAGACGCATACAGCGAATTGCTGAACCATTTTACAAAAGTAACAAGGAGACGAATCACGAGACACAGAACGAAAAATAGTGTGTAAGTTCCGGTAAAAAGTGCAAAATATAAACGTTTTGGCAAAGTAAAAAAGAGTAGAACGAGAAGACAGGGAATGCGTCGAGAGGCGAGTACTTTGAGAAGCATGGAATGAGCTGCAATCACGTATAACCAACAGAGAAGACGGGGAGGCATTTTTCGTTTCATCTACAGGTGATCAAACACCTTTGCGCGGTCTCCGAAAGTGGTCCCGTCTTTGAAGCCACGTGATCTGCGTGAGGGTTTCCCGTGTTCTGGCTGTGGAGGAGGCGACTGAGAGGTGGATGTGGTGGAGCTGCCATTTTCTTTGATTACGGCCGCCGTTGTGGCAGAGGTTTCAGACAAATTCCTCTGTGGGAGCTGAAATGAAAAGAAGTATGCCTCGTTGTGTGCAAAAAATTCTAAGTTTGCGTATCTAAAGCAGATTTCGTTGGGTTTTTCATAAATGACAGTGTCAAGGAAACTTGGCTTTATAACCTAGGCTGCTATGGAGTGTTAGTACAACACCACACAACACGTGTTAGAAACGAGCACCTCTCACGTGAGCAGGAAGTATGATTCGTGGCTCCTTCGCCACGTGACTCCTCTACTGTGTGTGTGATTAGAGCCTGAGACTATCACGGTCCATTAAGTGTCGCATTCCAACCTCAGAGTCAGCTTAATATGTGTTTGTGTAGAGTGGCCTACTGATATTCCGAGAGGCAGGCTGTAATGGCTCCTTCGTAACCTGCTCTCTGGCACTCGCATGCATGTGAGATTTGAGCTATAAAACCCCTTTTGTACGAAATCTTGGTGCTTCTGCTTGAGAGACCTGGTCGTGCACGTGGCACGCGCAGACAAAGTCATTAGGCGCGTCAGCAGCTGTGCACATTGCCCCGCGTCAATCCACTAACCGGTTCGAAAGGTGGTTGGCGCCCGAGAATGGGAATCGAGTTATGTCGGAAGCTCAGCACACTGTCCTCCCTGTAAACAAACTGACACTCTCAAGGCCATCACGGCACGCTAAAAGTCGTGAGAGGATAACTCAGAACGTGCAGTCAGCTCATTGTGTGATTTTGCTGACTGGCACACTAAGATTCAACCGGCAATGGCTCATTCTTACTCTGACTTTTATTGCACTCCCACTCCGTGGGATCCGATCCAGATGTGATGGCACGGTTAGGGGAGGCTCTGGTCGCGCGAGCCACCTGCCCCATCTCCCACCCCTGCTCTTCTTGACTCGCACACGACACCGGGTGCAGATGGAGGGAGAGAAAAAATGTGGTAGACAGTGCAAGTCTCCTCTATCTATAATTTAATTTACGCGCAAGTCATCGTCCCTGACCTACCTTGCTGTGGGATAAACAGTGGAACTCTTCATAAACGATGGTCGAGCTGCCGGCTGCATCGCATAGACAAGTGAGGTTTGTCAAGTTTACTAGACGATTGAATAAGCTGACGTGAAAGACCTCAGGCAATTTTTCGCAACAACTGAAGGGATAGTACCATCAGAGGGTAAATGATAATTATATCGTGACGGTCTAAAACACCAACTTTCTTCCGAGTTCAGGGCAACATGCCACTACAACACTAAGAAAGGTAATGTAGATTAAATTACCTCCATGAAACTATAGTAGGTAGAATTGCTACTAGATACTGTTACGACGTCGGGAGCCCCCGTGCACTCACGGGAATCGGCGAAAAGGGCCACCCGGAGTACGTCACGCCCGCATGCCAGACGACCACCCACATAGCATGCGCAGTGGGCTTACCCAAGCTTATTCCAGAATGTCTGGGAGCAGGCCATACGCTAGGAATATTTTGGAAAGACCGGAGCCGTATAAATATGCCGGAGTTGACAGGACGACTCCGACAGACCGACAGAACACACAAAACCGGACAGTCCCGCAAACCTTACAGTCTTTGTGTACGGTTGAATAAAGCCATTGCCTATCAGGACCGCTCCCTTGCCTTCTTCTGCCCATTAGCCGGGTTATAAATACTAGGCTGGCGACGCCGAACTAACTGGGCTATAACAGATAAACACGATGACGTATGCGTGGCTATTGATATCTACGAAACCTGGAAAATTAGGTCTGGGATACCGAGAACGCACATAATTCATACTTATATTGGACATATTCCTTCGACTCCTTCACATTGCCATAGAATGTAGACAAGCAAATGAGTGAATATATATTATGGAGGGCTGAAGCGGCCGAAAGGTGAAAGGGGAGGGTAGAATCAAGCACGTGGAAAATAATTACGGTTAACCAGGAAGTGGCTTGGCTACGGTGCGTAGAGGAGCAACACAGAAACATATTCCTAAAAAATAGATGCAATAGAACCAGGTCACCCAAAAAGGAGAAACAACGTTTGGGATGAATGAACAATGATCGAAGTCCTATCTGCAGACGGATTTGGATAGTGGGGTAAAAGCATGTAGAAGAACGACAAAAGAAGCAGTTTTATGTTGTTTGCGCCACAGAAGCAGACGAGTTTCAAAAAACGGAAACAACAGCTGAATTGCCGAAACCCCTAGTAGTTCGGTCCCTTTGTTCAGGGATTTGGACCATAGGTTCGTTCCGTTGGCCGAATCAAAGTAACAGTAGGGATAAGACAACGTATGAGAGTAGGAAGATGAGGAGTGCCATGAGGCGTACGTTGTTAGTGCACGAAGTAACTGGCACCATTTGGAAAGTGCAGGGATAGATAAGGTCTCGAGGTTCGCCCGCCTCAAATCCGAGTCAGGTTTAAGTGAGTCACTTCTACGGCCACAAAGGCCAATGCTGAAGACAACGCATAGAAATTCTGTATGTCAGTTGTTGGGGGAACTTAACTTTAAAATCAAATTGGCTATAATTTATGTCATTAGGACGCAATTCATTACTCCAGGTCTCCGACTGACCAAGACTTTATCAAGGTACGCCCTCATGGTAATCTGTCTTGAACCACGTTTAAATAGTCCTTCCAGGTATCAGATTTCACAGGACGGCGTGAGGCCAAATTTCTAAGACCTCTGCTTGCCAGACTGACACCAAAAAACAACACAATTGGAAGAAGTCAATCTGAAAGAATCAGTCTCATGGGAAACTATGGGAATGCGATAAACTTGAACTCCTACGGTGGACTGTTTGTGAGAAGGGCTGTCAAAGTCTTGTTAGCTTTTGTAAAACTCGATGGTACTGGCAATTTCATGCAACAATTCCAATCTGGTAGTCTCTCAGGCGCCTACACGTCACGTTGCCCGCCCGGTGCCTCACATTGCTAACAGATCTCTGTTTGAGTTCTGTCATATGTTAGCGCCTCTTCAACACACCCCATTGTTGGTTTAATTCCTTATTTAATTACCTTTCAGGCCGTAACAGGATCCGTCTCTGAAAAGCTTGCTTGATAGAGTTCACTTAATGTGCTGTAAAATCGAAAAAAACGATAGCAATTCTCCTGCTCAAGAAAACCAAATTGCACTAATTTGTCAACTCCAGTGATTGCGGTTGTCGGTCGGGTCTAAGATTGTTCAAAATCGGCGTCCTTAAGGGATTTCCGAAGTGTCGGCGAAACAGATTGATTTGCCATGTTTTAGGGACAGCAGTTAGGGTTTTTTCATTATCTGAGTGCCAAATTTTCTCCTACAACTTTCTGCGACTTGGGTTCAAGTCCACGGATATTTATGAGACCCGAACCACGGCACAGGGACGCAGTAGCTTATTGTGTGCTGAAGGGTATTCTTTATATCAATAAGTAACGATTACACCAGACGCAATAACATACTGTGAATGCCAACTGAACACACGCTATTATAAATCTATTCAAACAACGATCTGTCGTTAATTTATTTTGGTTTCGGAAATGGAAGGTGTAGCAGGTGTGGGAAAAAAAGGCGATGCGTCCTTGTTTAATGAAATTCACAGGCTTTAAGTTTTTCAAGCCAACATTTTAAACATTACCTTCTACACATGTGTTTCAAACAAACGCTCTTCACTTTCTCGATTATGTACTTTGCAAATAGGCCACCGTCTTGCTAAGGTTAGAAGTGTGTGACAGCGCCATGTTGTGCTGACCTTTGCCCCCCCCCCCCCCGAGGCTGCAGTTGAGCCAAGCAGACACATTCAATGGACGTGCTGGATTGTGCGTTTGATGCTTTGATGAAAGGATGGTGCCAAACTGACTTAACTTGTTTGACTCATGCCGAGCAGACTGACTACAGGTGTCTCTTTGTGCCAATTCATTCAGGCTACAGCAAAAATAAATATAAACAGAAAGGGGTGATCTAGCAATACAGGGGAGAATAGGCTTTGCCGTTGAACGGGAATAAACACGATTTGTCTCCTATAATGACAACGTCCCATCTTATCGAGTACGCGGCCCTCGGGGACGACGATAAGCTGTGGCTTGTCTGTTAGCCCAACTGCAGGCTACCCAGGGGGTCCGCAGGTGGTGGGTAATGGAAAAACCTACAGAAAAAGGCTTTTTGCGAAGCACACGGATTTACGGATCTGATGAATAAGCAGTTGTGGGCCATGCAACGGTAATAGCTTCAGGCATGGCTGGGCTGTGATCTGAAAAATCCCTTACCTATGAAAAGGCTATGAATTTTGCTATCCATCCACTAAGCCTTCATTCACCATCCGAAATAAACGTGGAGATTTGAATTAGGGTGAGGGAGGGGTGGATGAAAACTTCATCTTCGAATCCAACAACTTAAGACAGAGCACTATCTTTCCATGAAATCATTGCATAAACCAGCGAAGGTACCTCAACTGTGTGTTCTGACGACATGGGGGCTGTGATCCACGCGCGTTTGTTGAACTTGCCAAGGACTAATGACACACAGGGAGTTGTTTTCTGTCTGTAGAAAATAGTAACCTACGCATCAACTAGTGAAAAGTACAGGTACAGTAATAGTGCTGAAAATTCAATTCCCGGGTGGTAGATCAGAAGAAAGAGAAGCATTCTCCGGGAGAGTTTTACTACAAGCCCGACGTTTCGGTACAAGAGTAAAACCTCATTAAAACACCTGATGTGAGACCAGCAGCCATATGCCTCCTCGGGCCACTAGATTGCAGACTCGTATGCCTATGGAAAAGTCAGGAACTGCCAGAAGCCCAAATTTCGACGAATTGAAACACTAAAGTACTTTTTGGTGCATTATTATAAAGAAACTATTACAAATTTTCGATGATTCGCCATACTGGTAGCGAAAGTATTACCTAAACGCCCGGACAATCAACTTGCCAATTTGTGTGCACCTATAGTTCATAGTGGTGGATAATTCATACAGAGTTTGAGTTTTAGAGTCTTCAACTGTGTAGAGTTTGTCTTGCAAGTTTACTATGACGGATTGCGATGACAAGGCGAAATAAATGCTGCAAATTTACGCGTAGCTCACGGTTGTCGCTCTTAGACAACGACAGATAAGACAAATTATACTGGAGTTTCTTGGGGAACTTATGAAGGCTTGAAAATTGTTTGTAACTGGGTCGTTCCAGGGCTCGGTTAAAAACTAACAGTTGCGTTCGCACCATTGGACAGCAGACACCACGTACTGTACCCTGTTTCGGAATTCGATCGAAGAACAGAAGCTACTTACGAAGTTTTGCATTTAACATAGACAACAACTGGCTCGCAGCTTGACGTTTTTTCTCGTGTTATGTAAAACAGGTGGGAGATAATACAGCAGCCTTGAAAAGACTGTGCGAAGAGTCGAAAAATAGCGGCGCAGTTGGGCGGCTCAAGTTACTACAAGAGTCAGATACGATTTTCTGAATGCAAGTAAATTAATACTCTCCAACAAAAGTAGTACACAATAAACAAATCTTAAAATTAATGTTACTGCTCGGTTGGTGCTTTCCGTTGGGCAGAAAAGTTTTTAGACTGGAGGCCTGGCAACAACTTGAAACACGCAAGAAACACTATGGACTCTTTTGAAAAAAACGAGTGGTTACAAACTAATTAACAGCGGTCTATCGGATAAAAACACCTTCCGCCCTTAATCAAGGCTCGAGGGACGATGCTGAAATATAGGGCGGAGAAAACTAGGCAGTCACACAGAGTCAATCAAAGTTGCAGCTATTCGATGATAATTTTGATGAGCTCTTAGACCAGTATACAGAGGCTCAGTAAGGTGCAACAAAGAATGCACTGCTAGTTCAACCGTGTGAGAGGGAGTATAAATAAGTATAACGTTCTATTAGTCCCACAAGCGTGTACAAGAACCTTCCACAGGTAAGTGACGGGGGATAGTTGTGACTACCTCATTGGCAAAGGCATAGGCCACATCACATGTATCAGTTTCTACGAGAAACCGATTGTGGGAAAAATGAAAAGGTCAACTCGAAGTTAACTTTGGGCGAGAGGTGCGAGGACAGAACGACACGGACTCCTGTGTTTGGGGTAAAAGCAACGAAATCTAACTGAGAACGCGATCCCGAAATTGAACGCACGAGGCTATCTCACAAAGAATTTGAAGTGCTGTTTAAAAAAAGACATCCAACACCGAAAAATATAATACAAAATTGCCGTCTTGGAGATGTATCCTCGACAAACACGAGAGCAGCTGGAAGGGTAGAATGGTACCAGTCAACGGTAATCCAACCTTAAACCGGGAAGATCTTAGACCGGTCATTCACAAGTAGCCACCCGATTGAATCTCTTACCTTCGTTCAAGGTTCATGAATTGAATCTCCGTTGGAAAGTTCCGACACCAACCACCATTAATTATGCACATTGGCAAATGCGCGGAGATCTCTTCCAAGCATTCCACATTGTGAAGAGATTAGATTACAACCTAACCCTCTGGCTTTCAAATAGAGAGTCGACCTAGTTCTGCGAAACGTTAGCAACAGCGCAAATTTGTTTCAGTGGGCAACTTACTTTTCTCAAATTATAAACCTGGAACGTTCACCTTCGCGAACGTGGAAGTTTTTGAGTCTGCTATCACGAACAAACTTCGTGATCGCCCATTGAAACTGCACGTTCTGCAAACAAAACTGGATATGTGCAAGTTCTCTCTCCTTTCCAGAGTGGTAAACCTCTAGATAAAATGCCCTCCCCCCACCTCTGCAACTGTTGTGATTGCATGATCGAGAGAATGCTTTAAAAAGATCCTTGACAAAGGTATGTCCCAAAATGAGTCTGAACAATGAGACTCGCGTCCAAATGGTCACACTGTTATGTTCTTCTGGGAATCACTGCAACCCACATTGTTTATATGTACGCACCATCCCAGTTTGCGTGGCAACTGGAGCACTCAGATATCCACACCTATTTTCCTCGATAAACTGAACTCAAAAGCGGGCTAATGTTCTGTCCACTGTCCTCTGAAGTATTCAGTCTGAAGTACTAAGTCTTGTTCACCTCCCATCAACTCGGCCTGCGTTTGAGGTACGGTTAGTTTGCAGCGACGGTTAATAATACCTATGCATCTTCATCTTTGCTAGTAGTACGCCTAGAGTATCGACTACTCGTCACTAGGCGTATGTGTGCAACAGCAAAATAGCTCGTGCATGCATGCAGGTTAGCTCAAAAAAAGTCACTCTTGCGTGAAGCTGACCTCCAGGAGAGTGCATGAGCGTAGTTACCTTACCCAAATTTAATGAATTTGTGGTTATTTGTGTTGAAAAACACCAGTTTCTGCAGAGCTGACACGCGATATCCAAGTCTATCGAGTTGACAGCCCACAACGGAATGAAATGCGATTGCCTAAACTGCCTTTCAAGCAGAGTCTTATGACTGATGCTAAAAAAAACTCAGACATGTGCTTGGGCGGCTACGTGGCTGACTGTGAGTTCAGGCGAGTGGTTGTTTCTATTACTGCTTACCTGGGCTCTGAAGTGCTTTCTAATTTTAAATGAAAACTAACTCACATGTGAAGATCAGACCAGACATACCTTACTCCCAAAATGTCCAAAAGTTGAACTTATGGGACTAAGTTTGCGGAGAACCAACGAAAATACGACTTGTGATGCCTACAGCACCTAATAAACCGGTAAAGATTTCTTCAATTTTTTGTGTGGATTTAAAAAAAAAACAGACTTAAGATGCACTTTTAGTCGGAACACTCGTGTGACAAGCAAAGGGGATGAGTGCGTTTGAATACATAGCCTACATCACAGGCACATTGCGTGTTTGTGAGTGAGCAAAGATTGCAAATAAAACAGACGCAATGGCGAAAATGTTGGGAGCCTCAGTAGGCTTTCATGCAAAGTGAGAAAAACTCTAGGCTATCGGTCGAAGCCTTGGACTTGCTCTCGTGGGACCGAATCCTGTCAAGGTCACGAAGTTTTTCGCGATTGAATCTGTTAAATTAGCCTACTTTATCTATGAGTGAAAAGAAGACTGCATGATAGTAGATCGTCCGCTCAGTATGCTGGAAATATGGGTGCTAAATTCTACTAGCTTTAGAGCCTTATGTATAGTCTGAACACTCGCATAGGAAAACCGACTGCTCCAAATGGCTTCATTCAATCGATCATTTTTAAACGTACAAAAGGACACGATCAGTCGGCGAACAGAGAGGTAGAACGCAAAAACAAATGTGCAAACTCCTTGAGTTCAAAATCCGTAGCCCATGTCAGAGTAACAACTCCCCCGGCAGTGTTTGCACATGCTCCACATTAGGCGCACCAGTAAACGCAAAAAAGTAGACAAACCATAATACGTGCTTAAGGTTGCGAAATTCGAGGCCAGCGCTACGCTTACCGCCGCCACCACCACCACCACCGGCACAGCGCGAACGTTGGACCAAACGGGGCCTGAGCAAAGTGAGTAATCGTGCTTAACGGTTCGCTGGCGCGCAAAACTGGGTGCCAGGGAACGGCACGAGAGTCTGCAAACATACCCAGACGCACAAACCAAAATAGGCACACCTCGGGCGGTGGGAAGTGCTATGGGAACCAGCAAGTAACATACACGCCTGATAAAACGACGCACCGCAGAAGTGCGAAATGAGAGAGAATCGGTGCAATGTTGAGAGTGTACGAAAGAAAATGCTGCAACAAGGTTCTGCGTTCAGGATGCGCTACCAGCGGTGTATGGTAGGGCAAAAAGCAGGAAATAAGCACGACGAACGACTTTAGGTGGTTCAGTGAGTATTCATTTGAACCGTGGTTGACTCTTGGTGGATAAAAAATTTCAGGCAAATAGAAAGTAACCAGGAGCCGCAAACAAATTCTAGAAAATTGTTTACATCACTAAAGTCTACTTAGTAAACAGATTGAGTGCGCACCCGACGATGAAAAACAGTTTACTAAGAGAGTTCACACTCATTATGTAGACTCTTCAACGGGACTTTAGCTATAGTGGTAAATTCCAATGCTATGACGAAGTGCATAGATGAGGATTCACCAAGATAACAAATAGCTAATTTTACGTGACGGACTTCTGACAGAGAGGTGTATGTATGAAAGCCACGCGGGCATATGAAACATGCAAAGCTGCAGACGACGCTCAAAATCTCTTTTAAAAACTATTAAAGTGCTTCATAAACATGTCTGATTTGTCAGTAGTTCCGGTTGCCTTTTTGATTCTTCATTGTAGGAAAAAAGTAAAAAGGTGATTTTTCCCAAGAAAGTCCCGGTTATACTCGAATTTCAACGTCACCGAAAGCTAGGCAATGCAACAAGCAAAAACTACCAATGGTATGCAATTATGAGGTAAAAAAGCAGAAATAATGTTCGACACGGTCGTTGTAACAAACCACTCAGAATAAATAAATACTTACCACAGTAGAGCTCTCATCTGTAAAATGAAGAGAGAAAATGACAAGGTCAAATATTTCCACAAACTTTCAAAATAAAATTAACGGTACAGGATCACGGAAAACTTTTAATGGTATCTGAAAAGTTAACATGAATAACATTGTTTAAGGCATGTGCAAGTAATTAGGTAACAGGTACAAAAATAAAAACAGCGGTTGCCCTAGCAAAGGCTGCTAAATGGAGGTTTGTGCGGACCACGGACATAGAAGGTAGGTCAACGAGTAAAACATTCTAAAAGTGACAGAAAATTCCGAGAGAACTTCAAAGTTGGAACGTGACGATCATTTTTAATCTAAATCCACTTGTGCGATAAGAAAGATATAAGCAAGAGGGATCGGAAGCTCTTATGAAATGAAAAATGGTCCAAAAGGTTGAAAGCAAGAATCACGACGACGTTTGCAATCGAGAACTATTACCGGCAAAGCATAGAATTAGTGAGTTAACGACGCCTGGTTGTGTATAGCAAAGGATTTTGCAGCTCTCACTTTCTACTTAGTGCCAAAGGGTCCAATACGAAGATTTCTATATGCCGGAAACTCCGACCGGTAGTTTCATCTAACAAGGGAGCCACATGCAACGCATAAATATAAATGCTCGAGGCCAGTGTGAATTAATGAATGTCGAACAGTCTTTGGAAACTGAACGAGCTTCTTCAACCGTCAAGTAAAGAGTGGGAGTTCAAAAGGCTTTCTAATGAGGTGAGAGAGCAATCGCTATGCTCGGCATGTTATTCGGAAAACACACGAAGTGTATGCTTGCTCGACTGTTTTCCCCAACACCAACACGGCAGAGAAAGAAAACACGTTCAGACGCTATAAAATTTTTTAGTAACCTGCCAATCATTCTGACTGGAAAGCTGCCTTCATTTATAGCATCTGGTTTAAGTTGGCTACATTCTGTCCAATTCCCTTCACGAGAAAGTTTTGGGCGAGGAATACAACTCGCAGACATAGGTAAATCAGATGTGGCGGATTCACTGTGAGCACAGCCAATGTGGAATGCTGTCTGACGCACGTTTATCGCAGGCAGCATGAGAAGCGCGCGCAAGTGCACCTCTCTGAGATGAATTCTTCGTGGGAATGTGGACATTCCCAAAAGAAACTTCTGATAACAACCAAAAATTCCTCTAATCATTAAAAGTATGCAGGATTCTTAGGAATGTATGGACGTTATGTCCCACAGAACACAGTGTAAAGCAGAATCCACAAGAGGACGACCTAAATCCATAGAAATTTAGTAACATTCAAGCAAACGCGGATATTAATCAGCAACATTGGCATTTATTGAGAAGGAACACGTTTAAATCTTTGCACTGTGACATGTTAGATCCTTAGTAAAGTCCTCTCTTTCCATTTTGGAGTCGCTATCACGAAGACGGTAGTTGCTTAGAAGATACTGACTTCCCTTGATTACCTATGTCAACAGAATTTTAAGTATTTGTAGATCAAACTGATTGATAAAAACCATCTCTTATCATAAAACAAATAATTATGAAAAATAAGAGCGACTTCTTGTAACAAGGTTTAGATTGATCATGTTCCTTGGCATTATGTAGACATAAGGGTCGCTTAGTAAAATGGAAATTCCAAAATAACACAAACGCACATCTTGTTTCAAAAAAATGATTGGGCCATTACATTTCGGGGCTTTGTATTATATGTTGCCGAATCTTAATTGTCTTTCCCTTTCTAGAAAGCTATGAGAGCCAAAAACAAATCCGTACAATTGGACATCGCGATATCATCGAGATCGGACATGAGCCCAGCTGTACCATGCATAAGTAGTAGTCAACTAAACAGTAAAAACGACATATAAGCTACTCCATGAGTCTGTGTTAACTAATACTATTCGGCAGCACAAGAAAAACTACAAATGGTAAAACAAAATACTGATTTTTTTATTAAGGCGCATCCCCATTCTTTTGCAGTATTACTGCAATCTATTTCAAATACTTACTTCAACGGGAAAAACAGCTAGATGGTTCCCCTTAAGCTATATGAGAAAATAAAATATCCTTGCCAAGACTAAAACCGATATCAAAAATGACAGCGCTGTATATCATAGGCGAAGAAGTCGGAAAGACACAAGGATAAACTCGAAGAGCCCATTACAATCGAAATTGAAAAGGTTACGGTACAAAAGCACTAGATAAAATATGATATTATTACAAAATTACTACCTGACCACGAAGATATTCGTTCGGTTTCGGGCATCTGACCATTTACAACGATGGAGGCTTTGTCGTAGTACGCACGCGAATCGCGATCTAGGACTAGGAGATGAAGTTCTTGAGGATTTTTGCGCATTAGTTCAACGACCTTTTGATGTGAATAAGAGACTGGAAGAAAGATATATGAATCGTAATATATCGCAGGAATAAAATGATTAATTTACTAAATTTTACACATTATTAAAACGCTGAAGCCTAAAGTAATGTAACTTACTAGTTAAACACAGTGTGATGAGCATGAGACAAAGATGGCATTAAGCTTAGACTGGTCGGCGTCACTTGCTACAGTACACGTAACAGCAGAAACCCAAGTGACTCATTTGTAAATTACTAACGTAAAATGTAAAATTCGCAGGTTCATATCTGTCTGAGCGAAGGCCTTAGTAAAACTGAATAGGCTTTTGTCAGATAGGCAGACAAATACAAAAGTAGTAAATGTGAATGGTGCAGCAAGTGAAACCAAAACAAATCATGGGACCAGACTGGGTACAGCACGTTGGAATTCTGAAGAGATACAATTAAGACATACTATTTCGAATTGTACAAGAACTGTTTCTGATAAACTCGCATATAAATACCCCAAGGACATAAATAAATCAACAGCTTGGGTCTGAATTAACTCGTCGTACTACTGATAAGCCCCATTTGGCAGTTTTTTAACTCGAAACCTGAATGCTTTGACAGCTACCCAGAAAGAAAGTATCTCATATACTCGAAATATGTGATTTAATAGTGAATCTGAAGGCAAAGATGGCAAGAGGCAAGTGAAATGCTAGGTAAAAAAACGAAATGAGAGCAAATAAAAGTTACCAGATTGCGAAATAAGATTGAGAAATGTAGGCAAAACTTGCTGATAAACTTTCAAGTACTATGGCAAAGACCTAAACAAACTTTGAAAAATAGCGGTTAAACAACTAAATATAGGATCGGATGAATATTCAAAAGGAAGCTTTATAAGCATCACTTACCGCCTTTAGGTCAAAATTACTATGAGCTGGTGCCAGAGAGTACATTTGAATGGTGATATGAACGGGAAAGATAGCGACATTAGCGACCACCTTTCGGATATAAACACAACAAAATACAACTACTTCACCGAAAAAAACTAGGCTCATGCAAGTAATGGACACAAAATAAATGCTGACACTGTGGGAATTTTGCTCTTTCCGAGTTTCCGACTGCATATCAAGGCGTTTGCACAACTAGATTAGATGAATAAAATTTCACGGACCGCCAACATTGCCAACACCCACAAAACATTCAAAATAGGAACAGAAAAATCACTTGACTGTACTTATTAATTTGTTAGGCAATAGGAAAGGGCAATTACTTTCAGTAAGAGGAAAGCTACAAGTGCTTTTTTTGGAAACGAATGAACGGGGTAAGAACGTAAGGTGCATACTAGAAATTGCAATCGGTAATTTTTTATCTCCTTTCCGGGCTGAAAATGATAAAACCATATGCGATTGCCAAAAGCGGTAATGGGCGGAAACAATAGGATGGAAATATTTGGCTGCGGAGAAGGGTAGCTGACGGTACTATGAGAATAGGGATAGAAATCTGTCAGGACAGCAATTTTTCCTTGTTTTTAAATGTAAGCGCGGATACTACCAGTTTCAGGTGAAATTCCTGTAAGTGCTGCGTCCTCGCATTGATGGTGCAGTCTTGTTGTCCCCCTTTGGTGACAGTTTTCAGCTACAACTTTCCCGGTAGACAGTGATGAGTAACAGATGCACTTCCTGCGAAGACCTCACAATTTGATCCCCTCTCCCGCAGTGGTTTTCGGCTCCAAATTTCTCTGAATGTGGCTCTGACACCGTTGCATGGTTGGTTATATGCTCTTTTGTGGCTATTCTGTATCTATTCAAAATAAACCCTGATGGACCAACATTTCCATCGGCCTCACATTTTTCGATATCTGCTATGATAAGCGAACCTTCTGGCGAATGTGTTGCGTGTGGATACAAACAGAAGAGAGCGGACAAAGGTGAACATCTGTGTACGGACCCAAAACGGACGGAAACGACGCTATCCAAGAACCCCGTATGCTCGGGTATTACATTAAAGTCAAAGATTTATAAGCCGGATGAAGAATCATCCGCATATTTTAAAATTGGTCCAAAGGGCTTTTTTGGAACTGTAACTGAATAACACTGGAATCATAGGGGTGGATGCTGAAAAACATTTTGCAAATGCATGTGATTTATGTGGAGAGACTTTTCCCGAGAAGGAGTCATAAAATAAATAAGCCGAAAGCTCACTGTGGCCTGACTATTTAAATTGACCATAATGACAGAATCTAGGTGACAGTTGAGAAATTGAAAGAGAATTTTTTGAGTTCGCTAACACAGATCAAAAGGTACAGCACCCCACAAAGATAGAAACCATGCTATGCCAAAATAATTAAAATTGTCGGCCGGCCGCTTCAACAAACAGTAATTGATACCACAAAACACACGCATAACATAATAGTTAGTTCAGCCAGTAAGGACAAAAATAAGTAAAGGCGCATGGTTAACCCAAAGTCTGAAGGCTGTGGAAAAAGTGAAATTAATATATTTGCATGATTAAGTTATCTTACGTACGTATATTTTCACCATTGACTTCAAAAACCATATCACCACATTTTAAGCCAGATTTTTCAGCGGGCGAATTCGGCTTTACTTCATCAATGAATTGGCCAACTTGATTTTTTGTGGCAACGAGGGAGAAACCAAGACCTTCAAAATCGGCTGTTGGTCTCATACAGCAAAGCCGCGGATGAGGCTGCATTATTGTGGACTAACAGACTACGGACGCGTTTAGCAAGAGCAACATCAAACCTTACAAGAACATTTTAGCCTAGTTAAACTGCAGTGACTGCTTTTTTAATTACATTCAGTTTCTCTGGAACTTATGGTGGTATATATTTTTATACTGATAATAAAAGTAAGCCAATACTCTCATTCTTGGCTCATTTGATAATTCCTGCGAGGACAGTGCTACCTCATTCCCATTGTCGCGGAAATTATTAGGTGCATGACATGGAAGTAGGTGGATGGGACGAGACTTTTAAGGGTCAGACCCTAGAGTTCGATGAACATTTTCGTCGAAGACAATCAACTGCCGCGGAATAACCACGGAAATGTCCATTCTACGAACGAGTAGCACTACAACATCATTCTCATATAGAATTCACACTACTTGTAGTGTGTGGGCTCTTGGCCCTACTTACGTGTTGTTTAAATTTATCGATAACCCAGTTTGTTAAAACTAAATACAACACTTTTCTCACACTTTCGGTTTTGACGCGTGCTAGCAACTAACTTGCTAATCACCCCCCACAGCTCAATTCTCTCCTCACCTGCCGCTGTTTATTTTGCCCTTCAACGACACCTCTCTGGTGATCACTCTCGGGCTCCAGGAGAATCCAGCGACAATTTCTAAACGAGTTTTCTCCCCATTTTGCAACTCACAGCCCAACGAACTTGGATTCAGTCCTCGCAGAGTTATCCTTTGGCAAGTCGACTACTTGACTACTGCCGACTAGGATCGTGAAGGATCTAAGTGAGTTGTATCATTTCTAATCTTCATCGTCAATTTCTTTACTGGATTTTGAGACTTTTCCACTAGAATAGTCTGGTAAATCCCTTATTAGCAGTTAGTCTACCCTCGAAAGTTTTCATCGCGTATTTGCTAAGACGTTTTGTATATTTGTAGTGATAAAGCCTCTACAA
>JAYGXS010000001.1:46581378-46651293 GCA_036362985.1 Ligula intestinalis
CTTTTCACACAACACGTCCTAGTTTCAACTAGAGCACGTGGAGGGCAACAAGCAAGTTGTTTAGATCTAGTCTTCACGAAGCATCCCGACACTATAGACGAGGTATGCTGCCTACCTCCACTAGGTCGAAGTGATCATGCCGTACTTTTATGGGATTATGGTCTTTACTCGTTGCCCCCTACAGCAGACGAACCAAGGTCAAATATATGGCGAGGTGACTTCTCACAAATGAGAGTAGAGGCATCACAAATAGACTGGGGTCTTCTTTTCTCTGGGGATGTCACTGAGGACTGGAATACATTTAAGGAGTGGTTGTTGCAGCTAATGCGCAGTCATTGTCCACTTTCAGTGCCCAAGGTATCTAGCCGACCTCCATGGCTGAACAGAGCTATCAAAAGAGAGATCAATAAAAAAAGAAAGCTTTGGCAGAAGTTTTGCAACACAAGCTGCAACGAAGATTTTGAACAGTACAAAATCCAGCGGAACAAGGTAAAAAAAATGGTTTTCAAAGCACGACGGGACTTTGAGAGCGATCTACTGTGTCGAGCTGTCAATAATCCAAAGTTGCTATACAGTTATTTACGGAAAAGCACACGTAACAGGAACCCGATTCCTGTTATGCAAACTGATGATGGTCACGAAATTTCCGACTGTAAAAACAAAGCAGAACATTTTGCTGAGTTCTTTCAGTCTGTCTTCACCATAGAACCTCCCTTCGTCGCAACTGTTGACGAGGTCGTGGAAGCACCAAATATTGGGGATATTTTGTTCGAAGAAGAGGCGATTTTTCAAGAACTAAAAAGCTTGAAGGAATGTAAATCTCCGGGTCCTGATGAAATTCCTGCCAAATTGCTCAAGGAACTTGCTAGAGAACTAGCTAAACCCCTTTCACTAGTGTGCCAGAAATCGTTTGATACTGGAATACTTCCTCCGGACTGGAAATTAGCGCATATTACACCGCTTTACAAAAGCGGTGGTCGTGCATCTGCGAATAACTACAGACCCGTGAGTCTGACCTCCATATGCTGCAAAGTAATGGAGAAGATCATCAAGAAGCAATTGATGATATATTGTGAAACTCACAATATATTGTCGAATGCGCAATTTGGATTCCGTAGGGGAAGGTCATGTGTAACAAACTTGCTTTAAACGATGCAAAGCTGGACAAGGGCAATTGATGCAAAAGAAACTGTACATGCAGCCTACATTGATTTCCGGAAGGCCTTTGACAGTGTTCCACACCAACGTCTCCTGCATAAGTTGAGACTGATGGGTATCGGAGGCAGACTTCTTACGTGGATTGAGAATTTCCTATCTGGTCGTTCCCAAACGGTGTGTGTAGGACGACAACAATCAAGGCCGACAGTCATCGAGAGTGGAGTCCCTCAAGGTTCAGTACTCGGACCCACCCTCTTTCTCTTGTTCGTTAATGATTGTGTACAGGAATTGGACTGCGAGTGCGCCATGTTTGCAGATGATGTAAAAATATGGAGGGTCATCAGGTGCGCTGCCGATGAAGATAACTTCCAGGAAAATCTTTGTCGATTAAACGAGTGGTCGCATAGATGGCTGCTGTCCTTCAATTCTAACAAATGCACTCTGCTGCGCCTGGGAAATCGAAATGCGGTGCCTTATGCGCGACCCTACCATCTGAACGGAATCCCTCTGCAAGAAACAGAAATACAGAAGGATCTCGGCATCTTGATGACAGACAATCTCAGACCTTCGACACAGTGTTGTAAGGCGGCTAAAACTGCAACTTCAATGTTGTACGCCATCAAGCGGGCATTCACGGTTTTTGATGAAGATTGTTTCTCGAAAATCTTCGGTACCTTCATAAGGCCACATCTTGAATACGCGATTCAAGCCTGGAGACCGTGGATGCGGCAGGATTATAACGTACTTGAGAGGGTGCAGCGGCGAGCAACAAAATTAGTAAGAGGCCAAGGTTCACTACCATATGAGATCCGCCTAAATAACCTTAATCTCTATCCTTTGAGTTATAGGCAGTTACGCGGAGATTTGATACAAACCTTCCGTATCGTGCGTGGCTTTGACTGCGCTCTCATGTGTGACGACTTCTTCCAACTCGCCACTACAACTAATCTCCGGGGGCATCCCTTCAAACTCTATGTGCCCCAAGGACGATTGGATGTACGGAAGAATTTTTTCTCTAATCGTGTCGTGGACCCGTGGAATAACCTTCCCGAGGCCATTGTTATGTCCCAATCTGTGGAGATATTCAAACACCGACTTGATATACACATGCTACAACACAACGTGAACTATGTGACAAATTAACCTTGAAACACCACTGCGCCATGTGACTGTCTATATTTTCCTGACTGAAAACTTGTTAACATTGTTTATAATTCTTGAGATTTCGATGTGACAAATAGGGAGTTCAAAGGCGCAAGCCTATTTTTCCCTCAAATATACTGACTGACTGACTGACTGAATTTTCATTTCCTGTCAAGTTTCAGTCATTTCGTAGAAAAAGACTCCTTTTTGGTTTTCTTGCGTAAACACTGACTAAGATGATTTGCGCTACACATATTATATATTAACTTACATGGCAAAGAATAAAAGTGCGTCATTTGAAATCGTTTTTGAAATGCATGTCCTTATTGTTTGCGATTTTAGTCTCTTCCTCAGTTTAGGAGAAATGATTTTGAGGATTATTCAAGAGTAGGTTGTTCACTCTGCAAATTTCGGACGTAGGAACATGTGTGTGAAAATTCTGTGGCTTTTAAATATTCAAAGCTGTGGCTGCTTTCCTGCCTCAGCATTTAACCTCATTGGAAGTGCAATCTTCAAACACTGCTCGCTTCCGAAATTGCTGCCAGCTGCATGCTCTCCGAATATGCCCTCAACCGTGCAGCGGACTTAAAATAAAGCAGGGACCTTATGTCCTCACATTCTATTATCATTATTCTTAACCTTATATCGTCATATGCTTGAGTACCATTACAGAATCTGTCGTTAATTTTAAGATGATTTCAACATCAAACGCAGTTTTTTACAATGCAACTAAGCAGGCAAAGCGCACGAGATAAAAATATGTTTTCACGCAAAATAGGTCCACGGTCAGGTTTTAAGCCTGTTCCGAAAAATCGCGTTTTGCAGACGATCAACCACTTTGCCACACTGAGACATGAATTTGATAATGGATTTAGTTCAAAATCGGAAAATAACTGCAGCTATGACTCTTTTTTAATTGTTCCTGCCCCGCTAAACGGACAAAATGTCTAGGAAGCTTACTTAATGCCGCTTACGATCCACCGGTTTATATCGATAGGTCACATTCAAATCGTCAGCGCACATAAAGAGTTGAGCATTCTAAACACCAGTGAGGAACATCGTATATTAAAAGGCAAAATAAGGGCGGGCCATGTACGCTACCATGAATTACTCCATTCTTCATGTTTGTGGGGTTTGTGATCACACTTAATACCTCAACACGTTGTGTGCGAACGCATAAATAGGAGGATTTTAGATTCAGAAGCCTGTTACTTATGCCAAAGAAGGCAAGTTTCATGAGGATGAGATCATGGTGAATACGATCAGAACTCTAAGCGAAATTGAAATAGAATATGTTAAGTGCAAAAATGTAGGCTCTAGATTCTAGCACATGATCAGAGAAAGAGAGCGCATAGTTGTCACAAAATGTTTTTCCAGGAACCCACCTCAGCCTAATAATGTAGGTTGTTCCCTGATAGGTGACACACGGTGTCTTTTATCAAGGCCTCCATGATATTCAAGGATGTAGGAAGTTCGTTTATTAGCCTTGAGTCGTCAAAGAACTTAGACCGGCCATGCTTGGATATAGGCAGAATGTGCAATTTCTTCAATAAATTAGAAAAGGTTTAGCTTCCAAGGAAAAGTTTGAATATCTTACACAGAAAGAATGGAAAAATATTGCTGGCACCAGCCTTTAGAGTGCTGAACGGAACGTTATCTGATCCAGAATTATGACACAGACAAAACCGCCGAATGGTTGCAATTAGGTCCAAGAGGGTATAAATTATGGTTTCGAGGACGACATCCGGCCAAACCCGGATGGTCGGAAGTGGAAGGACCAACTTTAAACCTTATTTTCTTAACAAGAAAGCATTGAAGCTTTCAGCCGTCAAATTAGCGTTGGCTGTGGGTTCTTCTATGGCGTCTCCAAGATTTGACTGTGCGGTAAGGATTATCGCAAAATTTAACGAAAGGTTTTCGTCAAAGTTGACTTCATCGGCTTAATGTTTTTGATAGCGATTCATTTTGGAGCCGCCAGATTATAGAAGACCCCTGTCTGAGTTTGTAACGCTAAAGGTCGCCCATTGACCGACCAGAAAATTCGAAAACGCTTGTTGGTTAAAATACAAATGAGATGGTTGGATAGACCGAAACGCGACCTACTGAAAGGTTCCAAGTAAACTGTTATTAGCAATATGAAACATAAACAAGACCCTCTATGGCTGTCTGCTTTGTTCAGCTTCAGAGTGCCTCTTAAATTCCTCGAAACAAGCCAAACGCTAGTTTCGTTCTGTAGATCAAAACGATCTAACAGTCTATGCAGCTTTCGTCGGAATGAAGGAGGGGTACAGCTCATCCCTGAAATTACTTATTTTCTAATGGGATTCAAAAGGAGAAATCAGTGGATCTAGTAAAACAATCACATCCAAACATAGGAAGAAGTCAGATCAGTCTTAGGAATTAAAATTTATCATGCATTTCCCCAAGTCACTTGGGCCGAATAGAATTCCTGCATTTGCAATACGATAACTACCTAATGAACCTTACGAACCCCTGTCTGTCATATTCTAGTCTTTTTAAAAAGGAGACCTCCCGGAAGTATAAAAGTGTGCATTCACCATCTGATCTATTTAAATACTGCTGCTGGTAATGTCCTTCTGCCTAAATACTTTTTTAAATTTATATTTAAGGCCCGGAAAACCTTATGATTACAAACTTAGTACTGTGGTAAAATTAAATACCTATGGGTAACTGCTGCTCTGCGTAAGCAATAAAATAAGCAGCAGACGTGTTTAGCATCGTAGGTACCAAATTTCATATCTGCTTCTATGTCGTCATGTTAGAATAATATAAAACACTTCTGAAAAAATATGGTGAACTAAGGAGGAAGCGAGAAAAAAATCCTACCATAAAAGTGGGCAGGGTTCAGCGAACCCCTACTCGTTAAAAATAAAGTGGGAGAAAACAAATTGTTTCTATAAAATGAAGAGGATACTTCATAGGATTTTTGTGGTACGGTGAGATAGGACCGTAGTTTTTAAGGAGAATCTGTGAGGGTTTGAAAGGCTTATTGTCTTTGGAGATATCATAGAGCAGCATATACTGCTGGTCACCACCATAACAACGTCCAAATGGTTACAGAAACAACCATCAGTGAGCTATGACAGGAGAAGGTGACCGCGGCCAACGGGGTCGGAACCATGAGGTGAGATAAGAGGTTACGAGATCATCACCGAAATGCCGAAGGTACGACCTTGCGGACTGCATAGTACACCGACAAGTTGGTGAAAAAAAATAACCCACCATCACCATCACCTGAGACCGCGGAGACCATCACCAGCATTGCAAAACGGAGAAGGACTGCGAACATCTGGCATTTATGGTAGAGGATGAAAATAAACTGAAAAGGATGACATTGAAGAAGATAGTATAAACATATATGGAAACAAATTTAATATGAACGAAACCCCCTCAAATATCAGGAGGACCCTTTTCAAATTCCATAATTTGTGTGTTTGGAAAGGAAACGGAAAGCAAGGACTTTCTATCTTCCAAGGTTAAATTTTTACATAATTTGGCTTTGATAACTGCTAATGTAAATGACAAACTAATTTCGAATGTAATATAAGGGTAGTTCACGATCTTACTTCGAAAATTACAGTCCCGTCCGTTTAACTAGCATCTCTTGTAAAACCCTGGAATATATTATCAAAAGACAGTTAATGAGCGATCCGGAAAAAACAAATATCATGCAATTTCCAGCGCGTCTTACGTCCGCACGCTGTTACCTCATGAATACTCTTTACTCAAAGTGGACAATCCCCATATATATAATGGGTATCCACTTTATGTCTTATTTTTGGCCCCAAAAAGGCCACACTAGTCAACCCAACAGGATTATTTTGATGAAAGTTTGAAACGTGGAAATTCAAGGAGATGCGCTTAAGTGTGTCAAAAACTGTTTGTCCTCCAGAGGACAGAGAACCGTTTTAAAAAATCGACATCGGAATGAGCAACAGAGGAAAGTGGTATTCCTAATCTTCATAAATGACTTTCTTAATGGCTACGACCCTGAATCCGTCCTGCTTGCGAATGACGTAAATATATGTGCTGAATGTAACTGCGTTGATGACGGAAAAATGCTTAAATTGAGTATCGATAAAGCTGACTGTCTTGTCAACCACCTGAGTTCTCAAGTCTAATGTATCCAAGCGGCTGGCCCTAAATATTAGACCCTGTCGAAGAATTTCACAGAAACACAATTTTTTTAAATAAACAGTGCCGTATTTATGGAGATGGAAACGCACGAAGATCTGCGCATGTGGATAACCAAGAAAATGTTTCCACAAAAGAGCTGTAAAAAGACAGTGCATAAAACAATCAGTACGTTGCGCTGGATCAGGTGCGCTTTTAAAATTTTCCCCTTAAGTATTTTGAGCGAATTTTTGTCGTCGTGGTGAGATCACATTCAGAGTACAGAAGGCCAGTTTGGATATAATAATAATAATGAAAAAGGTGTTGACCTCCTCGAACAGGCACAATGGATGGCGTCGACGGTTATCGATGGCCTTAAGGACTTACCGTTTCAGAACAGATTCAAAAAGCTTTACTTATTCCGTATGCTTTACATGCTCTCACAGGGTTGCATGCTCTGGACATTTTGGAAAATTCGCAGTCATGGTTTCTCCGTGAAAACCGAGCATTTCTATGAGTTTGCCAGCAAAACCCACCCGACCACTCATCCTTCCGAAGTTCCAAGCAAACAGACTGAACTGAACCTCAGAAGGTTTTTCTTAGCCAAGGATTGATACGACCTTGAAACCCACTACCAAGCGAGGTGGTTACTGCTGACCATATTAATGAGTTAAATGAAGACTTGATAACATCATTTTTGATAAAGGACGATTTTCACGACTTGATTTCTTATTGCTATTCTTGGAAAATCTTCCTGACGGTAATTGTTTTCATTTTGCATCGCATTGTACCATGACAGCTCAGTCAATTATATATTCGATCCCAAACTAAGTGTCTACGACTTTCTATTGGCTGTAAATATGTTGTGGTTTTTTGACGTCAGTATGGTCATAAAGGGCATCTCCTGCCTATAATCCTATAAGTGTTTTTTCCATGAACTCAGCTACGCTTGAACCCTAGAAGGCGTAAGGCTACACTAATGGTGGGTACCAAAGCTCAATGTGCGAGGCCCTCCTTGGAGGACGAGCGTGTGGTGCACAGCGCCTTTCAATAAGCCTCTGACACGGCACTACACAAGGGACTGCTGAACAATCTAGAACGAACAATAATCAGAGGTAACTTCCACAAATGGATTAACAATTTCCTTCTGGGTCGGCATAAGGTTGTGTTCATTAAACAAGATAGAGTGATTTCTTCTGTGGTCATGATTGGAGTTCCCAGCGATCCGTACTTGGAGTAGTCCTGTTCGTAGTATATGGGGACTATTGGGTCCACCTTTTGAGCTGCAATACAGCTTAGCTTGCTGCCGACATTAAATTCTGAAGTGTAATCCGAAGCCCTATGGAAGAGGCTAGCATACTATGTGTGTGCGCGCCAATCATGTTATGGCTAAGGTCGCGCGTCGCATGCGCCATTGACAATCACATTAAGTCGAGCGCAAATGGGTAAATAAGATTGCTACTGCTAGCCGACTTCTGGGGTATCAAGCCTCTGAAACAGATGAGCTGTAGAACCACTACAAACCCTAACAATAGTACATAATGCAAATGTAGGCTTAATATCAGCTATAGGTGTGAGCCAGTTGCAAATTGCTGCTACTGACACTATGCTCATTGTATCTGTCCCAGTTTCTCAGCAAATGTTCATCAAGTTGGCTTTTAAAATGTCAGCAGTATCTGAGAGGACCACCTCGTCAAGGAATCCGTTCCACGCTCCAATGCTTTGCAGTAATGAATTCTTCAAGGGCGTTCCTCACATGCAACCTTACAAGTAAAAATTCATTTATTTTATGAGCAATAAGGTGCTTTTGGAAAGAATAATGTTTATTGTGTGAATTTTCGAGTCTGGTTTCCGAGCTCGTCGTCAGACATATGAGATTTTTAGAACAACCATCAACTTAAACCGATAACTAACACAAAATTATACAGGGTGTCCCAATAAAATGTATACACTTTTTAAGTCATTGTAAACTTGGTGTTTATTATAGCCTTGTAAATTCAAAACGTAAAAATATTTTAAAAAATATCATTTTATTGTTTTTTTTCATTGCAATTTGACTAATGCAACAGTAGCAGGATTGAGAAAAACTACCGAACATGAATGCACCCGAATACCAAGGGAATTGATTCATGGTATATGCGATTCCATTGCCTCGCGTTATCAGCAGTTTCATGAACAAAATGGACGTCACTTTAAGAAAATTTTGATAAACACCAAGTTACAAATAGGTAAAATGTGTATACATTTTTTTGGGAAACCCTGTTTAGTGTGTCACCCTGTGGGCAGATAGCCATCATCAGAAATTTTATAATGCGGCCAGCGAAAATGTAAGTAACAGTCGGATGCGATTATGCGGTCCAGGGGGAATAGTTATCACGTGTATTTGATCAAGTAGTCGGCGCTGACTGAGTTGCTTTAATCAGATCTTCGGTTATTTGTTATTCACACCTAGGTTGCTATGCCTGTTAAAGCATGGCTCATCTGAGTGCACCGCCTCCAGGAATTCGCAACCATTGTTACTTGGGCAGGCGCCAACGACTTGGGTGTGTTCCCATGAAAATGTATGTTTTGTGTTCAGTGTGTGCATGGCAACCTGTGAAAGGTGGTCTCGTCTCTTCACCGCTAACTGGTATTCATGTATGCAGGTGGATGGAGCTTTCCCGGTTTGGACACAATGAACCTCATCACTACTGGTACACGGTATTTTGTAAACGAATACCTCTCTGTAGAAATCGCTAAGAATGTCCTTAATGTGAACAAAATGTGTGCGCAGTGTACTCGTTGGCTTGTGTGCAATCTGTTTTTGGTGTTTTTGTAGCTGACTTTTGACAAGCTTAGATATATTCTTTACATATGCATCAACGAACAAATTCCTGAAAATACGCATTTTTAGATAGCAATTTAAGAAGGTACTTCATTCCCTACGGAAGGCTTCTTAATCCGAACAACGCGTATTTGCTTAACCAAGCAAGGTGTTGACAGAACTGCGTTTGTGGGATATTGGATAGTTCCTACCAAAATATAATATAACCTCAGACTACGTGTCTTTACGGTACACTGACGTATGGAGTGCCCCATCACTGTTCCTCAGTACGAGGGCATATAAAAATGGGAGTT
Source organism: Ligula intestinalis (assembly GCA_036362985.1). Lineage (NCBI taxonomy): Eukaryota > Metazoa > Platyhelminthes > Cestoda > Diphyllobothriidea > Diphyllobothriidae > Ligula > Ligula intestinalis. The sequence goes on from JAYGXS010000001.1 coordinate 46,590,931, forward strand.
GTCCACTTGCCTCGGTTTCGAAGGTACACATAATTCCTGGAAAGGTGGCACTGAGGGTATGATGGAGCGATTCCACTTAATCGTTTTTAAAGATGACAAATGTATTGTCTGCATAGCGCAGCCACAATCTTGAATTCATTGTAGGGAGAGCTCCGGTTTCTTATCTCTGCATGGCAACCTCCACCAGAAAAACTAACATTGGTGACCCCATAGGGGCCATGGTTTTCATGCAGAAATTAGAAGCACGAACCCTCCCACGGTCAATACAGGTTTGTGGCTACGCTGTGTAAACAATACATTTTCATCATCAAAAAGACCAAGTGGATTTGCTCAAACAAACGCTCAACATCCGTTTTTCTCCTTATGCGAACTTTTATTGATATCTGTAATCACTGACATATTTTACTTGATATTTTTCATATAAAATTGTACCAGCCTTACGATAATTTATGAAAAAACTTATATCCACCAGGAAAGCTGTCCAAGGGAAGACTTGAGTACATGCCAACGCTCATAAACCCTGAACTTCGAGTTTCCACCGGGAGCTGTGTATTAAATCGCATTTAGGTCAAGTCGGTTGCACAATCTATTGCAAAACATACATTCCACAAGTTTAAAATAGGGTAGTCATTTGACGGATTTCAGATCATTTATTTGGACATGATTCTTGATTAAAACATCAATTTTACCTAAGTAGCAGATGCAAATATAGGTAGGCTGCTAGAAATTATAGTCTAGTAACAAGGGCAAAATGAATGTAATAGTAGGGTTACGAAATGCCTGCTAAAAACCTTAAGGAACATCAACGCAAATACTAATCGTACGGAAAGACCTGGCAAGATATTGTTCGCGAGTTAGAGGGAGAATTTAGCCATATGGCGGTGGACAATCGAAAATAAAGATATAGGACATCAGTTAATTTAACCGACACGCGGTTTCATCAAATTTATCCAAGTTAAATATGAAATTTATAAACTTCCATGCAAGTAACCATCTTTATCGTTCGCCGTTGTGGGTTCGAAAACCACTGAGTCCGCCAACTTTATTATAATTGCGTTAATTGAACTTTTAATTAGTCAAACGTGTTATTTTACGTTATCTCAGGCAATTATTTTGGCTATTCTTAGTTTCTAGCCAATCAGCACCCTATTAATTATATTTACTTTTTATTTAGCAGTTTACGTTGTATTCCTCAAAATGGTTTACGCTCTTATCCACAGTTAAGCTGAAAATTATATTTTTTTTCACAAATAATTCCGTGTAACCGGCTGTCTTATAATATTCATCGCGGTTGTAAACCATATTAGTTTCGAAATTACTACCCAATCAGCGTTTGGAAGCACTTTCCTCCAGCCCTAACAGCCGCCTGACTGTTGCCGGCATAATATGGCAAGCAGGTCTCTTCTTTCATTTTCGAGGTTTCTGGGGCGTACTGTGGGGACACCATTGCTTCCAAGGCAGGCATCTTTCCCCTGTGTTAATAGTCGAAGTAAGATGATTAAGCTTTCGCTTTACGCCTTTTAGAATGGTTTGCGACCGAACCGAAGCCGGCTGTTCCGGCCACACCCGCCAGTGCCGTTGCTAAAGGTCGCATTGTAGCAGTCATTGGTGCCGTCGTCGACGTTCAATTTGATGATAATCTTCCGCCCATTTTAAATGCGCTAGAAGTCCAGGGCCGAAAACCTCGCCTTATCCTGGAAGTAGCTCAGCATCTCGGTGAAAGTACCGTTCGTACTATCGCCATGGATGGTACTGAGGGCCTTATCCGTGGTCAGCAGTGCGTCGATACAGGATCACCTATTAGCATTCCTGTCGGACCAGAAACACTCGGCCGCATTATGAATGTTATCGGTGAAGCTATTGATGAGCGTGGGCCAATCAACGCAAAAATGACTTTACCGATTCATCAGGAAGCCCCGGCATTTGTCGACATGAGTACTGATCAAGAAATCCTCGAGACTGGCATTAAGGTTGTGGACTTACTCGCTCCTTATGCTAGAGGAGGGAAGATTGGTAAGCAAATATTCTGATTATCACACTTGCCTAGGGCTTTTCGGTGGCGCGGGTGTTGGCAAAACTGTGATCATCATGGAGCTTATTAATAACATTGCTCGTGCTCACGGTGGGTATTCCGTTTTTGCGGGCGTGGGTGAAAGAACTCGTGAGGGAAACGATCTGTACAATGAAATGATTACTACTGGTGTCATTGATCTCAAGGGCAAAAACTCTAAGGTTTGTTGTTTTCGTACCCAGTTAATGTCATAGGTTTCCCTCGTTTATGGTCAAATGAATGAGCCCCCGGGTGCCCGAGCTCGTGTTGCTCTTTCTGGACTTACAGTGGCAGAATATTTCCGTGATCAGGAAGGACAAGACGTGCTGCTTTTCATTGACAACATCTTCCGATTCACACAAGCTGGATCTGAAGTCTCTGCTTTGCTCGGCCGAATTCCTAGTGCCGTTGGTTATCAGCCAACACTGGCAACGGACATGGGTACTATGCAGGAACGAATCACGACTACCAAGAAGGGTTCAATTACTTCCGTCCAGGCCATCTATGTGCCTGCTGATGATCTGACTGATCCTGCTCCGGCCACCACGTTCGCTCATTTGGACGCAACCACCGTCCTGAGTCGAGGCATTGCCGGCCTGGGAATATATCCAGCCGTTGATCCCCTCGATTCGACTAGCCGCATTTTAGACGCTAACATTGTCGGCCAAGAACACTATAGCGTTGCACGTGGTGTGCAAAAGATACTTCAAGTATTTATTTTTCTTTTGTTCACCCATTGCGTTCTCTTAGGACCAACGTTCACTTCAAGACATCATTGCCATTCTTGGTATGGATGAGTTGTCCGAAGAAGACAAGCTGACCGTCGCTCGTGCTCGAAAGATTCAGCGATTCCTTAGTCAACCTTTCCAGGTTGCCGAAGTTTTCACTGGCTTCGAGGGCAAATTGGTACCTCTTCAGGAGACTATTAAGGGCTTCAAGATGATTTTGAGCGGTACATTGAGATTTTTGCCCAATGAATTCTTTAGGTGAAATGGACCAGTATCCTGAGGCCGCCTTCTACATGGTCGGTGGGATTGAAGACGTCATCGCAAAGGCAGAAAAGTTGGCCGCCGAAAACTAGCCGTTGGAACATGCCTAGCTGACACGTGATACCCTGGACTTAGTTACATTTGTAAATTTCTTATCTGAATCTGCAGACAAAGATAGTCTTATCCTGTTGACTTGTCTCTTGTAAAACCGGTGATTTTATAGCAATGGCCACCCGTCTGATTTAAGCTATGACGCCTCGGTCTCGTAGTTGTAAATAGGGATAGAGTTTGTGTCCTATTTCAAACCACACAGTACGCGTGTCATCTTTAGACTAGCTTGTGCTCATTCATCCTTTTGGATCTATTCGGCCGTTTTTCGGATCGCTTAAATACTGAAAACACACAGTTTAATTAGCCCAAGTGGTAGCGGATGCCGGAACGAACTTCGTCTAAGAAACATATGCCCTCATAACTAGTAGTAATTTGCAGGTCGACGACAAAAGGATAACCAGAGCGCGAGGGACTGTGGCCTAGTGCGCTGGCTGCCTTAAAAAGTGCCACCAAGCTAGGCAACGGTAATCTGCCATGTGATTGTTGATCACTTTTGAAGCAAAGCGTTTGAGAAAACAATTCAAAACAAACAATCGGAAAATCTCGTGGTTCTCCGCCTTTACAATTGTTCTGTGGGCGAATTATATGCAAGCTGGGTTACTTAGCCAGGAATGGACCCGTACTATTGGTCGCTGGAGTTTGCGAGTGTTCCCTGAGCCAGTGTCGGAGGGCCTAGTCGTCAGTAGGATAAATTTACTGCCCGTCTGAGTCCCGATATAGGGGCGTGGGGGTCGAGATTCTGATGGTCAGTTCCTATCATATCCCATAACGCGGTAATCTATGTGACGCTCCTTGTAAGTGCAGTGTGGTGTTCGGTCGTGCAGCCGTCCGATCATTACGCACCAGGGGTCTACTGGTAAAGGCACCGAAGATTGCGCATTAACTAGATTGCAATGAATGTAGACTTGCGCTGCATCTACCACACTCCGTACATGAATCCGATGTGTGTGCGTGTGTCGTAGCCCATTTTCGGATCCGGAGTCCCCGCCGGAATACAACCCAGTAGTTGGAAGACGCAGAACAGCCGAGACCTCGACCGCGGGAGTGGGATGGTGTGGGTGCCTGGCTAGGAACTGCAGGCGAACAGATGCCGACAATCATGCGGAGGAGCGTCGCAGTCGGGTATAGGCAGGTCGAGCCGGCGATGGTATTGGCGAAGAATTATTGAGTAGCCGCTGCGTAGTTGGGCCAGAGTGCAGCGAGTGACCATCAGGAGATGTTCTGAGGCCGTAATCGGAGGTGGATAGCCACCTAAAAGGACCGGGGATGATAACCTCGACAACGGCTCTCTGGTGGAGACGCTGGAAGCCTGTCTTGGCGGCAGAGTCCTCACTGGGTAGATCCGAGGCGACAGTTTCCTTGTGGAGAGCTCGAATATACGGACGAAAGTTGCGGCTGGGCTCAGGAGCGTGGCAACGGTGGTGATTAGGATGGCCGGATTGTGAACACATCCACCATACCTGCTGGCCTAAGCGTTTGTTGTGAGGGGCCACCGGCAGGACAGAAGCCTATGCGTGAAGATGATCGATAGGCGACATTTTATAGCAGCCCGTGATCATGCGGAGGGCTGCGTTCTGTGCTGACTGGAGGCAACGGAAGCTGAAAGAGTTGATCGTAGGAGATGAGATTGGTGCCGCATAACTGAGGTGCGGCTTGGCCAGCGCTTTGAATGTGATCATCAGAGTTTCTTTGGTGCAGCCCCAGGATGTGCATGCTAGAACCTCGAGGACCTAGGTGCATCGGCTCACTTTGCTTGCGATCTTCCTCGCATGGTCCGCGAACGTGAAAAGTGGATCTAAACGGACGCCAAGGAGTTTGGGCTTGCGGATGAGTGGTAAGGGTGCCCCGTTGACGGTGACCGGGGGAAGATTGAACTCCTTCGGATCCAGCGTGAAAACAGTGGCGGACGAGTTGGCTGTCGAGATTCTCATTCCACGCTGGGTGAAGAAGTTTTTGACATCAGGCATGAACTCCATAAGGAGCTACGCTGCCTGATCTATGTAGTGGTGCCGACATAAGAACGTAAAGTCGTCCTCGTACGATACCACTTGCGCAGGTGTCTGAGGGAGTAGGAGCTCCCGCATGTAGAAGTAGAAGAACGTCGGACTGACAACGGAGCCTTGAGTAACGGTGCAGGTCTGCTAACGGGGCTTAGAGAGAACGCCACGTAAAAGGATACGATCGTGGCGGCCACGGATGTAAGCCGTCAACCCTTAGTCCAGGCCAGTCGGGGCGTTCAGAGAGATCAAGTCCTGCGGGGGCTGATCGTGGCGGACGTAGTCGAAGGCTCGTGACAGGTAAATTTAGACTGCCACTGTCTGCGAAGCGGACTTCTGTTGATTGAAGCCCTCGAGGATGGCGACGCTGAGCTCGAAAATCTCAATTGTGGTACCACGACCCGATCGGAAATCGTATTGTTGGCACGACAGTTCCGCCGCGGACGTCAGAATTGGGTGGATAAGCCATCCCAGGATCTCCGCCAATGGACTGAGAAGGACAATTAGGTGATAAGAAGTCGCTAGGCTGGGGGTCCTTGCCCTCTTTTACCAGAGGAGTAATGATTGACTGGCATCAGCACTCGGGGATGACTGAATTAGCCAGGGAAAGGTTAAGGAGGACAGCAAGGTAGACAGCCAACTTAGGACCGATGTGGCGCAAATGGATAGGCGCCAGGCCATCTGGTCTTAAGGCTTTCGAAGCTCTCGTTTTTTTGACAGCGGTAAGGATGGCATTGGCCGAAAAGGAAATCTCCGGGGGCGAGACTTTATGTAGGAGACGAAGAAGGGAACGCTGACTTTTGGGACTGGACACCGAACTGGGCGAATAGACTGGTTAGATTATCAGCCCGAGGCTTGGTCAGGTTACGTAGAAGTTTCCAATTGGCAGCTAAGTTACCGCGGAAATTGCAATTTGCAAATATGACAATGATGTTATACCATACTTCCGCATAGATACTAGCTAAAAGCCCAGACACGTATTTCGCCGATGTTTCTGCTACTGCATGATACAGCAACGAGGGGTTCGGCTCTTCAGTAGGCTCCCAACGTTCTCTATGCGGTTTCTAGTATATGACCTCCAGATAATAATCAAGGAAATAATCGCGGAAATTATTAGGTGCATGACATGGAAGTAGATGGACGGGACATGACTTTTAAGGGTCAGATCCTAGAGTTCGATGAACATTTTTGTCGAAGACAATCAACTGCCGCGGAATAACCACGGAAATGTCCATTCCACAAACGAGTAGCACTACAAGTAGTGTGAATTCTATATGACAATGTTCATCGAACTCTAGGGTCTGACCCTTAAAAGTCATGTCCCGTCCACCTACTTCCATGTCATGCACCTAATAATTTCCGCGATTATTTCCTTAATTTGCAAATAGTTCGTACCAGCGTTAGCGTTTGCCGTCGTTGATGGTCTTGGTGATCCGGCCGTTCAGCTCGACGATGCGCAGGTCATTGGAATCATTTGCTCGGATATTTTCTTTCTCGCGTTCAGGCGAAGGGCTTCAGGCGGATAGTTAGGATGAAGTAGGGGAATACGACCGTTCGGAATGTTGTGACTTGCTGCTGCCAGAAGCAGTCGACGAAGGGCTCGCTCCGCCGTGTGGATACAGGTAGGAGGCGGTAGGCCATCGATCTCGGCATCGCATTCGGTGGTGAATGCAACCCAATCGGCTCGCTCGAAGTTAATGAAGTACCTGTTTTGGGCCTTGATATGGTTGGCGGCGATGGCCAATTCTAGCACTTTAGGTATGTGATCGTTCCCTTGACTGATTTCCATGCTCCAAATGGTAGAGGCTACCAGACTGAGACTAGTGAAGGAAACATCCGGCGAGCCGGGGCACCATTGGACGGGAGCCACTTTGGGCTGTCCTCGTCGAAGACTGCGAAGGGAGCGTGTTCTAATTAATAGGTCGGAGCTTCGCCCCGAGGATCGACCGCTAAGTTATAGCACAACAGGCCGAACGAACCAAAGCAGACGCGTCTACGACCGCGTTCTCACCCGCCCTCCCGGCGGCCAAGGTCTGCTACACCCATCTCTATACGTTGGATCAACTCTCCCCTCCGCCCAATCCGTGTTTTTGAATGACAGAGCAGCCCCTCCCGGCCACGCTGCTCCGACTCTTTATCCTCGCCGCCCCGGGCTGACACACCTAACCAGTCCATTAGCTTCGGGGACGGCATCTTCGTCTCAAACAACGGTCAGATTGCCGCAAAGATGAACTAACGGTTCTCGTCCCGCTCAGTGTCTAGTCCCAAAAGTCAGCGTTCCCTGCTTCGCCTATTCCAGAAGGCCCCGCCTTCGGATATTTCCTTCTCGGCCGATGCTACCCTCACCGCCGTCAAGAAAACGAAAGCCTTAAGACCGGATGGCCTGGTACCCATCCATTTGTGCCATATCGGCTCCAAGGTGGCTGCCTACCTGGCTGCCATTTTCAACCTTTCGCTGGCCAGTTCAAACATCCCCGATTGCTGGCGCCAGTCCATCGACCCACTGGTCAAAGCTGGCAGGGACCCCAGTCTAGCGACTTCGTATCGCCCTCCTCAGTCCACTGGCGAGGATCCTGGAACGACTATTCCACCCAATTCTGGCGTCTTCAGAGGATCTGTCTAGCCACCAACGTGGTTTCAGTTCGGGTCGTGGCGCAACATTGGTGCTCTTTGAGCTCAGCGACACCATCCTCGAGGGTTTCAATCAACAGAAGCCCGCTTCGTGAACCGTGGCAGTCTCAATTGACCTGTCACGAGCCTTTGACTGCGTCTGCCACGATCAGCTCCGGTAAGACTTGGTTTCCCTAAACGTCTCGACTGGCCTGGTCCGATGATTGATGGCTAACATCCGTGACCGCCACGATCATGACCTTTTCCGTGGCGCTCTCTCGAAGCCCCGTAAGCAGACTTGCAGCGTTCCTCAAGGCTCTGTGCTCAGTCCGACGCTGTTCAACATTTACATGTGGGACCTTCCACACCCTCCGGCACCTGCCAAAGTGGTATCATACGCGGATGATTTAACCTTCTTCTGCCAGCACCATCACATTTATCAGGCTGCACGGGTCCCCTCGGAGTCCATGTCTGATGTTGTGGGCTTCTTCACTCAGCGTGAGTTGACGATCTCGGCAGGAAAGTCGTCCGTCACTGTATTCACGCTGGACATGAAGGAGTTCAATCATCATCCGGCTATCATCGTCAATGGTGAGGCTTTGCCACTGGTCCATAAGCCCAAACTCCTTGGCGTCCGTTTAGATCCGCTTTTCACGTTCGCGGACCATGCGAGGGATGTCGCAAACAAAGTGAGCCGTTGCACCAAGGTCCTCGAGGCTCTAGCATTCACATCCTGGGGCTGCTCGAAAGAGACGCTGGCGACCACATTCAAAGCGCTGGCCAAGCTGCATCTTACCTATGTGGCACCAGTCTGGTCTCAAACAATCAGATCCTCCAGCCTCCGCCGCCTTCAGTCAGCACAGAACGGTGCCCTCCGCACGATCAGGGGCTGCAAAAAAATGTCGCCTATCGATCACCTTCATGCTGAGGCTTCTGTCCTGCCGGTCGCCCCTCACAACAAAATCTTAGGCCAGCAGTTTTGGTGGATCTGTTCACAACCTGGCCATTCGATTCACCATCGTTGCAACGCTCCTGAGCCTAGCCGCAACGTTCGGCTGTCTATTCGAGCTCTCCACGAGACAGCTGTTGCCTCAACTCTCTCGGATCTACCCCTTGATGGCTCCGCCGTCAATACGGGCTTCTAGCGTCTTCACCAGAGAGCTGTTGTAGACGTAAAGTTGAGCTTCCACCCCTGGTCCTTCTGGGTTGCTATCCACCTCCGACTGCGGCCTCGGATTGACATCTCTCGAGGGTCACTCGCTGTACCCTGGCACAGCTACGCAGTGGCTACTGCATGCTCCTTCACCAGTATCAACACCTACTCGATTCGTCCACTCCAGATAGTTGTTGCGACTGCAGCATCTCACCGCATGACTACCGTCACCTCTTCGCCTGCAGTTCCCGGCCGGGCACCCAACCCACCCCCGTGGACCTTTGGCTCAAGATGGCTGAGGTCGCGCCTTTTCTCCGTCTCACAACTACACCCAGTTTGGACTCCGGTGGGGACCCCTGATCCAACAAGGGCTACCAACCAACCACAGGTCGTGGTGCGTATTGAAGTCACCTAGCACCAAACTATCTCGAGAAGGTAAGTAGGGAGCGATGGACGTGGTGAAACGGGGAGGAGAACTAAAAGCTGGCGGGATGTAGATGTTCATGATGGTTAGTGGCGCTGGACCAATCTCTAGGAAAATTGTCAATACTTCCGTGAGGCCGGCATCAAGCAGAGGTAGCTGATGATGGGTCATGAATTTATCAACCAAGAAGGCCAAACTGCCAACTTTGTTGCGACCGCGGTCACAAGTTACGATCGTTGATGGAGCTAGTCAACATTGCCTCTTGGATAGCCACTACAGTTAGTCAAAGTCAAAGTCAAATTTATTAAAGGAAATATAGGCAAACGCCTTTGAACTCCTTCTTGGTACATAGGATTTAAGAAATGCATCGGCAAAGCCGAACATTCTAAAGAAGTCGTTGACACAATTTCAAACGACTACTCGCTTGTTTCAAGTAAAAAACTCACACTCAGATTACACGAGCCAGCAGTGTAACTGAGGAAGAATAGCAGACAGTGAAAAAACTCCTAAGGCTGGCTCATAAGTCAAAATGGAATGTCATTTTTGGTTTTTAGGAGAAAAACTGTCGCTCGTGGGGAAGCATGTGAATGATAGGGGCATGATGCTTCTGTGAATGTTGACGGTAGCCATGGCGTCCATGACGAGTAATATCTACACCCGAAGGACCATACGAGGAGGAGACCTCGGAGTCACGAGAACGTCCCGAAGACCGGAGATGCGACCATGATACGCCTTTGCTGTGTCAAGAGCCGAGGAACCTACCACGTTGTCAGCAGTCGGTCGATACGAGAAAGGGTGTGACAGGGCCGCATAGCCTAGGACCATAGGTGTGATAGGTGCGTCCTCAGACACGATCGGCGCAGATCGCATAGTGAGTAGAGACAACATAGGTAGATAATGGCAGAGACTCATTTTGTTAATTACTAATAATAATAATACTACTTACAAATTACTATTAGTATATATTTATAGCATTTCTAGAATTTCAGGTTTTCGATGTAGAGCGCTTCAATTTTTAGAATCGGAATAGTTCAGTGATTGGATTTGGAGTACTTAATCGTGACGATACTCATTATATCGGTCTAGGTTTGCCTTAAAGACATCCACGGAAGGGGACATGACAATATCCGCAGGAAGAGCATTCCATGCCTGGATTACCCTCTTAGAGAAAAAGAATTTTCTTGGGTCAAGTCTTGCCCCAGTCACACGTAATTTGAGGGGGTGTCCTCGCAGCCTAGAGGTGGTGGCCCGCTCAAAGAAGTCATTTGTTTGGAGGCAGCAATCCTGACCACGCAACATGCGAAATGCCTGGATTAGGTCCCCACGTATCTGCCTGTAATCCAGAGGAAACAAGTCAAGATTTACCAATCGGGTCTCATAAGGGAGGTTCCGTTGTCCTCGTACTAATTTTGTTGCGCGTCTTTGTACCCTTTCGAGGTTTTTTTGTCTTTGGCTGTCCAAGGTCTCCAGGCTTGGATGGCAAATTCCAGTTGAGGTCACACGAACGTGCTATGCGAACGCATAAATGTGAAGAGCTGGTCAAGCTTGCCGAGTAGGCCGTTGACGTTGAACCGTAAAAGCTTAAGGCCAGGCGGCGTGGCCAGTTTAGGAACTTCCGTGCGTGCAGACAGCTGAGGTGGGTGTGTGCTGGTGCTCCTAGTACTGCTTCGCTAGTCTCTGTGCGATGGATTCGCAGTTGACAGGACAGGCTGATGCGTGAGGTGAATGCATGATCACAGGTCGGGATCACCTTTCGACCGTCAATGGCTGGCTGCTGACGTACAGCTTAAGTCACTTTGCCAACATATCCAGTGAAGAAACGGCACAAAAACACGACAGTTCGAAAATCGCATCCGACAAGGTGCACCATATGCTTCACAACTTGGTGGTGCAGGGACGGTGGCTTTCGTATGAAATAGTTTTTTGATGATAGTGCGCTTGCAATGCATCTACCACACTTCGTTAACCATTTTGTGCTCCATGTCAAGAAGAGAGAAGCTGTGTACGGCGCAGGTGGCTGGCGGGGCGTTGGCCTGTACCTACGCGCGGCACTACATCTCCCTCTGTTCGACATTTGTTATGAGAGCGCATCCTGAATGATGCTTGTTTTGCCTTGATTTCGCTTCCGCGCAGTTTCAGTGCGTTTAAAAGATGGTCCGTCTAAGGGACAACCGAGCACATTAAAGAATCCCATTCATCGCTGCAAAAATTAGTTTTAGGACTCCCCCACCATGATGTACTGATTTTTATCAGGAGCAGGAGCGGTAAGAATGGGTCAGACGGTTCTTCAAACAGTCGTGTGATTGACCGCCATGAGCTTGCCTCTCATTGCGACCATGGTTTAAAAATATTAAGCTTGCATAGCTGGGAAGGGAAGCGCCTGGTGTACATGCGCCCTTAGGATTGCCGTAAACGCCTCCTGAAATGGCCTTCGAACGATGGCCATACAGCCAATCAGGTTAACTACACAAACATGCTAACAACTGGGTTCACGGTGTGCGAGGTTGAAACTGACGACAGCCGTGTGGTGACTCACTCCACATAGGCGAGCATGTCCGAAGGCTCACTGCTGCTAACGCGTTCGTCCGCACTGGAGGCGGCCTCTGCAAAAGCCAATCACAGATCCGCAAAGGCTGGTCTCTCCCACCGGCGAATAGGACGCAGACACTCCTAGGTCCATGCAGTTTGGCTGGCCAATAAGCTTCAAGGCAACCAGACAATGCCCGTTCTCGCTGCTGCTTACATGCCTGCTGCTTACATGCCTGCTGCTAAAACCGCACTTGGACCGCGGCTGGCTCTCCTGCTGGTCGTAGGCTCGCCAAGTCAAATCTGTGTTCATCTATTCTCCTTTCCTTTGTATACACAATACATTCTTCCTACTTCTCCGGCCTTCACCGACTTCGCTCCTGCACTAAGAAACCATGGTCTGAAGATCGCAGTTGCTGGGTTTAACTCACTTAGCCCCTTGCGCTAGTCGTCAGCTTGACTATGTTTCCGTTCTCAGTTCGCTTCTCATCCTTATTCAGATTGTCATGCCAGAGAAACCCCATTATCGCCAAACTACGATAAGTCAGCACCACCGAGACTGGTTATATAGAGTGAGGGTAGATTAATTTTCTTCAGAGTCGAGGAAGAAGGTAGGAGCACGCGAATTAAGTAGTGTAGGGGGACAGCGGAAAAGTCCTTGGTTAGGGTTAGCCAGGTGCCACATCAATCATCCCGCGAACTCTAGAAAATGTCAGCAATGTTGGCTCTAGATAACTACCAACATTATTGGACTGGAATAGCGAGCCCCATGAGGCGGGCTCTAGACGTCAGTAACACTCGAGGTTTGCCAGATTCTTCGCCGGTTTATTGGTGGGCCCCTTGGAGCAGGCACCTGCAAAGGTTTCCTCTCTTGCAACGCAGATAATCAGTACCACTGAGTCCATTAAACCAAAAGTGGATGGCCTGGGACGATAAATGGCTTATTTATACAGTTAAGAGCCAAGTGATCTGTTCAGCTTCCCAGAGCAAACTGTCTCCGAATAGGATGTTGGGAACCATAAGCAGCCGGGTTCCGGAAGAGGTGCAACGTTATTGAGCAAACAACCGTAGGGAGTCAATGAAGACAGGCTGAGACGGCTACTCTTTCTGTTTACTTCTAACCGTATGCCTAGCTATCCCTTCCAATCGATAATAAAACGGCGCTCGCTCACAGTTTAGTTTTACCCAACGGTTCAGAATCACTGCAGAACCCGGTTCTTGTCTTTTCTGAGTCACTGTTGAGTTAGATCTAGTAGACGTTCAAAAAGGCGTCATTAATTGAAGATTTTAGTAAACTAGAAATACGCGTACCAGGGTCTTCTTGTTGTTCTTCGGAATCGAATAAGATTCTGGCAACACGAGGGCGTTCATCGACCAAATCTAGGATTTTGCGTCTCTCAGTGTACAAAATAAACCTCTAGATTTATCGGTGTGTTTGGCCCACGACCGTGAGAATTTTTGCTGAAATCGCTTATCCGATTAGCAATTAATAAGCATTCAAACATATATATGAAGGGCTGATGTTCGCTAAGTACTACTAAGGCTACTGCCTTGGCCTTGCCTTCTGTGCAGCATCGCGATATAGCAGCATCTTTCCGGTAAGTACTGTTTTGTTGTAATGAGTTTTGGGCGAATAAATGTGCTCTGCGGGTATGCGTCATACGAGCACTGCTAGTGAGCGATTTCAATCGGAACTCTCCGATAATGATGTCGAGACATAGTAGGGGATCGGATGACTACTAAATACAGTATCGCTCGTGATAATCTCGAATCTGCCGTGTAGTCCGGCGTAATCTGCCTACAACCACATAAAAAGGCCACATGCTTGCAGGAAATCCCTAGTGTCCTACATAATCCCCACGTGATGGTGAGCAATTTGGCAAGCTCATATTCCCATCTGTTATTTTTATTGCTTATTACTCGGCTACTGACACAGTTATAGGATATAGCAATATTAGTTGATTATGGAGCAGATTGCTTCCCTATTAGACAGTAGATGCCCCCTAAACCTAAAGATAGAGTTAGATACTGCAGAAATTTAGCCCAATAACGGCAAATGGCACCATGTGACAGAAGGACACGGTAATAACATTTCTTAAGTTGGTTTGGCAGATTTGCTTAATTTGAGTTGACCCAAGTGTGGGTCAACTCAAATTAAGCAAATCTGCCAAACCAACTTAATAATTAAGTCAACCTAGTGGTCATTCTGGTGGATTCTAGATGATTGCTTAGGAAATCCTGCTTGGGCAGTCAACTTGCTCCCGTATTGGTGGATTCCATATGAGCGAAAAGTTGAGCGGGTACTATCGATCCAAGTGTGATTAAACTCATGGCGTGAAACGGGCGTTTGTAGCTTAGCGGTAGAGCGTTAGCCTCCGGCAAAGGTTTTCTCTGATGCGCGGGTTCAAATCCCGCCAAACACCTTGGGTCAACTCAAAATAATAACATTTCGTCAACCAATAAGATGACACAGCCTGGTGGATACCAAGGCAAGCTCTGATGTGCTCAAGACCTAAAACCTGTAATTTCTCGGAGTAGTTTAACTCCACATTCACACTCCTGTCGAGATCAAGGTGGTTTGAGCCCCAGCGTTAGCTCTAGTCAGCCTCACCTATGAAAAATGTCAGCACGAATGTTAGTACCAGCACTGGCTTGCATTGGAGAAAGCGATCAACGCCGGATCCATTCTGGTTTTCTTGACCCATCGTAAAGGTGAAAAGTGCAGCTGGCGTTAACTACGTCTGCTATCACCTTAAACTACTCCCTGTAGGCAGTCACCATCAGTGTACAAATCTGTCGATGCATATGGTGTACTTAATCAAAATTGATGGTCAAAGAGTCAAAGCCAGTATACGCAAAAAGTCGTGCAACATTTAGCAAACTTTTCTTTTATGCATTCACTTAAGAGAGGTTATACGAATTCGCACAATCGATAAGTATCTAACACAACTGTAAGTTAATTTGTGGTGACTCACTCCACATAGGCGACCATGTCTGAAGGCCCACTGCTGCTAACGCGTACGTCCGCATTGAAGGCGGCCTCTGCAACAGCCAATCACGATCTGCAAAGGCTGCTTTCTCCCGCCGGCGAATAGGACGCAGGCACTCCTAGGTCGATGCAGTTTGTCCGGCCAGTAACCTTCAAGGCAACCAGACAATGCCCGTTCTCGTTGCCACTTGCATGCCTGCTGCTAAAACCGCACTTGGGACCCGGTCGATCTCCTTGGTGGTCGGGCTCTCCCAAGTCAATCTTCTCTCACCTATTCCCCTTTCCTTAGTGTACACAATATATTCTTCCTCCTACTTTGGCCTTTACCGACTTCTATTCTGCATTAAGTAACCACGGTCTGAAGATCGCAGTTGCTGGGTTGGACTCACTTACCCCCTGCGATAAATTTATACATATCGGCTTCTTGGCTTTTAGTAAGCACCTTTCCGACGACTTGTACACTGTATGCCTACAAAATAAGGCCACTTGACTAATTTATGGTTTGACAAATAGCTTGATATCCACATTATTTCGATCATACTCCACAGGAGGGAAGCAAAGGAGAATTTTCTTATACTCATGGGAAATAGTGTGTATAATTTTGGTACTTGGAAGATGGAAGCTGTTTGAAACCGAGGAAGTCTACTTATTCCCAATGCATTTTTAAATACGACTGGTATTATCACTTGTTATTCTGATTTCAGATCTCATGAAATATTCTATCTTCGAGGAATTCGTGTATTTCTTGGTGCACTTATAAAAAAGGTTGTTGATGTTAATGAAATGGGGCGATTGGAATAGATCACCTTACCTACTTCGTGGTTGTCATTACAAAAATCAGAATAACGTAGAGTATTTGAACAATCCTATAGCGTAAGAGTCTAGCAGTCGCACACAGGTAATTATCGATATGTTCTCGTTAGGTACCACTGTTAATGAAGGTGTGCTTTACTACAAAGTGCAGGAGGTGTAACTCTTTTTAAACCATTAATCATCTCACACCATGTCAATATTTTTACATTTATACAAGTGAAAATATCGCTCCAATAGGCCACCATTTGGGTAAATTCTTGTAATTCTATTTATCCAAGCAGATCATGGTATCATTTCTTCAGGCATACTTTACCTTCTAGCTTTAAAATATTTAGATTTGACAGCCAGCGGACGTCCGTATGCAAATTCAAGAAGTAATGTTCACTTAAGAATGATTCACAAAGCAACTTGAAGAAGTGGTGGTTCAGAGCGCGACCCCAAATCCAATTGCTGGTTTTCACTGCAGTTCAAGGATTCTTTACTGTTTTGAGGTAGTGTTTTGATGCCAGAGCATACGAGGTGGTAGGAAAAAAGTGGGTACCCTGTAAGTGCAGAATCTATTGTTTCATCAGAACAAACAATCCTGATTTATTTCCTAACACAGCAGGGGTCCTATTGGTACACAGCAAACCAAGAATTTGGATATCCAAGTCATACTTCGCAAAGAGAGCCTATCACGGGTTGTTTAGGTTAATATGTTTAACCCTAACGGCTTCGATCTTCCAGGCCCGGTTTCTTAGGAGAAGAGAGAAATCATAGAAAGTTCATATTGGTAGGAAGAGTGCATGACGTACAGAAAGGTTGAAGAATAGTTAGGAGGAAGTTTTGACTGTCGGAGCGCAAGTTTGGCCGCGAGGGGGCTAGGTCCGATGAGGTGTCTGAACTCAGACAATGCATTCAGGTTTTTGTCCAGACGGGTTGAGGCCAACCTACTAAATGAGGCTAGTCTGCTAACGCGAGAACCTCATTAGATGGATGAGGTTAAGCCACTCTGTATTGAGGCCAGGACGGGGAAGACACGGTGCGTACATTCGTCAGCGTCAGTTTGCACCTGGCCCGCGGCATGGCCGAGAACTGCCTTCGCGCGAGTTCCTATGGGCGGAGTGATCTCCTCTGTGGCATTGCGAGTTAGCAGGGCGCAAAGCTTGGCGTCGTAGCTCAGATCAGTAGATCGTTGGCTGCGTAAAGGCCTTTCCTGCTGTGCGGGTTCGTCTCCCGCCGACGCTGCGAGTTTTTTCACAATTGGGTCAACTAAAGTTAGGAGGACGATGGGCTGCAGAAACCCCGCAAGCCTTCACATATGGAAGGCATCTTTCTCTTTTGTGGTTGCTTTCATGTCTTGACAGAACACAAAGTCTTCCATTATGGCACTGGCATTGACACACCTCGCCAGTGCAATGAGTTGTGTGCCATTTGTAACGTCCGTTGTCTCATCTAACTGGAACGAGAGCTTTTTTAGGGATTTGCTCTGATATCAACGACAACTTGATCCAAAATATTAAAATTCCAATAAATTTTGCAGATTTTACTAACAGTATTTGATAACGGTACTCATTTGAGCTTGCTTGACGCCTCGTTTGCTAAAAAATTTCTAATGCGTACGATTGTATAACCTGGTTTACAATTATATGGGGCTTCTTTAATTTGTCTTCTTTATATGCCACGTGGTACGAAGCCATCAACAGTGATTTGGAATATAACTTAATTTTGGAAGAGTTGCTCGCGAGCCAAATCGGACTCTTTTGCCCCCATGATTCAACATAATGGCCTGCAAAATCTGCACCACTATGTCGCTTGTTGACGTGTTTCAGCAGTGTTAATGGCTTCAGATATGCGTTTAAAAAGACAGCACTGTAGCGCCCTTTTGCAGCCACTTGGAACCCAAGACCAGCCGCTGACGCATGAGGCCTTTAGCTTGCCTGCGCGCCCACTGCCTCCTGGGGCTATCTGCTAACTGTCCTTGACCGACGCGCACGTACGCCTCAGCGTGACCACGCGCCCACGCTAGCCAGTCCCAGTCAATCTCAAGGTCGCGCGCCCACGCTTCCTCCTACACTGGCCTTCCCAAAATTTCTCCCATCTCCAAAAGAACTGGGCCTCGAAGATTGTAAGTGTTAGGGTTAATCGTCTTAGCCTTAACTCCAATAACTGGTGACCTCAACTGTGAGATGAACCCTCAACTAAACTTCTGATGTGGCAGAGCTCAGTCATCATCTAAACTCCTTCGCCTTCAGCTGAATTTCTCGTGTGTCATCTCATTTGGCAACGAAATGGGGAATTTCATCACCGACACCCTGTCGTGAAGCAAGAGGGAGATGCTCAATCGCTCACAGCCCACGGACTTTAGGCTCTAGTTCCTTCTTCATCCATCGGAGCCATTTTTCGCTATGAGTGCCGATATCCAGACCCCCTTTCAACACTCTGATCCTTCTTCTGCTATCAACGGTGCCCCTTCCTACTCTCAGCGGACACTAACACGGCATACTGATTTGCATCGAAGTTCAACGCAGTCAAGTAGGCTCCCTCCCACGTAGTCAGGATGACCAATCTTCTACAAAATGCCGATGCACGCGTAGTCGAGAACTTTCCTCCTACCACAGACCCAGTGGCCCACGCGGACGCGAGATGACTTTTCTTCCTCCCAAGCGGCACTGGTGGCACTGACCTGGTTCTCGCATGCCAGCGACAGAATCTCACGCAGGCCACAACTGTCCCTCAACCTGGCTCCCGGAAGCCAGCCGCACAAGCACCAGCTGTTTGAACCTTACCGTTGGTTGGTACTTCCTTCCTTATCTTTCACTAATCTTCCTACGTTCGATCTCCTATATCGACAAACTGCGGTTTAGGAGGGGAGCACTTGTAGCGGCCTTTTGCAGCCGCGTGGAACCCAAGACCAGCCGCTGACGCATGAGGCCTTTAGCCTGCCTGCGTGCACACTGCCTTTTGAGGCTAGGTGCTAACTGTACTTGACCGACGCGCACGTACGCCTCAGCGTGACCACGTGCCCACGCTAGTCTAGACATCATCCGCCTCATTGGCCGCCGGAACGAAGCATGCGCCGGCGACGCCCGATTTCCTCATCACTCCGGAGCCCACCCGAATAAGGAACGGACGCACTACTCCGCGAGTCAAACCTCTTTCCATCTATTCTCCGTTCCATTGTGTACACAATAAACTCTTCCTTCTACTCTGGCCTCCACCGACTTCTCCTTCTCCTAAGGAACCGGACCTGGAAGATTGTAGGCATTAGGGTTAACCGTCTTAGCCTTAATGCCTATAGCACCATTAACAATGCTCTGGGGATTTTGCACATCCTCAGTTGCTCCGGTGCAAACCCCCTCATAAGCATTACTCAATTTTCTGCTCCATGATATCATGAAGTGTTAATAATCTATAATACAAACAGATAAATAATACAACTGAAGTATATTCACGGGTTAATAAAGACAGAAAAGAAGTGAACTAACTAGCACGCCTGACGTTGCAAAATGTGACTGAGGTTACCAATATGCGCGGCAAATCTTTTATGGGGCGTATGCGCAGGAGACCTGTTTTACACGCACACCAATGCTATTTTAAACAAGTTATTTAACTCATTAAGAAAGGAACATATTTTTTTGCGTGCCCTAGAATGATAGTCTGCAACCACAAGGTGTGCAAGCACTCCTGATTGATAACCTGTAGCATTTAAGTCGTGTTCGCACTCAGAGCACTACCTTAAGCAGATCGAACTCCGGGTCGTTGGATAAAAGCAGAAGGATCCAGAAGGAGGGCTTCATTGTACACAGAACCCCGAGTTGCTGTTTCAGGCAGCCGTGGCCACTGGTGAACCCAGGGCTAGTGTTAAATGCGTCAAGTTATGCCTGAGAAAGATAGAGAGAGAGGGTGAGACAGTAGTAACAACTGCTGTCGTGTGATTGTCAGCTAAGTTAAAGTGGTGCCCACTTGATGTATTGCATGGCCCGGGAATGTGTCGTGCATTGTGACCCCTGCTGCATCGGTCGAGGGGTGGCGTATTCAAGTGGATGTTGGACAGCCGCAGTCATTTGGACGCGCGTGTGTGCAAGAGTGGAAGTTGGTCAAGGGTCTGCAGGTCAGCGTGTCTGACATTGTTGTCTGCGAAGTTGCGTGATGTTGGGGCAGCGGACGTTGAACAAGGTGACCGGATAGCATTGTTGGCTGTCTGCCACAAACTCCTGCCATAGAGGCTACATTGAGGAGGAGCCAAACAAAACACGCCGTAAGAGGTGGAGGTGGGGTATATGAGACGGATTCGTGTGTCTTATGTATGTTGATGAGGAGATGCGTAGTGATAGGGTTTTTCGACGAGGTTATACTTAAGGCTTTCAGGGATGCGCGTACAGCCGAATGGGCATATGCGGTAACTGAATGTTTCAGGTCAGTCTGGGCAGTTGAGACGTGCATGGTGGGTTATGGTGCTGATCCTGGCAATGGATCGCCAGTCTCTCTGCAATGGATTTGTAGGTGACCGACCAGGCCGATGCGTGATTTGCTTAAGCAGTGACAGTTTGAATGATGATGATGATGATGGTTGCTGTTTGACCATAGATTTTGATGAAGTCCACCATATGCACCAACAGATTGGTACAGTGATGGTGACTGCCTACAGGAGGTAATTTAAGGTGATAGCAGACGTAGTTAACGCCAGCTGCACTCTTCACCTTCACGATGGGTCAAGGAGACCAGAATGGATCTGGCCTTGACCACTTTCTCAAATGCAAGTCAGAAACACCGCCTACCCTAGTCTTAAGTGAAAGCAGACTTTGCGCGGATACTACCGCACTATCTACCTGCACTCACTTTCAGTAGACGTCAAGACAGGCTCAGGGCGGTCGAGACTGAATATGGCTATTAATATTTATATTACTACTAGCTATCAATGTAGCTGCGCGTTAGTAGCACTGGAACTAATACTGATGCTAAAATTTGTCAGAGGTGACGCTAATTAAAGCCAACGCTAGGGCTCGAACCTCTTGATCTCAACAAGGAGTGTGAATCTGGGTTTAAACTATTCAGAGAAAGTACAAGTTTGGGGCCCTGAGCACAGTAGAGCTTGTCTTAGTTTCCACCTTCTCAAATATATCCGCCAGGCTGTGTCCGTTTCCACTAGGTCTGAACTACGAGGAATAGGATACTGCTGGTAGAAGTAGGTGCCTTTGTTAACGTACTCATTCTAGTAGCTATGCTGGCTAAGGCCAGTTAATAGTATACTATAATAAGGCTTGTGTGTGCCTTTTAGGACGTCGGCACCCAGTGTGCACACCCAATCTGTATGAGGTAAAGTGACTAGCTTATGGCTTAAATAGAGCGTTATTAAATAATCGCTGAGGTTTTATAATGCCTTTATGTCGTAACGTTTGCCGTCTATAGACTAGCTATAGTTTTACTGTAGGATCTAGCTCTAGTTTGGACTTCACAGAAAGTATACTCACATGCCCCTCGATCCCAACAGGGAGTGTGAATTTGGGTTTATGCTCTTTCGAGTAACTGCATGTTTGAGTTCCGGAGCACACCAGAGCTTTCCATGGTTCCCGTCCTCTCAACTCTATCCACTAGGTTTTCCATATCATTGGTCAACGAAACATTACGAAGTAATAGTTCAAGTTCTACGATGCCTTTATACCGCATGGTACCATTTACCGTTTTTAGACTAACTTTTGACCTATTTCAATATCTAATTCTCTCTTGAGGTCTTAGCGGACATCTTCCATCTAATAGGAGCGAAATCTGCTCCCTAATCAACTAACATCGCTTTATGCTATAACCGTTTCAGTAGCTGAGCAATAAGCAGTAAGCAGATCAGACGGGAATATGAAGTCACCTAAGGTGACTGTGTAAGACACCCACGTTTGCCCTTACAGTGGTTTTGGTGAGTACGGTGTCCCTGTGCACGGGAGTGAAGATTAGTATATTCGTGCAGATTTCCCTGTATGATGACCGTTGTGGCAGTGTGAGTAATGCGTGAAGATTGAGGTGATTCCCGAGCTGTGGGCGCCGTGATGAGCACGGCTTCGAAGAGTCACAGCTGAGAGTTGGATGTACGCGGGTTATGGAGCGGTTGATCACCCCCTAAAGGGACTGTGAATACTAAGAATGCGTAAATTAGCATTCACACAATAAAAACACATTTGCCCGCTTCTAACATCTACATCTCGACTCAACGAGCAATCGCTGTAATCTTTCGCAGACATCCTCAACCGTGTCGTATAGGTACGAATCTTAAATTCCCTGTGATATTTCGGCCAAATTATTTTCTTTAAACTGCTCATCATATTTTATCTTTGCATGGAACAGGTCAGATTCAAAATGGAGCCTTTAAAACTGAAAATAGAAAATCAAACCGTATGCATTATTAACTCATTGGAGACGAAACGAATCAAGCGCCATGTCGCGACTGTTCTTCTCATTATACAAGGCAAAACGAGCGACGACTTAGTTCGCGAATAACAAGGCACAAACGGGTTGTGCGGAGAGGTGGCCCACTGTCCCAGTTTGGCACCCACACGCTGGAAGAAGGCCACGAAATCGACTTCTCAGGCATACGGATAATGGCATGCGCCGCTAATAAGATGGGGCGAGAAATACTGGAAGCCTGGGTATCAGACTTCAACTCCATCAACAGGCATGTGAATATACCATCCTGTTATTTTGCCGTCCGTGCGCGTGACTAGAAACCACGGCCCAGTTCCTGTCCAAGCACGCAGGCTGCCACGTCAAGGTCACACGCCATAACTCCAGGGACCCGACTAGGGGAGACACGGTAAGATGGCGTGAGCATGGACCAATCAGAAGTGTTACCACCCTCCCACCCCCATTTACGTGTAGCCAACATTGGCTGCTTTCGCATTTTCTCTGACGATAGCTTCTCGTGTGGGGCCGAAAGCTCAGAAGAATAAAATTGCCGTCCCAGAGATCGCGTTTTGTTCTTTACAAAAAGAACCTGGGAAACCCATATTTGCTTCTATTAGTGAAAATCTAAGTATTGAGACCCCATAACGGTAACTGAACAATTGGTTAGATAATTAGTTGTTAATGACTTTACGGGAACTGCTCTATGTGAAACCCGGTGAACTGAAAATGTTCATTCTGTGACGATGTGATCCAGCAGTGTCATTAAAGTGCCCATCATTACTGGTAATTCTCACATATTTTTTTTAATATGTAAACAAGGAATTATCTATAACAACTAGAACAGCCTTGGCAGGACCCTGTCCGCATAATTGCCCTACTGCAGAGGAGCCATATAAACTAATCCGTTTCGGAATTCCAGAATTGCTATGTAGCACTGCTGCAGTAAAAATGCAAGAAAGACAGAAACATTTTAATTTTCACACGAACATATTGATCAACTGGGAAAACCACCCGGCCATCCACTACGGTTGGAGATTAGAGTTCAAAGAAAAAAGAAGGTCGAGTATGTAACATAGTTTACGCCACTTCAATGTGAACTCCTAGTTGGATCACAATTGATGGGTCGGCGACTCTGTGACTCACTGGCAGATAATTTGCCAGAAGATCTTCGAAGATCAAAGAGTCTGAGTTTGAGCCCCAGGTCTTACCGACAATAACAGGCTTCCGCATTTTGGCAAGAACGTACACAGTTTTAAATGGGGTTGTATTTCCCCCCCCCCTCCACCCAACTATTCTACGGTGGCATTCATGAAACATAAAACAAAAAGTTCCGTTGGCCTTCTTCTATATTTTCTCTCTTCAACTGTACGGTCAAATAGCAGGAGGCGATTACAACCTTGTCTCATATGCTGTGCAGCTATTTTACATCAGTCTTTAACGTAATATAAGAATTTATTTGTAAATTATAACAAGTGACATCATTTTCAGGGCCTTCACGGAAACGCTGAAGATAATTCTTCTTTTTTCTTATAACATTCCTGCAAACAGGGAGCATTTCGGGCAGGCAATTTAAAGTGCGAGTAAGAACTGTAATCTAAAACTATCTGGCTCTAGATTGACTCCTAAAGCAAAACGCATCGAGCAAGTCCCGCAACCAATCGGTGACAGTCCGTCCACCAATGGTAATATTCCAGACCGAAAAAGGCAAGAAAACCAGCTGTGGCGCAGAGGGTAAAGGGGTTTAACCTCTAAGCAACATGCTGTGGGTTAATTGCGTAGTGTTAACAGGGTAAACGCTTGTCACTTCGATCTTCAGGCCTGCTTCTTTAGGAGAAGGGAGTTCATCGGAGGCCAGAGTGGAAGGAGCAGTGCATTCTGTACAGAAGGAATGGAGGATAGGCATGAAGAAGTCGCCTGTCGGACCGCCCGTCCATCCGCTAGGGTGGCTTGGCCCGAATTGCCTGCCTGACGATAGTTACCACATTGAGGCCCTTGTGAGTTGGCCTTGAGAGCCAATGACCAGATGGATTGAGGCCAACCTACCAATTTAGGCTTGCCTACTAATGCGGGCATCTCATTGGACGGGTTGAGGTCAGCCTACTAATTGAGGCTTTTCGCAGCGTCAGCAGCCATCCAATCGATGGGTTGAGGTTTGCAATCACGAGGCGTCATGTCTGGCGTGATGCGTGCAACTACAGGTTCGCTCCTTGGGTTGTGCATCACACCGGATTGGCTGATTACGGCTTATATGCCGGACATTGTCATTCAAGTCTTCCTTGGCTTTATAGATGATACTAGCCGCTGTGTGGCTGCTGGCGGGACTCGAGAGTGCAGCCCAAGGCGGAAAGGGTCGAATGAGTCCCGTCACCAATTACTGAGCATCCATCCACTAACGAACATCGGGTAGAAGTTGGCGATATTAAAAGTACCAAATTTGAATCTTGATTGATATTCGTGATAAGGTTGGCAATGGGAAAAAATTAATTCAAGATATCAGTAAAAAAGGAAAGGCGACCGGTTAAAAATTAGTGGCCACCAGCCGTCGTTTAATCCTAGATGTCATCTCAAGTGCCGGAGTTCGACTAAACTGGGCTTGAGAACTTTTCTGCCAGAACACAGAAAGGTAAAATTTGGATGCCGATTTCCTTGCAAAGTATTTGGTATATCTGCATTTATATGCTCTCGTCCCCTGGTGCTCACAAAACGCCCACATCGAATTAGGAAACTAAATTTGTCCTAGGCAGCATTTATATGCCCATTTAAACTTGCTAGGAGCCATAGCATAACATATATAACAACTTGAAGAATCGAGAAGAGACCAGTTGCTTTAAACTATTGGCTTCAACTAGTTCGAAACTTTGTGTGTTGGTAACATGTTTCACGTCCATCGTCTGAAGTAATTAACAGAGAACCTCGACAATTGTACGCGGGCCGCGTACGAGAAGCATTCAGAATCTGGCCGTTTAGTGCTATTAGACAATGCGCCTGACCCGACCTCTGGTCTTCTTGACTCTATCATGACAGGGTGTCTAGGTGGGTTTGATAGGAGAGCGTGTGGTAGATGCTCCACGAGTTTACAATCACTGTCACCTAATTTACGCGTAACCTATGAGCTCGGTGCACAACTTGCTATGGAACACATGGTGTGCATCGGCAGTATTGACGGTCAAAATTTCGTGTTAAACACGCGGAATCCGCATGATGCTCAAGTGCAGATTAGTCTTTCAAATGCAATGCTCCCAGATTATTGTCGCCACTTTGTTAAGTTGCTTTCCTGTCCTCCGAATGGCCCCGGTCGACTAGATGGTTGGACCGCACGAAATGTGGTACTGGCCTCACGAAACCTCGAAGCCAATCAAGTTGCGTCATCCAGTGATCGGTTGCAGGCGGAGACAAGTAGAATGAACGCGCCACACGCCCGGGTCTAAGAGTCTCGTAGGCGGACACTGACAAATGTATAAAAAAAACGGTTCGCGGTGACTGCTTGGAGAGCTTCCTGCGATTTGTTGTCTTAGTAAAAGCTTTTTGAAAAAATCGGTCCTCCTGTTGTCGGCTATTGGGAATTCTCGCATTAGCGTCCCACTCCTTCGGAAATATTCTCTCTGCCTTAAACGAACTCAGTATAATCGGAATGGGTTAGGATTAGTATTTGATGCAGAAAAATAGAAAAACAAAATGGTATTAGTCCTGAGCTTTCGTAAACAGAAACGACCTTAAGCTGAGCAACGAACACGAGGCTGCAACCGTCTCCTTATTTCCTATATACAGGGTGTCCCAAAAAAATGTATCTACATTTTACCTATTTGTAAAATTGGTGTTTATCAAAATTTTATCAGCAAATAAATGTAAAGATATTTACAAGTACCATTTTATTGTTCTTCTCACTGAATTTTCTCAAACGGACGTCCATTTTGATCATGACACTGCTGAAAAGGCGAAACAATGGAATCGCACATACCATGAAAACATTCCCTTGGTATTCGGGTGCATTCATGTTCGGCAGCCCCTTCCAAGCCAGCCACTGTCACAATAGTCAAAATGTAGTGAAAAAACAATAAAATGATACTTTTAAATAGTTTTACGTTTTTGAAATAACAAAATTATAATAAACACCAAGTTAAAAATTACGTAGAATGGGTATACTTGTTTTTGGGACACCCTGTATATGGTTGAAGCAAAAATGCGTATCTCCGGACATAAATGGGAAGGTGAGGCGATCACGGGAATAGTAGATACAATATCCTGACATTTAGAAAGCGTGCAGACTTGCATCGTCGTAGGTTGGTTTTTGTACACGCCTCACGGTATTTATAGTTGTTAAAATGATATATCGTCGGCTGTTCGTCTATTGGTGCCGGTTGACCTACGGCGGGTGGACATCAATCGTCATCCTGCTGGCCGGGGTTTCTCACCCTCACCCCGTCGGACGGAGAGGGCAGTGTTTGCATGACAATGGTCATCGCTCTCGTCTGTATTGAGCGCATTGGCAGGTCCCGCGTGTCTTGCGATTGACACTGTGAGTGATCTACTTGAAAGCTGATATGAGGAAGGGACTAATAAGCCTACACGTGCGCATCTCATTCAACTGCTCAAGTTCTTCCTCAGCAAATATTTATGGGAGCCTGCCGCTGTTGACTCACGCTGTCTGCCTTTTTTCGCCGCGAACTTGGCAACCGCTGTCAGTACGCTCCCTTCTTCTCGCTGCAGCAAGCCTTGCACACGCGCCAGCCAATCTATGACTGCCTATCCACCTGGTCGCTGTAACTTCACACTAAGCCACACAGCAAGCAAGGCGGACTCACTCGGCCTCTCGCCCCGGTGCGTGGCGGACGCGAGGCTGCGGCGCTCCATCTCTCTCTCTCTCGCACTCCTCATGGTCAAACTCCACCCCAGGCCGAGTCAACTCTTCTGTTAACTCTTCTCCTAGTGATTCTGTACAGAATACAAACTCCTTCCACCTTGGCTTCCGCGACTTCGATCTTCTTCTAAGGAACCGGGCTTGGAAGATCGCAGTAAAGGTTAAACCGGCTTAGCCTTAACCCCTTTGCGATATGCTTTCTGGTAGATACTCCAGTTTTTAAGTTTCAGCTTCTTAATTTTGCCAGCAGTTAATTTCTCCCTCAGAATACAGCAGCATATTCAAGGGTCTACAGGTGTAGACCGAAATTCGCTAGTACCTGTGCTGCCAATATGGCTGTAGTGGTCGCTGCCGGCCGACGCCCTCCATTGCTTTGTTCGGCGTCATTGTTCAAGGCCTGCTGCCTCAAGGACGCACTAACCTGCAGAAACTTGACCTACTTCCACTCAGACACACACACGCTTGCGTCTAGGTTCTCGCGGCTGCCCAAGCACCACTCGAACATGTCCCTTTTTCCCACTATCGGCCGCCAGACATCATTTAAGACCACAGCACTCCAGCGGAATGACATGTTCTCCGAGATCAAAACTCTTTCCATCTCTTCTCCGTTCCTTTCAGTACACAACAATAAACTATTCCTACTATTCTGGCCTCCACCGACTTCTCCTCTACTAAGTAACCATTGTCTGAAGATCGCAGTTACTAGGGTTTAACTTACATAGCCCCCTGCGATATGGTGAATAATTACACAGGTTTTACTACGGACTGCCTGATGGCAACGCGTAAATAATACACGGTTAACGCGCAGTTGCTGATTGACTTCTTCCTGACTGTTCACATCAAATTCTCGTCTACACCTATAGACCTGTGAATATAGCAATCTAGACCGAGTTATAAATTAAGTTCGGCGACAATTAGACTGTTGAGATGGTTAAAACGTGCTTTTAATGGTTTAAAAAGGAATAACTAATCACATTTCATTGGGTCCGGCTTAGTGTTAATTGCTGCATGCAGAGAAAAAGATTTGGTGTTTGGAGACTGATGGAAGACCATTGCCGACGAAAGGCTCGAATTCGCTAACATTTAACGCAAATTAATTCACATTTGTCACCTAATTAGCAAGCGGAGTCTGCATTGGTTAGACGAGTACTGCTTTTAATTTACTAATCCATTTATGGCAGGAATGGCGCCATAACGCGCATAAATCTAAAGTACAGCATACATAGCTTATAGGGGACTGTGGCCCCTTCGCTCAGTTTCTTAAGGTTGAGACCGGAGCATCTGTGGCCGTTACCAGTACTTCAGCTTGATCAAATTGCTACATTATATACAGTTTCCCTGAATGACCAGCAAAATTTCTGAATATTGCGAATATTTTTTCCAGCCCTCCCAATTTTCGCGGACACACTGACAAAATTGGGCTGAACACACAACTAACAGCTGGCGAGTTAAAAACACTCTATAATGCTCTTTTCTCGTCGTAAAAGGCTCATCCAAACTATTCTGTCGCCCTTGACTTCTCATTTGGGAAACCTTCGTTTTGCCGAAAAAACCACTTCTGACAGCCAAACAATGGGAGAAACGAATGTCTAAACGCTTTCAATAACACTATCTGCGCGGACAGGAGGAAGTGGGGAACATTTCGCTTGGACAGGCTATGTAGGCTAGATGCTGAAGTTAGGAAAACCGCTTGGAAAACGATTTTTGTACCTCTTCTTGAATTGGAGCAGCTCCTAAGCTTTTTCTGTTTACCCTACTCACTGCAATTTTTGGACTAAGTCCTGTGCAGAAGGAAAAGATATAAAGCGTCATAATCGAGAACTTATTCTATAAAGAACTTCGAGCAGTGATTTTAGACAAGTAACCGCTGGCGGCCCGAGGTCTACTGATATATCAGTGGAAGGGCAACATCATATGAGCTCATCTGCCTATCTGTGCTCCTCTACACTACCATCGATCCAAACCATTGTTCAGAACTTTTATGTGTCATGTTATTTGGGTCTTGTACTTCGGATTTTTGCACGTCCCGCATAAAATAATTGAAGGGAAGATACACATAGCCGTCGCACTTCAAGACTACGAAAGGAGATATTCGCTTATGCAACTGTTTCTGCTGTCTCTGATGAAGAACCCGCGATGGACGCCAAAACGCTAGATGAATCGAAGTTCAGTCTCATCGATCGAAACTTCTTCCTCCCAAATACTAAGCAATCCCCGTTGTCAAAGAATACTACAAAGTATATCCCACAACCAAGTTAAAAATATTGAACTCTGCCACCGATCGGATATAACACCCAATGGATTTACAAGGACAGTCTCTTCAGGCACTTCATCGAACAGGAGAGATCTACTACTAACTCTTCCCCTAAAACTGCTGCCTGTTCAGACAGGGAAATGGTCTTTGACCCGAAAACTTATCCCGCAATGAACAAGCTACCCGGCTTGGCCGCGTACTGAGTTCATGGACTGCGCCGGATAGCGGTGCTGTGGACGCTAGGTTAACGGATACTATCGAAACCGAGTACAATTTATGTGGTCCACTTTTAAACTTTTTTCAAGACATCGTCTAAATTGCACGACCAAAAATTCCAGTACGCTCCAAAAAAATTCTCAGAGGTTGGATTTCCTAAAGTAATGGATAGGTTTCACACTCCGCCCTACTCCTTCAAACCGTTAACTGTTCTAGAGATGTTGCAAATTTGGATTTCTAGCACATTTTTGCATAGTACGGGAAGTATCTGCAGGGAAACACGTAGCTTTGACACTTTAAGGCCGTACCAAAAGTGTTATACTATCACGCAAAACAAGAGAGAAAGTGTGTCATACGTGAACGGCGATTTCGACGTGAAACTGTCGTAAAGGAACTATGCAGATTCAGCGCACTGACACGTTATATAAACTGATCATTGCAGAATTTTCAAAGGATACTCTTAAGGTACCAGCCAAGGGTTCACGAGCTTCAGCGCAGTGTATAACCACGCACCCTAGCGTGGCTTACGGAGAGTCCCGCGCAGCGCATCCTTTGTCACACTGGTACGTACCAGATAAACACGCCAGCAGCATAAATTACGTCCGACGACTAGGCAAGAGCCGCGGCGTTACAGCGCACTCGCAGGTGTGACTATATGGCGATCAGAAGGCTAAACATACACGCATAATCATCAGACGCGGTTAGTGAACTAGAAAAGGAATGAAACTGTACAAGATGAAACCGATTGGCTGGGTCGAGAAGGGGCTAAAAAACATAGCCAACTCTGGAAAAGGGTAGAATATGCAATGTACAAGCGAAGCAAGGCATTGGCGAGAGGAGGCAGGGGCCAAAAGGGACTCCGACCTACTGAGTACCGCATATACACAACAAGCAAACAATTTGCACGTCAACACAATCGGATGTTTGAAAGTACAGATGTAAAGATATGTATGCATGTCTATATGTACATAAACGTGTGCGCTCACGTGGGGAAGCATTGTAAAGGAGAGAGTAACAGGTTGGTATGGATGGTGGCCGTGGAATGAGTTTGCCAGTTAAAGGTCATACGAAAGGACACAAGGAACGGTGTGCTATGGGGATCGCTCTCGGTGCTGCGCCAGTGAGGATACGATAAACTCTCCCCTCCTCCTCTAGGCTGGGATAAAAAGCAAGGAATGAAAGACATGCGAGTAGCTTAGCGATAACCCTCGTAATGTAGATATTGGACAGGGTGGCAGGCAGAGGGGGGGATCTGGTCTTGTGCGTGCTGGGGAGCGAGACTGCTGGGAGGCGGCTGTTGAGGCGAAACCGTCCGCGACTGTTGCGCCTGGTGCTGCTTCGAAAAGGCAACACCGGACATGTTTTGACGTTGGGGTTGAAAACCATAGCCGGAATTCCAGGACCCACCACTGTTCGGTGGATGCATGAGGTGGGGCTGCTGTTGTTGCATGCCAGGTGGAGGGAGTCCGTCGGGTGTCTGAAGAGGGACGCTCTGCCCCATACAGATCTTTGTTTGTCGCTGTTCCTGCAAGCGACCGCCGCTGGGGTAGGGAGGAGGGTCCGGCACCTGCTGTGAATTTATGCCGTAGAGGACTTGATCAGACTGCTGTTGTTGATAGCGGACGGAATGTTGGGAGTTCTGACCTATACCCATGAGGGGGCAATTCGTAGGCTGCTGTTGGAAGGGGCCACGACGTATCGGCTGCTGATGCTGTGACATACTGTCTAGTAAACCACCACCGGCTCCAGAGGGATCGTCGACAGTGGAGGGGACGGTGACATTAATGTAACCGCTCATTTGATCCTGGCCGGCAGACGCGGTGTCAACACTTGGAAAAGAGTTGTAGTCACTTGGAATGGCCTGTGAATTGGAAACAAATCCCGTTGGATCTTGTGACATCATTTGCTGCTGCTGCTGCTGTTGGAAGTTCGGACTTTCATCAACCAGAACCGGGTAGTAGTTTAGGGGCCGCTGCTGTTGGTTCAATGGCTTCTGTGGAGTCATAGAGATACCACCAACGTCAACTGGCTTGTGCTGTTGCTTTCCGCCATACATTCCAACCGGAGGCGGCGGACGTTGGTTGGGTGGACCCCGACCGACCCCAGCAACGGAAGAGAGAGTGGAAGCAACAGACGCCGGCGTACCCCTCTGGCTCATTACTGAGGAAGGTGGTTGGGAGTGCTGCCAGCGTGGTGTGTTGACCACTGAGCCACCGCCAGCATCGAAGGCATACAAGTCTGCAGTTGGGGTCATGGAAGGTTTAGAGGGATAGACAGAATTGCCTCCGAGAGATTGTTGCTGTTTTGACTTGGCGGCGGTTCGCATGTTCCCTGGTCCGCTATCCTGCGTGGCGTAAAGACAACCAACAGGCGGAGTAGAGCTTTTCTGCTGCTGGGAACTCGAGGAGCGTCGCACGGAGGGTCGCTTTCGTTTTACACCGGTGCTAGACTGTTGAGACGTCATGGCAGCGCTGGCAGTAGTAGAAGCTAAAGAAGCGAAGTTGTTCACATGTTGGTTACCGACACCGCCACCAATGCCCCCATACGTGTCTGCCAGTTTTACGTTACCACGAAAGTGATCCATCATCATCATGCTGCCCGAATCAGCGCAGGTGGGCGGAGGCATCGATACAGCGGTATGTGGTGGTTGTAGAGAGCGAAAGGTGGCCAGTTGGACGGAAACTGTAGGCACTGAAGAAGACGGAGGGCGTACTTCCTCAAATACCACATTGTCAGGTGGTGGCGATGGACGGCCGGTGAGTTTAGCATTAAGGGACTGTGCCAGTGAGAGTGAGAATTCGCCGGACGGAGGTCGCTGCTGAGTCATCCCGGCAGCGACACTCGGACCAACATCCTTAGTGTTGAGAGCTGGCTTGAAGTCGAGTGTTCCGCCACGACCGACAAGGGCAATGTTCGGCTGACCGTTGGCGGCCGTTGCTGCTGCTCCAGTGAGTTGCGCTCTGCTGCGCTTGCGGCGGGTGACGGAACCATTGGCAGGCGACTGCTGCTGAGGGTGGCCCGTGGACACCTGGGTATTTGGCGGACCGACTACGTTCTGAGTGCCACGGATACCTGGACCTTTTTCCCAACTGTGCATTAGTCCGCCGTGAGATACGAAAGACGGAGGCACGAGCGTTGGGAGCAGTACTGAGGGTTGTTGGGGTGGAGGCTGTTGTTGGTTACCGCCGTTGCTGAAGACACGTCCTAAGTCGGACCTGCTGTTCATCGTTTTAGCGGAAAGCCCTGATGAAGGTGGAAGTTGACCCGAGGGTCGGTTTGGGGCAATAACAGAGGGGTTAGCGTTGAACTGAACACCGCCTTCTGGAGATGATCGTTGCTGCTGAGAAGGGCGTTTAGAAGGAGAGCCGAGAACTAAATGGTTTTTGTTCTCCGGAGAGGCGATGGCCGCGGCAACAAAGTCCTCGTGCTCAGGTTCCGGGAATATGGAATGAAAATAAAACTCTAGGGAACGGCGCATCCGTATTGGATGTTCGTGGCTGACCAAGAGGTTAGCTTGCTCCTCCACACGTGTGAGGCTGGCTTCGGTTGGAACAGCGCCGCACATTGACAGAAGCTGGAGACGACGATTTGGGTCGTAAACATCCCAAGGTGGTAATCGTTCACGACCGCTAAAAACGTAGCCCCGCTTGCGGGAGAAAGACTTCAGTCCCGCACCAGTGGTTAGACCATAGCTACCCATACCTCGACCACCGGCACAGCCGCTCGAAGAAAAAGAAGACGAGGAAGCTGCCGTGGATGACTTGCTGCCCATTTTCAGATTGCTCGACTTCAGGCTGCCTCCGAGTTTTCCGGTTCCACTGCCACCTTCACCCCGGTTTCCAGCGCCAGGACCTCCTCCGCCGGGTCCTCCACTGAGCGGGTTGACCACTATGAAGGAGTAACCAGAGCGACCGATGAAAAGGAGCGGTTTGATGTACTCGATGCCGGCAGTGAAGTGGCGGTCGGCGAGTTCCTTACGGATCCGGCGGTTTAAGTTCACGCAAACTTTGCTCTCGGCACCATTCACCGCAACCAGATTGTGCACGAGAGTGTGCAGCATGTCAAGGCAGGTGAAAAAGAGGGTCTGGTTTGAGTGCGGCTCCGTTACACCAAAACCAATAAGCTGAGCCAAAAGGACGGCCCAACGAGAGATGCGCTCAGCATCCATCTCGGAACACAGTCTTCTCCCCACTAGAGCCAAACGCAAACTGAGACATTCCTGCAGGACGTGACGAGTTCGCAGGTTTTCCGGCATCCGGTCACGTGTCTCCTTAGCGTTTGCCAGGAAGAAATCTACCTGCTCGTAGAGGTAGTCAATCGAGTCAGTTTCCTGCATGCAGACCTGTAGCAAGGCTGAGAATGCCGGATGGGCCAGTATGACCGAGTGCTTGAGCACAACCCTTTCCTTGTCTTCATCGTTCTTGTGCCGCAAGAATTGTTTAATACTCCGAAGAATCTAAAATAGGAGAGAAATCAGTTAAGGGTGTTTAGAAGAACTAAAATAAACAGGCAGTCCAACAAGGCGTCCTAATTAAGTAATATAAACAATGACTTATCTCACGAAATGTTAGCGTCAATTCTGAAATGTCTTGATTAGGTAGGGTTACTTCAGGAGCGTTGCGATAATAATTATCGTACTGGAAGATCCTAGAATATTTTAGCCACAATAGGATACCGGCCTTTGAGTGCGCCTTTTTTCGGCCACCAGCCAAAATATCCCGCGCAAAAATGACTACTCAAGCAATTTCCCTTTCCTGGTTTCCTGTCCCCTTCAAAATTCGAATATACTTTATAGAAAACGTGGTAAAAATATCCAGTTTCGTACTTATTTGGAAGAAAATCAGTTCTTTTAAAATTGAATACTCCACGGAATGGAATATACAGGTTTTGAAAAAGCTTTTCAATCCCGAATGTTTTTGAACGCTACCTGTATTTTCATCTATTTTTAAAAGGTGTATACTTTTCTTGTAAGGAAAATTGGACATTCCTCGGTACTATTAAGATATTAAGATGAGAAAATATTTGCAAAAGATATGGCCTGTTTTATAAAATTGAAAAGAATCATAAATGAAGGAACATGACACTTCATCATATCAACATAGTCACTAGGTGACAGTCTTGAGGGTTTGCGTTGCGAGCTTCTTGGCAAAGCGGAACTTAATTGTTCCTTGACTAGATCGGCGAAACACCTACATTCGTTCATATACGACACTATTTGAATGAACATTTCACAGTGTTAAAATATCTGAACTACAGACTTCAAAACCGAAATTTAGCCCTTCTTGGCGCACTAAAGTTGGAAATTTGATTTATTACCAAGCACATACGATAAAGGATACGTGGAATATACTGCTTATAAAATATAGTCTACCACAATTAAAAAAACTTTAGGAACCCTATGTGGTACCTCCTTTACGGTAAGATAGAGGTACGATTTTCGTTACATTAATGGACATCTGTCCGGTTCATACTTCCACACTATTACGACTGACAAACGCAAAACATGTTCGATTATAACTGCCTGAGAATGATTTTTGGGGTTAAGCACACCGATTTCGTCTGCACACTGCCTACAACGCTGCTGCGTGAGTTTTGAGGGTTGTCAAACACGGCTGGGCTAAGATGGCTTGCAGACGTTTTGCGTCGTCCACCCCATGAGTTCAGTGCCGTTACTCTTTATCTGACACTAAAGGCTGACGGAAGATCGGTCCCGTTCGTCGTAGGCGACTTGATCAAGCTCCCCAGATTAATTATCAGAAGCGCGAAATCATAGAGGTAGACTTGGTCGGACACGATCATAGTGCTACCCAAGTAGAAAAAAGCTGCCTGATGCCTGCACATAAAAAATTGTGCTCTGAATAAAGGCTCCGAGGTTACGCCTCGCATATGCGAAGCAGTAGTTTGAGTGTTCTTCATGATACCTACCTAAAAAAATTCTTTAAAACTTATCAAGTCATTTCGTAAAATGTGTACCAGGTGAGTGGATGCGCATACCGCTGAGATTTGACGGGGCACAATGTCTTGGACGTACGCGCTACGTATAAAAATGACAGCTCGAAGGTATGGGTGAAAGTGTGTTTACCAAACTGGAAAGGGAATCAAGTTATCGAAAATTTAATCCATCGAAACAACACGAGCAAACGGAAACAATTGAGGACCAGTCAAAAAGGTATTAATGCTTCTTCCAGTCATTGTCCTAAAATAACGATGTATTCAATTGCTGTTATACTATGTCGCATTGTGATGATTTGGTAATGTGATGTATGGAGAAAAAGCCGGACTGCAGGTGACCAAAAACGAATAAAATCTTGATGTTGCAGGCAAGAACTACAAAGGGTAGGGTTATGTCGTGAGGTCTTTGAAAGGTCCTTATGTATTATAGCCCCCTACTTAAATTTTAAGTAGGTTGAATTACCTATAATCTTCCGGTTTTCTACACGCCATCCGTCGATCCAGCTGGGATTCGCTAATGGCTTTGAACTGCAGAGCGGTTCCCCGAAGGCAACCGCATTCCATAATCGCTAAAATCAGCAAACTAAGGAAAGTTGGCCTTTTTAAATAACCACGGGAATTATCGCTTACTTACAAATTTTAAGTAGGGTGATTTACATAATTTCCATTTTCATACTTCGTTAAACTTTTTCATAGTTGGTGTTGGTGATACCACTGGAAAATGCCTCATGGTTACCTCGCCCAAGGTTTGGGCACACTCCCATTACATACACGCGTTCGCCGTTGGTCGGGCGGGGGCTAGCGATGATATGAAAGCTCATTTCAGTGTCTTCTCCCAAGGTTTGAGTACGCGACCCAACTTACCGTCGAAACTT
Source organism: Ligula intestinalis (assembly GCA_036362985.1). NCBI lineage: Eukaryota > Metazoa > Platyhelminthes > Cestoda > Diphyllobothriidea > Diphyllobothriidae > Ligula > Ligula intestinalis. The sequence continues at coordinate 46,627,120 of JAYGXS010000001.1, forward strand.
TTTTATTTTTCATAAATATTGGGATCTAATTTGTTCCCTGACAAGCCCCGCCCGTCCTCTTCCCGAAAATCAGGTGTGCGTGAACCTGCGGGGCACGCTTCACACTTTCCCCAGACGACCCCAAGACATAACACTACCCTAGAAAGGTACGGACATCGGATGCTTGCAAACTAGCTTTGGAGTTCCAATTAGACATGGTTTGACGAAAGCTTCGGGCGAAAATGTACCGTGATATATCAGTTTGTTGCCAATTACTGCAAGTGCTGATAAATAAATGTCGGAAAATGCAGCCGTTCGAGAGGTGTGAGATCAACAATCATGCTATCTAAATGACCACGGTATCCAGTCTTGTCGTATGGGGCAATAATCTCGGCAAAGTGAAGTGTTTTTTCATAGATGGAACCGTTTAACAGCCCTCATTTCAGCATTTTGCTTGCGCTATTCATGATGCAACTAACAAGGAAAGTCTTTTTTGACGTTATTTAAGTAAGCCTGTCAAATAATACTTGAGAAGACAGCTTCTGTAAGCGGGAGAGCGACGGCTAAGAAGGAACAAGACAGCTAGGGTCTTCGTCATATTATGCCCGGAGATATCTCCGATACATTTAATGGGGTCGAATTTCCGTACTTGAGTGGACTAATGAAGCGACTGAACGCCGATTTCTGCTTTGCACGACGGACTTAAGTACATGAACATTTCTGCCGTTTCTATTCATAACCCCATTGATCACGTGACTGGAATAATGAGAGAATAGCTTTCGTCATTATCGACTCACAGTAAATGAGTATCTGTGATCAGAGGGTCAGATGGTACCAAAAATCATGGCATTGTGCGCCTAAGTGTAGGCATTTTATAAAGCGGTGGTGTGGTAAGGCCAAAAAACTTCAGTGGCCAATGGCAGGTGCATTCTGTTTTTGCCAACCCGCCATCAGACAAAACAAACATAACCTTCTCAAACCAATATTACACAGAAAGGCGCGTCAGCTGATTGCACACACGCCGTTAAGTTTAGATAGGCCAGAAGCGCGCACTGATCGAAGTTTAATTTCTGAAAATCAACATCAAAAACTTAATGTTAGACGACTTGGTGTCTTTAACCTAGGGCAGCCAGAAGTTCAAAGGCGTGAACACAAATGAAGACTTTTAAGTAGGCCGAATCGAAGTTGATGAGCGTTACGGTCCCGAACACGATTAAATATTTGTCGAAGTCCCCCAAGTGCACCAACATGGCTGCAGTTGCTGAAGTGTCCGACAATTGCCTGCTCAGACACGTTGAACTAGATCCTACAATGACACAAACTACGGTGTCAGTAAAGTTGCGCTAAAATCAACCAAAGACAGAAAATGAAAACTCCTATGAAGCATAGATGAAAACCCGAAAATGCCACTATCTCTTTGATTAATGGATTCTATCCGTCTGCGAATGCTGACATTTTCGCTGATGACTGGACCAAATTCGAGCGCTGGCTTATGCTTTTCGAGTTTAGGCAAATTCGATACCGCGCACCTTTCCATTGATCCATCCTAGTATGCCGACTTTTCTCCTGCAACTTACGGTATAAAGTGACGTTCGCTTTCTCGAGGCACTTGTGCTACGCTAAGTCCGATAGAATTTGTGCCTTAAGTAGACATTCTACAGCCATGGGACATTTATGATGTACTAACATATACGCAGATATGGATCGTATGGCAATTATCGGACATGGCCACGGATCGTCGCGCGTGGAGAAGCACCATATGGGACATAATTGAAGCCGGCTAGGTCAGTCCTGATCGCAGCCGAAACAAGTACAAGTACGCAGATGTAAGATCACATCCAATACTTGGAGAGGGGTCACCATGTTGATGAATTTCAACTAGAACCGTTGGGGTCGCTTTCTACTGTCATAAAATTATTTCTGTGCCTGCGATGCAAGAGTAAAAGTCAGCCAAATGGGTTTCAGAACTGCGCGTTGCACGTACAAATCAGCCTGTCATGCTCCCCAAAATTCTCTCCGCCTGCTGAGCTATCGTGGTCATGCTTAGGGGCCGTGCGAATTGGCGGCTTTACCTTCGTAACTGGCAAAAGTGCATTCGTAGCCGGAGTGGCGAAGGCGATGACCCCATACTTTAGTTGGGTATACTTGCCTTACCAAAGTAGATTATGAACCCCTTAGGTCAGCGGACAGAGCCCACTACTTCTGATCGAACTCCGTGACAAGTGGACATGAATTAGACCGGGAACCTTATATGTACTGACGAAACAGTCGTTGACAGTTTGAAGTATACACCCCCATTTCCTATAGTACGCGTTAATCAATATCTTTTTTACTACAAAATTACGGACTATAACTAATTTTTGGTATACCATCGGGAATAAATTTCCAGTTTTGTAAATACACTTGGTTGAACGAGGACAACTGTTTCATATCTACCATAATATACCCGTCGTCCCAGCGAGCATAAGCAAATAATTTAAAGTACCACTTTCACGATGGAAACTACCTATGGAAAGATATTACAAAGCATATACACCTTTCAGTTGACCCATGGGATAAATAATCTACCAGTTAAACTACAATTACTGACTAGGCAAAAAGCGGCTCTGCAAAACGTTTATGAAAAAGCTAAAACTCACATCCCAGGTTGTTTTCACAATTGATACCTTCAGCTGCGTCGGCAATTTGGTAACCAACGACAAGAGGAGCCAAATATTGTCGCTTTGGGGGATCTCGATATCTGGAAGGCCGTCGGGCAACTCTGCAGATGAGGCTGCATCAGATGAACTGCCTTTGAGGTAACCCAAGGCCTGCTCATTGAAATTTTCGACAATAGACTGAGCCACATAGGGTAATGGGTCAGGTTCCTGTGTCGAGGACACCTGTTTGTACAAGAGCTCAAATTCCATCCAAGTAGAGTGAAGAGTCCAGATGCTCAAATTATTTAAAAGAGCCATCATTGCGTCAGCGATGCTGTTGTTTTTTAAGACAGTATCTACCCACTTAACGTCATATGGCTGATAGAGGATGTGGAGCAGGTGACGGGTCTGGCTACGGGAGACATCCTTGTCAATTAGTACCTTCTCTTGCAGGAGACGGGAGGATATGCGATACCACGTTTCTCTTACCCATGGAGTTACGCAAACTTCACGCAGAACAAGATAGGCAAAATCTCGAAGACGCAGAGATTTTATCTCAGCATCAGTGGGTGGCGTACCGGTGGTCAAGTAGTTGCAAGTGACAGGATGTATACGATTTGGCAGAACCCGTCGATTAACTGTGTGGGAGGATGAAGTATTCTTTCGAGCTCCTCGACCGCGACGTTTTTTGCTTTTAGATGCTAGATGCACGCGGCGTCGCTTACGGCGACTTTTTGTGGGGCCATCAACAGTATCCAAGTCTTCTAGAGTGTCGACAGAACTGTTGCCATAATCAGCATTGTCATCGGATGCAGAATCGCCTCTAGTGTCATTATCAGAAGAGTTGTCCTCCTGATCCGAAAGCCTAACACTGCCTGTTTTTGCATCACCCTCGTCATCTAACCGTTTGTCCGTCTCAGAATCATCCGTATCCGGAACACCCTTGTCACTATGCACCATTAGCATCTTCAGGGTGTCAACGAAAACCGTATATTCCACTTTCTGTAGGGCACTCACCAGAAGCAGTGGTTCGGAAATCCGAAAAGATGGATAAGAAGGGACGGAGGGAGTCTGCTCAGTATCTGCGTTTGCGGGTTGCGCTGGTATCGCCAGGTTGGCTGTGGAACAAGGCTCTGCAGCGAACAGACGGTGTAGGAGGTGGCAAGCGAAACGAACGATTGGCTCGTGTTGAGAGTCCACCGGAGCTGAACCCTGATCGATACCCGGGACAAGAGCCTGGCAAACAAATTGCATGAAAAAAGCCGAAGTAGGGAGACATTGCTTGGCAAGAAGGGTGCCAATAAGTGAGGCCAAGTTGTCCCAAATGTTGGAATTTTCCAGGCACACAGGCATGTCAACGGTCGTAATGCCGGGATCCGTGTACGCACGAGAAGCAACGATAGTGCACAGGGCTTCAAACCAGGTCTTTTGAAATTCGATGCACTGTGCCATAAGTTCCGCAAATAGGTCAAAAAGATAGGTAAGATGTTCGTGGGTTCGTGAGTCACTGACTGCAGCAAGTGCCTTGTAGACGAAGTTAACTCGAGCCTGAGGATTCGTCCGAACGTCCTCAATACAGGCGCGGAAGGCGGCTCGACTCTCTCCTGTGTTAGTGAGCAACTCCTCTATATAATTCCGAGACACTGCGAATGCACTTTCAAAGTGTTCAGGGGGACGTAAGAAGCCGTTGTTGCGATTATTCTCCCGTTCCACAATACGGCTCGCCTTGAGGAGGTCAGTTAGATATGCGACAATACAAAGTTTGCAGTGAGCTTTTTCCTTCCCCTGGCGTGCCTGAAACATTAAACACGAGAACACACGGAGTTGCAAATCACTCATAGTCATCAAAACTGGCTGATGGGTTCGCAGAATGCCGATAATTCGAAGACATACGATGGACATGTAAGAGCTCATGAACTGCGATCGAGGACTTGCGACTTGAAGACGCTCCAAGGTTTGCACAACAGTGTCAAGAAGACAAGTAAGGTTTAGAGAGGCCTCAATCATATCAAAGAATAAGAAAATTGTATGAGGAACAGGTAGGTAGACGGGCTCATGTGAAGAGGACGATGGTAGAGGGAGATTTTCATGGCCAGAATTTGGAGCCATTTGAACTGGAGAGGAAGTGAGAGGCAGAGTATGCTGGTCAGGAAGGCCATAGATTTTTCCTGTATCATTACTGACAGAAGCACCCGATCCAACACTGCCAGAGAGCGACTGCAAGAAGATGGGCGTAGTCTGTGAGATTACACACTCCATGTCGTAATAAGACAGGCACCGGTACCGTTGCATAAGCTCATCGTGAATTTCCTCTAGCGGCCTTGTATCTTTAGAAGTGCGCTGACTGATAGTGGGATTCGTCCCGCCGGAAGCCGCTGATTCCTTGTCGCGATCCTTGTTCTTTTTTCTTTTACCCATTTCCCCATGCACAACATCAAGTCGGTATGCGTTCTTTGTGAACACCTTGGTAAGGTCACGCACAAGTTTACGAATTCTATCCTTAGCCCTGCATCGGGCACGCATGGTCCCGTAAAGAAGCTGAGCTCGTTGATTGTGTTCATGTGAGTATGATGGATCTTGTGGAATGGGAAAATGGATTAAGAACTGCAAATGGTGGTTAAGATTTGTATGTTCATTCGTCAAGTTCGAAGGATGATGGCGAGTGTTCACGGGGACAGAAGACAGGACACCAAAATCAGAGCGGACGGAATCTGGATTTTCAACACTGTTGCGATCATTGTCTTCGGAAACCTCGGACTGTATTGAAAAATTTCCACTTAAGTTTGTCGCTGGAAGGATAGAACATCCCATGGTAGAGGCACGGTTTGTACAGCTTCCTGGCAAATTATAGGTTCCAAGGGGGCCTACCAGACCCGAAGAGCTAGGCAGATTGCAGCCAAGAGATTCCTGGGAATATGGATGAAAGCTATTGTCAAAAATCCCTCTGGCAATAAAAGTCCGAACGTAGGCGTCGTGATCAAAAATGCCTCGATCAATGAGCTCCCCAAAAAGGCAAACCAGGGAGCGAAAACAACTCGATTCGCCAGCAGCGGGACTGGGGGCATGCTGATCCAAAAAATTAATAAGACACTCTTGGAAAAAAAATGGAGTAGCAGACTGATAAGTAGATGTGAAGTGTTCCAGAAGCCAGGCAACGACAACGGCTCGGTGAAGCCCCGTACGCGTAGGTGAGACAGCCCACTGACAGAGGAATGTCACCAGAGAATAAACGCACCGAGGGTCATCCGGCTTATAAACCGAAAATAACTCCTCGAAGAGAGTTTCGAGTGGACATAACTCTTTCGAAATACTGAAGTCTTGACGATCAAGAATGTCGAGCACACGAAAAAGTGAACCGATCTAAAACAAATAGATAAGGTATTAAAAATGTGTAGATCAAATTCTAAAACGGGAGGATAAAGGTTACCAACAATGGGCGTGGTTTTCCAGCCAATTATTCACTCTAAGTACAAACATGGCCCAATGCAAAAACTAGAGCTTTCTTTTACCATAATTTTTCGGTTAAATAAATAATGCCGGAAATCAATTGCATAAGCTGTAGCTGAAAAGCGAGCCGTGGATAACGCCGGACCATTAATGTCTATCAGCAGTATAATCAATTGACAGACGCCTGACACCGAATTATACATAACCGATGTCTTGTCTAACTTTCAGAAAAATTATAAATCACAAAAGGGGAAGCCACAATGAGCAGTTCTGGTTTAATGCCGTTAATAAGTCAAGTCTCAGTCCAAAGCCGAGAATACCTAAGACCTGAAAGGAGGTCTAGCGGGTTACCACTTTAGCTATGGATCGGAGAGCTCAAAGTTGGGATGAAATATAGAAGTTCTTGTCTTCAGCTCCTCGTTTGATCGTACAGTGTCGGGCGGTGGAAAACACATATGCATTACCAAGCACCATTTAAACAGTATCAGGAAAGACAAAAGATAAGTACGCTAGGCAGAGAGCAGAGGTGTTTGGTGGACTCCACTACCAAGTGAAGGGGCAACACAAAATCAAAAGCAGATTAGGACAATAGAAAGTATATAAAAATAGGTATTTAGTGGTTTTACCAAACCACGCACGCGCGTAAGTTTCAATGCGTTACTTGGAGCAAGGTCAACATCTAGTGACTGACTGGTTTGCATTTTAATATGAGAGAAGAAAAGGAAACGAAAAAACTTAAGCAGGATTTGTTACCTTCAGTCTTTTACCGTTTTCAGCTGACACCATTCTATTCGCAGCGTGAAGACTCAAAAATGACTCACGAACTTTGTGGCAAAAAGGCTACGGCTAATGCACGGGATCAACTTTCCATAAGCCAGGCCCAGGTCTTAACAGTTAGTGAAGCTACTCAATGAGGATTACGAATGCTAAGGGATTTAGAAAAAAAAAGTAAACACAGTTACATACTATCCGTAATACTGCATCAGAGACAGGAACGACTCAATTTTGTCAGTTGGACAGGCGGTTACGTACTGTGCTGCGATGTGACAGGGTATGGTCCCCTAACTTCCAATTTATGTCATCGTTTAGTCGGTCAGCCTTCAATTCGACGAACAGACTTCACCGAGTTCGGTGACTGTCCAAAAGTTAGTCAGCCAACAGAAGTCGGAAGACTACTCATCTTGTTCTTAGACAGTAAACACCACCATTTGAAAATTTTTGGCACATACGTTTGCACTAATAAAATGGTCATGGTAGTATGCTGCAACTTAAACAGCTGAACTGAAGAAAATTTGTGCACATGTATAGAAGAGCTCTTCCTGGCAGGGAAGAATTCTGTTTTTATATTAGCAGTATTCATCTCGAGCGAGTGAATCACGACACCAAAATTGTTCTGATTGCACTACCCAGCACTGACTGATGAGACTGCTCTAGAAGGTCTCTCTTATGCTGCTGAGCGTTGCCCTTGGAGTAGCAGCTAATTCTTCAGACTTTCCATTTTTACTAACCATAACCATAAAACCAACTTAAATACAAACTCGCAATTCTATGAGATTTTAGTTTTCCTTCCAGGTTGATGATGACGGTTCTTTGGAACCAATTTCGAAGTGGAAGCCGGAGGTTCCCTTTCGTGACATGCGATAACCAAAAATATCCAGCACATGTGTTATTTCAGTACGCTAGCCGGCTGCTTCAACCAAATAACACTGAGGCTAGAGGAGCATCCCTATACGTGACACCAGTAGAAATGCAGTTGATCTTTGGAAATAACGGCAATTGTCATAACAAAAGACCAGTCACATGTCACTGGCATAGCAAACACAGTTGAAGGTCATGTTCTATAAATGGAAAAACCGGCAGAGCACCTCTAAAATTCAACAACTGATGCTTGAAAATTTACCAAGAAAAAACAGGACAGGATTGTGAAGCGGACGCTAATTACAACATCACGATGGATATTACTTGCATGAAATACCATTTTAATGGGTTCTGAGCTGGGTTAAGAAACTGCGTTAAATACAGCCTAAAGATTATAGAATCAAATTATTTAATTGAAAGATATTGTAAATAACTAGAGTTCGTTTACCAAGTCCACATTAGCAGAGTTTTCCCAAGAAAAACAAGACAATGGACTGCGTATAAACCTTAAATGCCCGTCATTTTCAGTCTAACCGGAAGATTTTTATCTTTTGATGAAAATAATACAGAAAAAAAGATAAAACATTGAAATACCAACAACTATATCAAGCAAATCAATATTAAAAGTAGACGTACATTCGACTCATTACACTCATCTCCACGAGCATTCCCAGAAGATGGGAAAAGACACCAACCTGTCTCAGCAAGTTTCCCTCGCTCACTCAAAGCTGTCTCGGTCTCCATTAAGCACTTTCGAATTTTAGTGGCCTCTGGTCCAGGCGGAAGGGGGAGAAATGCGAGAGAACACGGTAGCAGATCGAGGGGGGACCCATTAAGGAAAGGATAGACCGACTTCGAAGATATTCTGTTCCAAACAGCGGCCGATGGGCAATTTAAGGTTAACGAAGCAATTAGACTGCTTAGAGACATTAAAATCCCCCTGTGATGTGGACAGGATATCAGTTCCAAGTATTCTTCTGGTCTGCCAAGTGAGGTAGTAGGCGACAAACGTTGTAAACAGTCGAAGGAGAATTTGGAAAACGCAGAGCACGACCAATACAGAAGACGCCGAGTAAGTAGTTCACTCTCCGTGAAGCGCGAACCAAGTCGTAAAACATACGGCAAGAGGAACTTGAAAACGGCTAGTCTGTCGTTTTCCAACGACCACACTTTTGCTTCTCTGGGTGAGCCAAAGGGACCCTCATCCTTCGGATCCGGTTGCAAACATAGGGAATAAAACTCCTCGATTTTGGCAACAAACCACTTGAGAACCTCGCAGTGCTCAGCCAGATTGTTATCGTACATAGCTATAAGTAAACGAAACAAATAATCCCACTTCTGACAGGCGCCTTCGAATTCGACCTTCTTCCACAGCACAGCCTCCAAAAGAGGCACATGGTCAAGTATCTTTAACAAAGTCGAAGTCCATTCTGACATTGGATCAGTAGCGCGTGATTTCTTTTTAACATTTTCAGCAAGAGCGGAGCTTTGTATAACGCTCATGTTTATGAACCACAGAGCACGGGAGACGGACACACGATTGTTTAAGAGCTTCTGTAGAATCTCTTCCTTTCCCTTGTGATAGTAAGGCAGGCGCTTGCTGAGGTTAACAAGTGATCCAGAACCTGAAAGTTCAATGAACCAGTCGCTAACTTGCGAACGGTTCCGCTCAATAGCTGGCACCACTGTGTCCTTAAAGTTGGTGTAATTTCTTCTTTTTGAATCAAATATGCTTGTCGTGTGTGTCTTCCGAACGAGGACACTGTAGTAGAGATTCCATACGGAGTCCATGTCAGCAGCCGATAAAAGGCTTTTTGCTGAATCATATTCCGAACTGACAGGCTTTCTGTATTTAAAGCCATCCTTGACCAAATCGTCAGTAAGTTCATCCTCAGGCTGGCTCTTTTGTTGAGTATAGACGTCAGGAAGCCATGATCCCTTCTTTTTAAGTGGCCGATTTTCCAGCGAAGGGAATTTACTCATTAGAAGACTTCGAATTGAAATCCCGAAGGCTCAGCTGATGCTCATTTAGCGAACTATCGCCTATCAGGCAATAAAAACACCAAAATTGGCGCTTTCGTGTACATAATAATAAAAACAAGTGACGCTTGTTCAGGCCACCTCTAGGCCTGTCTCTGGGCCTGCAGTTCAAATTATACTATATTGAACATCAAAGCAGCAGGATATTTGTGGCTTTTGGGTGCGATTGGACAATAGTTCTTCATTGTTGTCCGTACAGCCGGCTATGGAACGGAAGTAGGCCTTACCTACCGGAGTACGTAGCTTGTCAATGATCGTAGCTCAGACGTATTGGAAGAGGAGACTTGAGGCTTTCAAATGTTGAAAACCTAGGCTGTTTGCTACTTAAATTTGGCAAGATAGTGTGCTTAATGTTGTTTTGGACGCCAGTAATCTTTTCTCTCCTTCGTCATGACTGTAGAAGTTCCGAAGAAGAAGATGCGATCACTGGAACAAGGACTTTATTTTCCTGACGTTTCGGATTCCGTCGGGAATCCTGAGTCATAGGTTATCGTAAGCAGGTCTGAGACATGCGCAGATAAGGGGTTGTGACATCAGCCACAACTGGGCCATGCACATGATCACGGAGTTATTTGAGTACCTACACAGTATTACCTATGATGGTTGGGCGCGTTTTCAAAATAACATGTGTCACGCATGTCTATATCATATCGTTCATACCTAATGCCCCAGTTCTACCTTGTCACTGAATATGGCTATAGTGTTTAAAGCCAATATAAAAGCACAGTCGAAATAAACTTAATGTTTTAATTTAACAAATGGTAACAATTCTTTGGAAACAGAGTTTTAGGTAACGCATACTTCTGGATAGCAAAATAAAACGGAGTCAGAATTTGGATTGTTCATCTAGAGTGATGACTGCTATTCTGAACACGGAACTTCGCCCACGAAACAGTATATGATTAATTACGTTTCATGATGAAGCTGTAGGTTATCGCCGGATGCTGATTTCGTGGTTCATTTAATAGACTGCATAATCGACCGTTTTCGCCTAGCTACAAGAAAACGCAAATGGAATAATGTGTAACAAACCGCAGATTCTACAAAGTTATTTGAGTGAACCAATAAAACTTATTGTGCGGATTCTGGATGAGGGTGATGAAATCGCAGGTCAGCAAAGATGGCCAATGTTCCTTCCCTCTGTGCGGCTGATGCCACTCCCTAGGTTACAGTACCGTTTCGTATGATCCCTAGCCTCGGTATCCCTCGATCCTAACACGTAGTTACTGATAGCGCTGCACTCTCCACCGGTATCTATCTTTTATTTCAAAACCACCTCTTACTCCAAAAGGATCGATTGTACAATCCACTGATAATCATTTATATCGTATTCTTCTTCTCTTTGGTGTGTACGTATTCTTTTATCGTAACAGATCTTATAATTATTTTGGTATTCTTTTACATACCTTGGTGTGTGTAGTTGCGTGTTTTTGGTGGTAAACAACCCCATGCGACATTAAATAATTGGAGCTTTATGCAGGTGAACTGCTTCTTTGGGCGTGTGCCGAACTCAACGTCTGCGGCTGTTGCAAATGTTCATGAGTAACGTCGCAAAGGCACGTGAAATTATTAAATTAAGTGGATAAGGAAGAAGGGTGGTAGGGCACCATATCACTTAGTATATTATCCAGAACTTTCGAACACTTACAGGAGTCCAGTGCAAGAAACAACAACAAAATAGGCATAAGTTTTAGTGTGTTTACACCTATCAACTGTCAAGGGTCATCCGTGATAGTAAGTTAGCTTGACTAAGTGCTAGCACCATTTGGAGCCTTTCCTAAGACCTCGAGCCTAGCCCAGTTTCTTTGTTTGTTAGCTCTGACCGCATACAGGCGATAAATGTCCACGTGAGATGACCTTTACCGCCTGAGAGGACGCAGATGCACGCACTTGCTCGTGCGCGCCACTGGAGGCAGTTGTCCCAATGCACCAATGCGCCAATCAGGCTACAGGCGAACACGCACCTGACATTATCTTATGAGACACTGTTACCTCTGACACGAGGAGAAATGCATCACACACGCGGCGAATGAGAACAGATTAGTCCGCTCCCAAAGCCGGGGCGCTGGAGATTAACCAGTGGCAACAGCAACCCGAGACAGCTCTGTTGTAATGGATGCCTGGTCGAGATATCACCACCCAATAACGCCTTGTGTGAGTCCCCAAAGGAAGAACGCGACAAGAAGTGCGCAACAGCAGAAGTCTTTTAGTGTATTGGGTTCAACGTTTTTAAGAAACCAACGTGTGTGCACGATTTCCCTTGAGCCAATCAGATTCTCTCTTGAAATAGTCACCGGTATTATGGGCTGTTGACTCAGTGAGTGAACGCAACTAGAAATTCAAATTATTGATTGATTGTCTAGCACAATTAATTAGCGCGCGTAGGCCGAGCGATAGCCTATTGTGGACGTGGCTACATGCTGTCTCTATGCTAGCCGTTGGGTTTCTCCTAACAATTCCCCTCTTTGAAGACAAATTGTAGGATTTGAGTTTCGGGTTCACTTGTGACGGAACTGTTCGCATTCTTTTCCGGTTTGGTCGCCAAGGGGCTGAAATTCTTGCTTTTTCTCACTGGAGTCCTTCTTGGAGAGGTTTAGGGAGTCGGTTGCCGTCGTGGAAGAAGAGGAAGGGGGCTTTGTTGTGGCACCATGCCTTTTGCGCACGCCGGAGTGAGTTAACTGACTAAGTGTTTGATGGGGCCCGGAAGCCGCCGGGGCTTTCCCTCCTGGTTCCTCCTCCTTCTTCTTAGGCACCTTGGCAGGAGATGGGGACGTTGACATCAGATTTGTTGTTAGTTGATTTGATTTGGAAGTATTGGGTCAAGTTGACTGCACGCCATTCCAAAAGCGGTTAAGTGGCAAATCAATGCGACCGAGTTCCTCGATCCAGTCAAGGCCAATTAGGTCCAGCTTCGGGTGGTTGGTAAGGTAGCATGTTCCCATGAAATGTGCCCTCGCATTCAAGCTCATCCGTGAGCTGGAGAAATCCGCCAGAAACATTAATTGTATTTTTGGCCGATGTGATCATCGAAGGCCGTCAAATCCTCTGCCATGTGCGCTTGCAGACAATTTTGATGTCCGAGGCTGTGTCAAATTGGAGAAATACAGGTTTGCCATTGATAGCAACCGTAAGGTACTTCCTACGTGCTTCATATTCTGTCTGGAATGTGGTAAGTATTGAGTTGGACTTTAGGCCACAGTAAGGTAAAGGGCGTTTGGAATTTCTGGCCTTCTGTTGCCTGCCCTTGAATTTCGTGATTGGACTGCTGGACAGTGGTCTTCATTATGCCCTCGTTAAGGCATTTCTGAGAAACGTGCTTCTTGAATGGACAGAAGCGTACAAAATGCCAGTCACTACACTACCAGCACGCTGATTGTGGTTTTCTGGGCGTGGGATCATTGGACTTCTGCGGCGAGATCAACTTAGTCCAAGTGACAGCATGAAAATTGGTGGTGGCAAACGATGAACTGGGATGCCTCACGATCGCAAAATCATGATTGAGATTCTTCAGCCGCTGAAAGTCGGCCAACAAGTTAAATTCAGTTCCTGTTCAAGTATTGAGAGCCCACGGGTCTGAATTTCAGCATCACGAGGTGACTGCAAGGCGCTCACAAAGATGAGGCACTTGTATTTGTCATCGGTTGACTCTCGGAGTTTAAACCATTCACACTCTCGGTCGACACTATTTCTTTCTTTGGAATAACTTGCCAATCGAAATTAGGTCGTTAACTAGACTGTCTGCTTTCAAACAGAGACTGCACATTTATCTTAACACTGACTCTATTAACCTTCTATTCTCCGCATCTTTTTCGAGCAGCTTTCTCCATGAACCCGAGAAAGGACCATTGGGAATTTAGAAGATCCGCTTGTAACTATTCTCTCTGCCTCGTGTCCCCCGAGAACCTAGATGTTTCCATTAACCACCGCTGAAACAAACGAAGCCACGTGGAAGTACTCAGTCTAAAATGCTGTAGTTTCGTTGAATACCCACCTTCATCAGACCACCCACACTTATTTCTGCTCTTTTACTATCTTTCTAAGCAGTTTTTTTCTCTTGCACACTTTTTGAACATGGAGGCCCGTTGAACACTGTCTCCATATTCACTCTTTCTCCATGACCCCGAGAAAGGACCATCGGGAATTTAAGAGATCCGCTTGAAACTATTCTCTCTGCCTCGTGTCCCCCGAGAACATAGATGTTTCCATTAACCACCACTGAATCACACGAAGCCACGCGGAAGTACTCAGTACTCAGTAAGAGTTTTTTGTAACTGCCATAATTTTTCGTTTTTAATTCAAAATTACCTGCAAAAAATTGCTAAATGTTGCCCCAAAAGGACAATTTCTGCTGAAATTATAACGACTTTCTACGTCTACTTGCACATATTGTCAACTTATTTTTTGAATTTTTATTTTTTTCGAAATTAACTTTGTATAGATAGTGCCGTACTGGCGCTGAAAAATATAAAGTCCAAATTCCAAATGTTTCCGAGAGTATTGTCTGAGTATGGTTGAAACGACCGGAATGGTTCGGATTCTGTCGTAAAATGCTTTGCAAAGAAAGCATGGAATAATTCAGCATTATCAGACTCATCTAGTACAAACGTTTTATTTTCATTAAGCAATGGGGTATTTCAATTCCTCGTTTTGCGGAGGACCTACGACAAAACAGTGTGCAACCGATTTTGCAGAGTTTGACTTGCTTAGGCCACAAGATTCCCTGTGCCGGTCACGTGCAAGACGAATCTTTGACGCTAATTCGAAGATCTCTGCGATCCTTAGATACACAGACAGCGAACTAGTAGATCTATCTTTCAGCTGCCTCCTCAATTTCTTTAGTCTGGGCAAAAGAAAATAAGGGACGGTCGATTCTGGTGTGTAGGGGTTCGCAATTTTAGTGGGCACAAATTCCAGCATTTTATTAGAAACGACCGACATGAGTTCAGAAAGATATGCAGCGTTGTTAATGGAGTACAGGCCCTGCCAATCTAATGAGTCAAGAAAATTGTTGATTGAGCTAATATCTGCGAGGTCATACGCATGATAGGTACGACTAGCACTAGCCTTTTCCGTAGAAGGAAGCGGAAGACAGCAGTGAATTAATGTGTGATCACTTTGGAAGGTGTCCTGCTTAAAATGAACGAAGAGAGGGGCAATACCATTTGTGAAAATCAGATCTGGGATATGATTCTGTCTTGTTGGGGAACTAACCAGTTGAGACCAGTTAGAAAAACTAATGGTATCTAGGAAAGGCTGAAATCTAGGTGGACAATAGTTTGAAAGCCAGTCGATCTCAGGAAAATTAAAATCTCCAGCAATAATTTTAACTTAAAAAGAGGATTCTGAAATAAACTTGAATATTTCACACAAATTTGTATCTCCTTCAAATGAAGCGTTATATGTACACATTCGATAATCGCCTTTTGCCGGGGCGACAGGATAATGGAAGTGAAACAGTAATTTCCAGATACGGACGTGCTATTTAAATAAAACGGAGTGTGCCTAAATGACGTCCTAATATAGAGAAGACAACAACCACCACGCTTATTAATGCGATCGTGACGATAGAGATCATACTCGTCTATGATAATGAAGGAGTCAGAAATGATTGGATGGGTCCAAAATTAAGTTCTGTATAAAACATCGGGCGTCGTCTCAAAAGCAATAGCTTACAGTTGAGCCATTTGATTTATAACAGACCGGGCATTAAGCAATATGACATCTAGTGTATTGTGAGTGGCAGGTCTATGGCTATCGTTATTCATAAAAAAGAAGTTGAGGGTGGGTAGGCAAACTGTAGGCCGTTATTATATGTGGAATAAGTACTGATGGGTATGGAGCTGTTAGCATACGGGTAGCCAACAATGGATGGCTGATAAGGTGTGAGATATCTAGGGGCCCACTTTCTGGCAGGGAAAAATGAGCAGAGGATAAACCAAAATAAGCTTCTGGGGCGTTTGGGAGGAATAGGGGGAGGCGAGAAGGCATGTAGAAGTTTACAGGCTTGGGTGGTAGAAGATCGTTAAAGGAACTGATAGGTGGAACGGTGACATAAAATTAGTGTTGGGGCCACTTGCGTAAGGACTAGTGGTCTTAATCAGTGAATGACCTGTACGGCAACTCCGATTAGATTTACTACTATACCAGTTTGGGTTACTTCCGTGCAAATTGAATTTTTCTTGGTTCGGGCCCGGCGTGTTCAATAACGCATTATACGGGGGAATAATATGACTCCCACGGTCAAGGGAGGAGCTAGGTTGTGGTGGGGAAGCGCTCGGCCTGAACGCTTTCGACGGTGTTGACGACATTTTTGATGAGCTTGTTGCCGAGTTAGAGGCAGCGGAATTTATCGATCGTTGGACAGAGAATGTATTTAGGCTAGTTTTCATCGTAGTAGATGACGGAGCGGCGGGCCTTGACGGTCCCGACATCAAGAGGGGCGGGCTAACTGGTGCACTGATGTTTACGAGCCTATAAATAGACATTCGAGAGTTAGGGATAGCAGGTGTACTGACGGTAACGAGACTATGAAAAGGCATCAGGGAGGCAGGAATAAAGGGTGTACTGACGTTGTTGGGTGTATGACCAGGTATGCGGGGTGGAGGATTTGCCAGCGCATTTACCCTATCGGGACTATGAACAGATTTAGGAATAGTAGGCTGAGAAGTCATTGGTCTATTGGACTGGAGATCCGCATTTCTTCGCTCCATTGGTGTAAGATCTCGACAGAAGAAACTTTGAGTCATTTCTAAATATCGAGGAATGCGACCCCATTGAGCAAAGATTGAGCCCACCTCGATCGGTGAAAACAATTTAACTAGGATGGGCGGGTTTTTGCTGCACGATTGGAGGCGTTTGGCTTCTGCAATTTTGTAGTTGAAACCACCTGAACATAGAACATCTTTTGCAATATCCAAAGGGCGACTTCATATGGAGGCATTTTTTAGTATAAAGTTTAAGTTTCGCTTTTGTCTATCAAAGGCTTCCGTGGTTATATGATGTACGAGGGTGTCTAACATTTTACAATCTTGCGAGAGCACACCTGATAACTTACCATCAAACAGATTGTCTAGTATTTATAAAACAGAACCAAACTTCATCATGAAGTCATTACAGTTTTGTAATGCAGATAAATCAATTTGCTTAGCCTTGACAATGTGCTGCATGTTGATATCAAGGCATTGACTAGTAGGCGTGGTCAGGCACCACTTGGGTCTGGGAGCAGATATCTCATGATGAGCTATAATTTTCGTGCTGATAATTTTGATGGAAATCTGCTTTAAATGTGAGACGATTTGGAAAAGTTAACCCTTTATGATTTTACCGCAGCTGGTTGTTAAAGTCCCGTAAAATTGTTTAACAAAGTGCATTAGTTATCACGTTGAGAAAAAACCAGTTGATATGATTTTCAGATTATGACTATCGACAAATAATCAGAGTTAACTTGACCAATACTGTAGCTTTTTTTTTAATAAGCACTTTAAAATTATTTGAAAAAGCGTATTCAATATTGGGAAACGACTCAGCCTTTGAAGGTCTCGAGAATATTCTGATCTTGACGATTTCTGTTACTAGGCCGCGAATTTTTTGGTTTGCAGAGGTTGCGTTCGGTTTAAATAGGTTGCGTCTCATTAGAATTGGTTGGAAAACAAACTTTTCGTAAATTCCAACTTCAAATGATCGTCCACGCAAGAAAAATAATTCCAGAGTCACAGAAAAATATTCTATACGTACGGTTGCAGCCACAATATCCTAGAGCGTAATTGATGGGGGATATCGATGTAGAAATGTCCTAGGAGGAGCGAGGGGAACTATCGACTGTGATCTTGTAGGCTGTTTTAACGGATGCCCTGTTCGGGATATCACCGCCCAATAATCTCTTGTGTGAGTCCCCAAAGGAAGAACACGACAAGAAGTGTGCAACAGCAGAAGTCTTTTAGGATATGAGGTACAATGTATTTAAGAAACAAATACGTGTACACGATGTCCCTTGAGCCAATCAGATCCTCTCCTGAAATATTCGCCGGCATTATTGGCTGTAGGCTCAGTGAGTGAACGTAACTAGAAATTCAAATTATTGATTGATTGTCTAGCACAATTCATTAGTTCGCACGTATGCCGATCTATAGTCTATTGTGAACGCGGCTATATACTGCCTCTATGTTAGCCGTTGGATCTCTCCTAAAATGCTCCTCCAGGTTTTGTACACAATGCACCCTCCTTCGTGTGGATTCCAGAATCACGCCCTTACCTGAGCTTACCTGAGCGGGAGGGCTGGCCTCAGAGACAATTTTTGGTTTTTTTGAAGCAGAGCCAGTGTTCTCATTTGCTACTTTAGATAAAACCCGGCACTCCATTGGCGTTTTATCCCTACATACGTAAAGTTTATTTTCCTTTAAAAAGTTGGCTGACCGCTCATGCTGAGAGAATATAAGGTCTACTTCTATCGCCGAAATTTTTTTACGAGAATCAGCGGGTTTTTACTTCGGGATGAGAGTCTTTTAGCTTCTGCAACTTTAAAATTAAAGCCACAAGAGTAAAGAAACTGAACAGCAACATCTATAGGTTGTTTATTTTTTGAAGCATTTGTCAAAACAAATTAAAATTCCTTTTTTGCCGATCACGGGTCTCAGTAGACACCATATTGACGAAAAGCTCTAGTTTCTCACATTGCTGAGAAGTGAGCGTAGATACCTTGCCATCAAAGATGGAACCAAGGACCGTAAACAGACAAGCACATTGGTTTTAAAACTTACTGAAGTTGTCTAAAGCATCAACATTGTAGAATTGGGATTCTATAATAAACCAGATGCGTAAGGCCGGCGTGGTTCTTACTTGTTAACTTGAGTATACGCGTGGTGCTTTAAGCGATAACGGTATCGGTAAGTCGAGTACGGTTCTATAATTGGAGATTAGGAAAAACATAAATAGTACTCTTACACAAAAAATTTCCAAGTCCGAGACAGCGAGATAATATCAATCTTCGCGGGACCAGTATAGGGCATTGAAACGAATAAAAGGGGTTTAACATAAACAAAAGGGGGGTGCAACTACCAAAATGGGGAACAATCGAGTATAAGATAAACAGTATGGTGTTAACTAATATAAAATGTCAAGTAATTAAGATTAACGATAATGCCAAGGGGTATAACGACAAGCTAATGTGGATAGTGTTAAAGAAGTAGAAAGATTGTTATGTTACTGTTGAATGGGGGGGGGGAGCGGGACAAAACGAATACCTACGGAAGGAGGTACACTCCCCGCAGGGTTTTCTGGTATCCCTCGTGAGAGAGAAGTCATTCACCGCGTGGTTCGTGGTTTTCCAGCAGGCACAAACTGCGCACGTCCCTCATCAGTGTTCCGAGTTGTGTTCTCAACGCGACATCTCTCACTTTACCGTCGTTGGATCGGAGTATCTCTTCAACGACGGCCTTCTTCTAAAGTCCGCGTGGTGCCGCTTTGTCGACGATTAGAACTTAATCGCCGATTGCAAGTTGCGGGGCCTCATTCGTCCACCTTTGTTTGACCTGCAAGGAGGGTAGATAAGCGGTGATCCATTTTTTCCAGAATAAATCAGAAAGGTGTTGAGCCTGGCGCCATCTTAAGTTAAGTCTACAAGGACCACTTTCTTCAATCGATGATGAAAGGTACCTTGTGTTCAGCAAAAAGTGTTGCGGGGTCAGCACAGCATACTCGTTTGGATCCGCGCTGTTCTTTACCAAAGGCCTGTCGTTCATAATTTTTTCAGTCTCCGTTATGGTCGTTGTGAAGACCTCCTCAATTACCACCTGTGAACCAAGAATGGAACGCAGTATTCTCCTAATGGATCGTATCAGCCGTTCCCACACTCCACCCCGGTGACTAGCTGTTGGTGGATTGAAAATCCAGTCGCACCCCTTCGCTACAATGGAGCTACCTATGCTTTCTTGGTTCCATTCCTGCAGCAACAGCTTTAGTTCTCTCTCCGCCCCTTTAAAGTTGAGTCCGTTATCACTGTAGAGCTTTCGTGGGCACCCTCTGCGAGCGACGAACCTGCCGAATGCACATAGGAACGAGTCTGTCCCCAGGTTCGAGACAACTTCAATGTGAACCGCACGGATGCTGAGGCATGTGAAAAGGCAGCAATACCTCTTTTCCGACCGTCTGGCAACCTTTACTTGAAATGGTCCGAAGTAGTCGACCCCGGTAAACGTAAACGGTGGGTTATACGGTTATAGGCGGTCGGCCGGCAAGAGTGCCATAACCTGTCGACACGGTGGAGCATGCCAGCGCCGACACACAAAACAGACACCAACGACTCGTTTGATTAGGGCCTGACCGCGGAGTATCTAGTATTTTTCTCGCAAAATAGCACTCGTGTGCGATATACCGATGTGGCCATTCGTTTGGTGAACGTTTTGCACGATAAGTCTGCTCACGAAGTGATGTTGAGGAAGGATAACCGGGTGCTTCGTCTCGTAAGGCAGTGGAGCATATTGAAGCCGTCCCCCTACTCTAATCAGGCCATTCGAGAAGAAAGGGGAAAGGTTCTTTAGGGGACTATTGGTAGCTTTTAGTTGTTTGTGATTGGTATCTCGCAAACGATTGTGCACCCACTTTATGTCAGTTCCAAAGCATTGCGTTTGCACCAACTTCAATATGTCGTATTCTGTACCTTCCAGGTCTTCGACGGTGAGGGTTTTAGAAATAGGCTTTGGTTGTGGTAAGGCCTTACCCTTTATGAAAGCTTTAAATATTCGCAACCACGCAACGTGTCTTAGCAGTTTAGTCCAACTAGTATAGCCCGAAAAGTGTGTTAGCAAATGGTCCTCCATGTGGACCGTATTCACTACTGCCTTTGGTACTTCTGAAACTACAGGGGGTCGTTGTTCGTGTTCTCGAGGCCATTCATCCAACTTCTTGCCAAGAAAGGTGGGACCCGTAAGCCACACACTCTCCTTTAGCCTGTCGCCGGCTATTCCTCTTTAGGCTATATCTGCCGGGTTGCTCTCAGAATTTACGTATTGCCAGTCTGATGCGTCTGAGAAACTCAATATAGTAAAGATTCTGTTTGCTACAAACGTATCGAAGCGTGACGTCGTATTTCGTATTAAGTGTAACAAAACCATCGAATCCGTCCACAAGAACTTGCACTTAATTGGAAGTGTTAGTTCTGTTTCGGCTTGTTTGACCAGTTTGACGACGAGAACCGCAGCGGTAAGCTCCAACCTCGGTATGGTTTGGACCTTAAGAGGTGCGATGCGGGACTTGCCCCAAACAAACGTCGTAAGTGAAGCACCGCCCTTCGTCATTGCACGAAGATAGACCACTGCTCCATACCCATCTTTTGACGCATCGGAGAAACCATGTAGTTGATACTGCTCAACGGCGCCTATACCCAGCGGTACCAAGCAGCGTTGTATGCGAATGTCACTAAGAGTCCGGAATTGTTTCGTCCAACTAAGCCACTGTTTCTTAAGGTCGTTGCCGATCTCGTCGTCCCATCCAAGGTTGGCTCGGCACAATTGCTGCAGTAGCATCTTGGCCGGCAACAGAACGGGGGCAACAAATCCGAGTGGGTCGTAGAGAGCTGAGATATAAGAGAGCATAGCCCTTCTGGTGGCTGTAATTTCGGGCAACTTGACCGTGAAGCTGAAAGTGTCTGAAACCTTACTCCATTCAACACCTAGTGTTCTGTGAGTATCGGCTGGTTTAAGATCGAGACACATGCCGTTGTCTGCTCGTTCCTCCTCAGGGATGTCTAGGAGAGCCTCTGTTGAATTGCTTCGCCATTTATTTAAGCGGAAGCCGTAGGTAAGCAAGGCGCTTCGTAGGCTAGAAACTACATCCACGAGAGCTTGAGCAGAATCGCGGCTGATTAGGCAATCGTCAACGTAGAAGCAACGGTGCAAGTAATCGATATCGGAAGCCTTTGACAAGTTTTTCGCCTGCTTCATTGATTGGTTTAATGCATAAATAGCGGCACATGGGGAGGAGATGGCTCCGAACGGATGTATCGTCATTTGATAAACCTCAGGGTTACGTGTCACGTCGCCGCCCGTCCACCAGAGAAAACTCAAACATGAGCGTTGGCACTTTGGTACTCGGATTTGGTGGAACATGGCTTCTATGTCAGCCACCGCTACAAACGGAAACTCGCGGAATCGGGTCAAGACCCCACATAACCCGTTAGCAAGGTCAGGTCCCTGCAGTAGTTGGCGATTTAGGGACGTACCCCTGTACTGACTGGCACAGTCAAACACTACTCTCAGTTTATCTGGTTTCATTGGATTAACTACCGAGTGATGTGGTAGGTACCAAAGTCTTCCAAGTACGGAGATGGATGTCGGTACAACAAGTTCTGCGTGGCCGTTCTTAATGTACTCTGAAATTGCTTGTACGTACCTATCTTTATATTCAGGATTTTTTGTGAAGCGGTTCATCAATGCATACAAACGCCACGGGCGACAGGCTCGTTGTTGGGCAGGCAGGGCGAAACTTCTCTCCAAGGTAGGGGAACTTCTAAGTGCCCCTGAGTTAAGTGCGTCTGAGCGTCAAACAGGGTCAACACCCGTTTATCTTCTATCGAGTGCGCCCTTTTCAGGCTTTTGGGTTCGCTGAATTCGAAGTCCCACATTTGCTCTAGGTTTTCCATGATGGCGTCCTTTTCGCTCAAGAAGTCGACGTTTACGGTATTGGACCGACCTTGGCAGGATATTGGTCCCATAAGTACCCACCCAAGGGGAGTTCGAACAGCATAGGGGTCTTCCTGTCCACCGTATCGATGTTCAAGTACCCAGTGAGCAGCAGGTACGTTCATCCCGATGAGAAGTGATACTTTCGCTCCGTCGACAAAGGGGAGTTTGACGTCACTTAGATGTTCCCAACGTATGGCTTCATCTTTACCTAAAAGGAAGCGCTTCAGGTTGGGAAGATGACTGACGGACCAGGCCTTTTTTACTTCCAATCGCTCCTGTCCTTCTAATGCACCTAACTGGAATCCTACCACTTCCGACTTCACTTCGGCTGTCTGGACGACGGTGGATACCGACAACGCTGCTCGATAGCCACAAAGGCCTAATTGATTTAATAGTTTTTCATCTATGAGCGTAGTGTCAGAGCCGTTATCCAGGAATGCATACGTGGTCACTGACCCGCGAGGTCCAAACACTTTGATGGGTAAAATTCCTAAGGCCACGACTTGCTCCGATCTGTATGTTGAATGGCAGTGGGCTGTATCGCTGCTAGGCTCCGCGTCCGCCTTCATCGAAAACTTATCAGTCCTAGCTTCTTGTCGATGCAGAAGTGGGTGGTGGCGCATGGAACATCGCGCGACACCACATGCCTTACGTGACCTACAGTTAATGGCCTCGTGGTTTGGTTTTAAGCAGGAGTGGCACAATCTATGACTCTCAACGAACGCTAGTCTTTGCGGCAAGCTGAGAGATATAAACATGCCACATTGATCGGTGTAGTGTGCTTCGTCACATTGCAGGCATGATCGGCGCTGTATTGGAGTTCTGTCTTCATTAGCTTGTGTGTGGTGCGCATAGACCTTATGCACTGGTGCTCGGTCACCTTGTGGACGATTGTAAGGGGACACGGAACTAGAAGAGTATGACTGATGCACCATCGATACGTCGGCCCTCTCGTCTATGAAATCAGTTAGATCAGAGAAAGTTGGTTCTCTACCGCGACGCAGAGTTGACGAAGCGAGCTCCGACCACTTGAATTGTAACTGTGGAGGGAGTCGTCTGATGATGGCGGCCAGCGTCCTAGATGAGTTTAAGTCGGCTACGTAATCTAACTGCTGCAACGTATTTTTACAGTTTCGCATATCGCTGGCAAGTTTCATCAAGACAGTTGGATCCATAGATCTTAAAACTGGACCGTCGATCAAATTGTCTATGTGAGCCCTAGCGATTAAGTGTGGTTGCCCGAACCGGCGTTTGAGTATTTTAAGAGCCTCCGAATACCCCTCACTAGGGTCTAGGATTGCACAGCTTTCAATGGCGTCCCTAGCCTCATCCCTGCAGTAGCGGATCAGATAGGAAAGTCGACCTTCGTCGTCCCCCAACTTGCTAGCTATACCACTTTCAAAGCTTCTTAGAAAGAACCAGTATTTCAAAGGATTGCCAGCGAAATGCATAATTTCGCGCTGTGGTAGAGAAAAATGTTGATGCAGGGGGCGCGGATACTCACCGACAATTGCTGGTTTTGGCGGAGGCGGAGACATTTTCGGAGTAACTGTCGACTGCCTTAGTTGTTCTTCGAGTGTAGTAATTCTTTTCCTGTATTCGTCGAGGGCAGCGTCGTTTTCTTCTGAAAGCAAGAAGAATCTCTCCAACTGAGGCATAGACGACGATCGGTGATACTCGCCCATTTGTTGGGTATATTTGTGTAACTGTAGAATTGGGATTCTATAATAAACCAGATGCGTAAGGCCGGCCTG
>JAYGXS010000001.1:46656805-46668836 GCA_036362985.1 Ligula intestinalis
GTAGACACCATATTGACGAAAAGCTCTAGTTTCTCACATTGCTGAGACGTGAGCGTAGATACCTTGCCATCAAAGATGGAACCAAGGACCGTAAACAGACAAGCACATTGGTTTTAAAACTTACTGAAGTTGTCTAAAGCATCAACATTGTAGAATTGGGATTCTATACCAGTTTGGGTTACTTCCGTGCAAATTAAATTTTTCTTGGTTCGGGCCCGGCGTGTTCAATAACGCATTATACGGGGGAATAATATGACTCCCACGGTCAAGGGAGGAGCTAGGTTGTGGTGGGGAAGCGCTCGGCTTGAACGCTTCCGACGGTGTTGACGACATTCTTGATGAGCTTGTTGCCGAGTAAGAGGCAGCGGAATTTATCGATCGTTGGACAGAGAATGTATTTAGACTAGTTTTCATCGTAGTAGATGACGGAGCGGTGGGCCTTGACGGTCCCGACATCAAGAGGGTCGGGCTAACTGATGCACGGACGGGAATTCAGTCAGCCGATGTGTCGAATCAGCGCCAGCGTACAGAGCTTTTCGCAATCACGAACATTCATGGCCAGACGTCCGTCACAGGCTGTTGGGCTTACATCCTATATAATTGTACGACTTTCGTTACTGACGCCCTGATGAACGTTGAAATCACTGATGGCTGATCGCCCCCGTACCTACCCCATTTCACCGTTGTTTCTTTCCCCTTACGACCTGATTGTGACCAAGTGCTAGCAACATTTGAAGGATTTTCTAAGGAGTCGAGCCTAGTCCACTGTCCTTGTTTGTTAGCTCTGACCACAAACATGCGAGGACTGCCCACGCGAGATGACCTTAACCTCTAAAGAGGACACAGATACACGCGCTTGCTCGCGCGCGCCACTGGTGGCAGTTGTTCCAATGCACCAATCAGGCCACAGACGATTGCGCACCTGAGACGCTCTTATGAGACGCTGTCACCTCTGACACAGGGAGAGTTGCATAAAACGGAAATACGCACAGTGGAATGAGCGTCACCGATGCTCGTAATAAGCTGCATTATGGTCAGCAATTTATCCGCGATGACGGAAATTGTGAGTTCTCCGACACCAACTTGTAGGGGTGACAACTGGCAGTGTTGCCAATGATTTTAAGACTCCAACGTGGTGTGCTGGC
The DNA here is from genome assembly GCA_036362985.1 of Ligula intestinalis. Lineage (NCBI taxonomy): Eukaryota > Metazoa > Platyhelminthes > Cestoda > Diphyllobothriidea > Diphyllobothriidae > Ligula > Ligula intestinalis. The sequence continues at coordinate 46,657,951 of JAYGXS010000001.1, forward strand.
TGGTGGGATCATGACACTTTCGTAGAACAGCAATTGTTCAACGGAAATGCACACGTCGAAACGTGCGTCACATATTGTTAAAACATTCACGGAAACAACCTCACCTGCGTCGCCAGTGTTATAACGGTGACATTAGTCGTGTGTCACCCTCGTATTACACCCTGTTGAAATCCCCAAGAAAGAACAAATTAAGAAGGGCGTGATTCTGGAATCCACACGAAGGAGGGTGCATTGTGTACAAAACCTGGAGGAGCTTTTTAGGAGAGATCCAACGGCTAACATAGAGGCATTATATAGCCGCGTTCACAATAGACTGTAGATCGGCATACGTGCGAACTAATGAATTGTGCTAGACAATCAATCAATAATTTGAATTTCTAGTTACGTTCACTCACTGAGCCTACAGCCAATAATACCGGCGAATATTTCAGGAGAGGATCTGATTGGCTCAAGGGACATCGTGTACACGTATTTGTTTCTTAAATACATTGTACCTCATATCCTAAAAGACTTCTGCTGTTGCACACTTCTTGTCGTGTTCTTCCTTTGGGGACTCACACAAGAGATTATTGGGCGGTGATATCCCGAACAGGGCATCCGTTAAAACAGCCTACAAGATCACAGTCGATAGTTCCCCTCGCTCCTCCTAGGACATTTCTACATCGATATCCCCCATCAATTACGCTCTAGGATATTGTGGCTGCAACCGTACGTATAGAATAATTTTCTGCGCCCCTGGATTTATTTTTCTTGCGTGGACGATCTTTTGAAGTCGGAATTAACGAAAATTTTGTTTTCCAACCAATTCTACCGAGATGCAACCTCTTTAAACTGAACACAACCTCTTCAAACCAAAAAATTCGCGGCCTAGTAACAGAAATCGTCAAGATCAGAATATTCTCGAGACCTTCAAAGGCTGAGTCGTTTCCCAATATTGAATACGCTTTTTCAAATAATTTTAAAGTGCTTATTAAAAAATAGCTACAGTATTGGTCAAGTTAACTCTGATTATTTGTCGATAGTCATAATCTGAAAATCATATCAACTGGTTTTTTCTCAACGTGATAACTAATGCACTTTGTTAAACAATTTTACGGGACTTTAACAACCAGCTGCGGTAAAATCATAAAGGCTTAACTTTTCCAAATCGTCTCACATTTAAAGCAGATTTCCATCAAAATTATCAGCACGAAAATTATAGCTCATCATGAGATATCTGCTCCCAGACCCAAGTGGTGCCTGACCACGCCTACTAGTCAATGCCTTGATATCAACATGCAGCACATTGTCAAGGCTAAGCAAATTGATTTATCTGCATTACAGAACTGTAATGACTTCATGATGAAGTTTGGTTCTGTTTTATAAATACTAGACAATCTGTTTGATGGTAAGTTATCAGGTGTGCTCTCGCAAGATTGTAAAATGTTAGACACCCTCGTACATCATATAACCACGGAAGCCTTTGATAGACAAAAGCGAAACTTAAACTTTATACTAAAAAATGCCTCCATATGAAGTCGCCCTTTGGATATTGCAAAAGATGTTCTATGTTCAGGTGGTTTTAACTACAAAATTGCAGAAGCCTAACGCCTCCAATTGTGCAGCAAAAACCCAACCATCCTAGTTAATTTGTTTTCACCGAACGAGGTGGACTCCATCTTTGCTCAATGGGGTCGCATTCCTCGATATTTAGAAATGACTAAAAGTTTCCTCTGTCGAGATCTTACACCAATGGAGCGAAGAAATGCGGATCTCCAGTCCAATAGACCAATGACTTCTCAGCCTACTATTCCTAAATCTGTTCATAGTCCTGATAGGGTAAATGCACTGGCAAATCCTCCACCCCGCATACCTGGCCATACACACACTAACGTCAGTGCACCCGTTATCCCTGCCTCCAAAATGTCTATTCATACTCCCATAACCATCAGTACACCTGCTATCCCTAACTCCCGAATGTCTTGTCATAGGTTCATCAACATCAGTTCACAGGTAAGCCCATCACTCTTGATGTCGGGACCGTCAAGGCCCACCGCTCCGTCATCTACTACGATGAAAACTAGTCTAAATACATTCTCTGTCCAACGATCGATAAATTCCGCTGCCTCTTACTCGGCAACAAGCTCATCAAGAATGTCGTCAACACCGTCGGAAGCGTTCAAGCCGAGCGCTTCCCCACCACAACCTAGCTCCTCCCTTGACCGTGGGAGTCATATTATTCCCCCGTATAATGCGTTATTGAACACGCCGGGCCCGAACCAAGAAAAATTTAATTTGCACGGAAGTAACCCAAACTGGTATAGTATTAAATCTAATCAGAGTTGCCGTACAGGTCATTCACTGATTAAGACCACTAGTCCTTACGCAAGTGGCCCCAACACTAATTTTATGTCACCGTTCCCCCTATCAGTTCCTTTAACGATATTCTACCACCCAAGCCTGTAAACTTCTACATGCCTTCTCGCCTCCCCCTATTCCTCCCAAACGCCCCAGAAGCTTATTTTGGTTTATCCTCTGCTCATTTTTCCCTGCCAGAAAGTGGGCCCCTAGATATTTCAGACCTTACCAGCCATCCATTGTTGGCTACCCGTATGCTAACAGCTCCATACCCGTCAGTACTTATTCCACAAATAATAACGGCCTACAGTTTGCCTACCCACCCTCAAATTCTTTTTTATGAATAACGATAGCCATAGACCTGCCACACACAATACACTAGATGTCATATTGCTTAATGCCCGGTCTGTTATAAATCAAATGGCTCAACTGCAAGCTATTGCTTTTGAGACGACGCCCGATGTTATATGCATAACTTAATTTTGGACCCATCCAATCATTTCTGACTCCTTCATTATCATAGACGAGTATGATCTCTATCGTCACGATCGCATTGATAAGCGTGGTGGTGGTTGTCTTCTCTATATTAGGACGTCATTTAGGCACTTTCCGTTTTATCTAAATAGCACGTCCTTCTCTGGAAATTACTGTTTCACGTCTATTGTCCTGTCGCCTCGTCAAAAGGCGATTATCGAATGTGTACATATAAAGCTTCATTTGAAGAAGATAAAAATTTGTGGGAAATATTCAAGTTTATTTCAGAATCCTCTTTTTAAGTTAAAATTATTGCTGGAGATTTTAATTTTCCTGAGATCGACTGGCTTTCAAACTATTGTCCACCTAGATTTCAGCCTTTCCTAGATACCATTAGTTTTTCTAACTGGTCTCAACTGGTTAGTTCCCCAACAAGACAGAATCACATCCCAGATCTGATTTTCACAAATGGTATTGCCCCTCTCTTCGTTCATTTTAAGCAGGACACCTTCCAAAGTGATCACACATTAATTCACTGTTGTCTTCCGCTTCCTTCTATGAAAAAAGGCTAGTGCTAGTCGTACCTATCATGCGTATGACCTCGCAGATATTAGCTCAATCAACAATTTTCTTGACTCATTAGATTGGCAGGGCCTGTACTCCATTAACAACGCTGCATATCTTTCTGAACTCATGTCGGTCGTTTCTAATAAAATGCTGGAATTTGTGCCCACTAAAATTGCGAACCCCTACACACCAGAATCGACCGTCCCTTATTTTCTTTTGCCCAGACTAAAGAAATTGAGGAGGCAGCTGAAAGATAGATCTACTAGTTCGCTGTCTGTGTATCTAAGGATCGCAGAGATCTTCGAATTAGCGTCAAAGATGCGTCTTTCACGTGACCAGCACAGGGAATCTTGTGGCCTGAGCAAGTCAAACCCTGCAAAATCGGTTGCACACTGTTTTGTCGTAGGTCCTCCGCAAAACGAGGAATTGAACTACCCCATTGCTTAATGAAAATAAAACGTTTGTACTAGATGAGTCTGATAGTGCTGAATTATTCCATGCTTTCTTTGCAAAGCATTTTACGACAGAATCCGAACCAGTCCCATCGTTTCAACCATACTCAGACAATACTCTCGGAAACACCGATTTCTCCAGAGAATTAATTCGTCAGCAGATAATTTGTCTAAAAAACTCGCACTCTTCGGGAACCGATGGTATCCCCAATTCAGTTATCAAAAGAGTGTCCACCTTTCCTTAATTACTTAGCCATATATTTTTAGTCTATCTCTTAAATGGTAACTTTCCTGACACTTGGAAGACATCCATTATTCTTCCAGTCTTTCAATCAGGATCTCGTTCGGACATAAATAAATACCGCGGTGTTCATAAACCCCGGCCCTTGCTAAACTTCTGGAGAAGATAATTTTTAATCAAATTCTCGATTTTCGCCTAAAAAATAAGCTTCTAAGTGACTCGCTATATGGTTTTCTACCCGGAAGATCATGCGAGACGTGTCGTTTAGCTTTTCTTAACCACGTCATTTCCCTCCGTAACGAGCAGCAATCCGTGGTTGTTATCTACTTTGACCTGAGCAAAGACTTCGATAAGGTACCACACAGACGGCTTCTGGTAAAATTGGAAGCCATTGGCATCCGTCCCCCTCTCCTCGACTTTATCGGTTCCTACTTGTCTAACCACAGCCAGAAGGTCTTAGTAAGTAATAGTTACTCCACTTCTCAGCTGATCACGAGTGGCGTTTTTCAAGGCACTGTCTTGGGTCATTTACTCTTCATTCTATACATAAACGAAATTTCGACTGTTCGAAAAATTCACACAATCTCATTGAAGCAAATGACCTCAAATGCATATACTTATTTTCTAAGGACATGGCACGTATATGCGTTGATAAAATAAATGCAGACCTACTTACACTCTCACGTTGGAGTGCTACCTGGCAGATGGAATTCTCTCCATCCAAGTGTAGTTTCATGTGTTTTGGTCCCGCCAAGCTTCCTAGTCCCCTAGTCTTTCAAAATACTCCACTTTTAGAACGATCCACTATAAAAGACTTATGTCTAAGCTACACAAATAAACTAGCATTGTCGCCTCATGCGGATCGAATATCTGCGAAGGCTGCACAGATATGTGGTTTTATATCATAATATATCTTCCTGTTGGAAATAAAGTTAAAAATTTATTGCATGTATGTTCTACACATCCTAGAATACTGCTGTCTTCTCTTTGGTCTAATTGGATGCTTCTGACCACGGTAAGATTGAAAATGTACAGAGGGTATTTGCTCGAAAAAAATTCGCTCTTCCTCGATCCACTATTTCTTATATGGAGATATGTCAGTTAGCGAACATGACATTTCTTTGGGTCAGAAGACTGGAAGCGGGACTCTGTTTCCTCCTTCGCGTTAAATCTCCCCATAACCTTCCACGAATCAACGCTCTCCTTCCCGCAGATAGACCTTATGCCACTCGTAATTCCTCCAGGATTATTGCACCCCCTTTTAGCTCCACTTTAAACCATTCTCACTTCTTTGCCTCCAAGTATGCCTTCCTCTGGAATAATATTCCCCTCGAAATTAGGCTGTCGTCTAACTTAGCAGGTTTTAAAGTCAAATTACGTAAACACTTAAATTCGGAAGATATGAAGTCCTTTTTATCCGTCTCCTTCCCAAACAAACAAATTTTGGACTTTGAAAAAGGTCCCCTGGTATCTGAGGTGGTTATGTTTACATAGCATTTTTTCCATGCATGCCTATTTCTTCTTATTTTGAGTGATATTTGCAACGATGTTTCGTCCAATTCTCTAACCCAGTCATCATTGCCGTTTTCTCCATTCTCCGTTTTACAACCCTGACGATAGGCTTCATGGTCTTTAGTCATGCTCGTGGTGGTTCTGCTATTTTCGCCAGCTCGTCGCTAAACTCCGCAGTCTACAAGGTCATATCTCCGGCGTTTCGTTGATGATCAGGTGACCTCTGCCGTTCCCTCATCTTCCTGACTCTGTTGTCCGCGATGGCCTCCTTTGGTCTCACCTCCTGATGGTTGATCATGAAGCCAGTCGGGGGGTTAACAATGGTGAACGACAGCCTCTGCTGTTATATGATTTCTCCAAAAACAAGAAGCGTTTCCAACCCTCATGCGTTCTCATCAACAGTCCTGTCTCATTTGCACTACAATCAATCCTCTCAACCAACCCCCTTAATTTTGTTGAAGCAGTTTTTTTCTCCTACGTTTTGTTTTCTTAAAGCGGGGGTTCTCTGAACTCCGCCCCAGCTTTAATGTAGGAGTTTTTTTAACTACTTCTTATTAGTTTCCCATGCGTTTCAGAGAGTGTTGACTTCTTTTTTAAAACGACGATATGTTGGTGAAAATGAATGAATCTACCAACACTACTAAACGCTCCCGCTGCCTATGTGGCTGTTTCACGGAGAGCAGCATTTATCAACTTTGTATTTATTTTTCCACAGCACTAAGTTTGCAATTACGAGACCTTCCGGGCCTAAAATATAAAATTTATTTATTTATTTCAACGTGTTTGTTTGTTTGCTATCATCAATCACGTTATCATCATCACACGGCCTGGGTCGCAGACCATTCGCCATAATCCAGTGCTTAATAATGCAGCCCAGAAGGCAGTTATCATCTGAGGACACTTCAGGAATTGTTTGCTGGTCAACTGCATAAATTGTTTGGCCAATAGCTGCGGAGTGACTGACAAGTGGCTTTAATCACGCATGTATAAGTACAGCTCAGCCGTTAAGCGAAAAGTTGTTCTTTCGCTGGTAACCATGCACAGCCTCAAAAATGATCACCACTTCAACGTCGACAGTGCAAAAGTTATCGGCCAGGCAGAAAGCAAGATAATGAGAGAAGTGATCGAGGCCTGGCAATCAGATACTAATTCCATCAACCGCAAGGTTCATCTACCAGCGAGATACGAGACCGTTTAACACCAGCTAGGCAAGAAGTACGGACCAATACGAACAGACGCAGATGGCTTATCAAGAATGAGTCAGAAAAGGACTTATTCAAACCATGTATTTCCTATTTTCCATACCTCCGACGGTGTGCCACATAACGAGCAGGAAACATCAGATGACGAGTAAACAATCCACTATAGCGATCGCCTTACGTTCTAATTTACCGCTCATAGAGGCGAAAATTCGCCTTCTCGAGCATAAATAACAAGAAGAGACGATCAAGTTCAAAATAGGTTGAATTTCCTGACGTTTAAAAAGCGCACATCCTTCCATCGGAGGTGAAATTGACATAAAATAAGTAATGCGGGTTGAATCAAACGGAAGATTGCAACTAGGACCCACAAACCATCCTGTCACTTGAGGACGCTGACAGGTTAAGGTCAGTTTAGGGGCTGTCTTTCGTGCGCAGCTGACTGCAGAATGGTTTAAGAGATCAATAAATAAATTTTATATTTTAGGCCCGGAGGACCTCGTCATTGCTCGTAAATTATAATAAAAATAAGGTTTATTTGTAAAGCACATCTTTGGTGCCATCAAACACCCCGGAAGGCAGGAAAAATCCTAACCCAAACCCCTTCTTTCGCAGTGACTATTGTATTTGTTTTGGTCTTTTGCTAGGTCAATAGCTTGCGAAATAAGGAGTTTGTTTTAAGTGAAAAAACCTATTTTCTAGGGAGCAAATCTAGAAAAAACATGGTATAAAATAGCTATACATTGTAGGTGTTACGGTTTTATAGTAAAAATACTTGGGTTATCGAAAAACTGTCATGTCTTTAACTGAGGTATACTTAGCCGCGGTCAGTTTGAAGGCGAAAAAATCAGCTAAGGACATCACATCTACCATATGCATGGATCTGCTCGAAACGGAGGTTATAATCTTTGTCCATTGGCACAAGTTTGCTAATTACTGCTGCTAGATGTGGCCATTAAACTGACAATTTGAGGTCATTTTATGGGCCATCCGCCGTGTTTATTCTTTACAAATTTGCTGCTGTTTTCAGTATTATCATAGGCTTTGACTTTCGCCTCAGTGTGGTGATCTTTTAGAGGTGTTTAAAATATCATCATCGGCCTAACTTGTCACCCAAGCCTGACGATCTTGCTTGCGCTAACACGTCCGTCTGGCTTTGCGTTTGCAGGATGAGGAGCGGCGTTTTTAAGGCATGGTTTTATGTCCCCTCTTTTTCATTCCTTACACAAATGAAATTAAAATTTTACTTAATTATTCGGAAAATTTCATTTATGCCGATTAGCTCAAGTGCATTTACTCATTTTCTAAGAACAGGGCCAGTAGTTGCATTAATAAGTCAACACAGACTTGTGCAGCTCTCACTTTGGAACGCAACATGACAGATTGAGTTTTTTCCATCCAAATGTAGTTTCACGTGTTTTGGTCCCGCAAAGCTTCATCATCTTCGAAAATAGTTCATTCGTAGAACGATATACGATAAAGGATTTGGGTCTGACTAACACGAATAAGCTTTCATTATGGCCTCATGCAGATCGAATTACTGTCAATGCCGCAAACATATGTGGGTCTATACCACATGTTTTTTCCTTCCAAAAATTAAGGTTAAACTATACCGCCTGTTTATTCTCCCTATCCTAGAATACTGCTGTACCCTTTTTTGTCTTATGAACGCGACTGACCGCAGTTAGCTTGAAAAGGTTCAGAGAATTTTCACTCGTTACCTGTTTTCTCCTTCTTGATCCAGTTTTGATTATACAGATAGATGTCAGTTAGCAAACATTAAATTTCTTTGGGTAAGAAGACTCGAAGCTAGTATATGCTTCCTGTTTCGCGTAAATAATAACCCTAATCCCCCACAAATTACCGCTCTGACCCCGGCAAACTGACCTCACGCCACTCGTAACCCTCCATGATAATTTCAACACCCTTCAGCTCCACATCTAACTATTCTCGTTTTTTGCCTCCAAATATGCTTTTATTTGGAATAATTTTTCCACTCAAAATTATTTTGTGTTCTACATTACCGACTTTCAAGGACAAATTACGTAAACATTTAAATATGGACGAAATAAATTCGTTACTGTCTGTTTCCCTCCCAAACACGCAACTTGTAGATTTCGAAAAGGGTCCTCCTGGCATTTGAAGCTCTTCCCAGGATAGTAAATGGTTTATTACTATGTTTACATTTTCCTCTCCAGAGCGAAGCATCATTTTCAAATGCGGTAAACTCTTCACCATTTTGAAACCCTGGCGGTGGTCTTCGAAGTCGCTATTAATGATCATCGCGGGTTCTTACGTTGTCGCCAACTTTTTGGTGACTCTGCAGTCTGGTGGATCGCAGTTCAGTGATGTTGCTATGACTTCTACTGTTCCCCCCTCGCCGCCATGATGTTGTAGGATTTTTTCTGCGACAAAAATCGTTCCGAACTCTCAACACCACGATCCCATCTAACTGCATCGTATCATACCATGTTAATTTAAGCAGGTTTTTCTCCTACATTTTGTTTGAAAGTCGGTGGCTCAGTGAACCCTGCCACCGATATAGGAGTTTTTTTACTGCATAAAAGGCCGTTATAAATCGGATCAGACTTCCTATCTTGCTACATGTAGCATACTACTCCTTCATGTTGTTATACAGTTGCTAACTCGCAGCTGCGAAAGCCAACTTTGTGCTTATTATTAAAACAGCACTAAGTTTGTAATGAAAGGGTCCTTTGGGCCTTAAGTATACAAATATACAAGGTGAACTGGCTAAGGTGACGCCTGCTCTTTCGTCGTGTCCCGGAATCAGGACGCAGTCTTGACGGCTCTCGTTTCACTGGTCATCAACCATCATCAGGGCCTTATATTTGGTCGCATCTCAGACATCCCCAACGATGGTCTTGTAGATTTGATGAAATTTTGGATTTCATACGGCGGTGCCCATCACGATCATAAACTGGTGGGTTCCCTATGTGCTATTATGCCGCACCGGTTTGGGAACCCGAGTGTAGTGCCGGGAACCCGTCTATACCAGTAATGTTTCGTTAACACCTATTGTTCTGCCCCACGCTCAGCTTCGACTGAGTTTGCTTCCAAGCCCCCCTATTAAGAGAGGCAGTTGGTATCAGAATACATAGTCTGAATATAGATAACGATGTGGCTCATCTGTGTGTGCCCTTGAATTTCACTTTCCACATGAGACTGCTGTATTCATTTTTTTCGAATCCAACAAATTCGCTTTTTAAACAGTTACACTCATCTTATAGCTATAGACTGCGGATACTGTTTGTTAAACCAATTATTTCTAGTACTTCGTGTTATCGAATTTTCGGTTTATTGATGAGGCCCGTTGGGCCTGAAATATACATCTTATTATTATTATTAGTCGTGGTTCTGTTCCGTATCTATACGACATGGATTACATTCGCGTTAGGCCTAGGCTCATGTTTGCCTCTTCGTGCACCGAGTTGCTTCAAGAGGGCTTGGTAGGCTGCGGGAATTGCCACTAAGCGGTCGATGGAGTTTATTCCCGTGAAGTAGGCCTCAACTGTTTCCTTGGCTACGCGGTCATTTTCTCGACATAGATCTTCGGTATTTTGGAGGCGAAGGTGTGTCTGGCGTCTGCGCAATGTTGCACTAGTTAAGGTAGTGTGTCCATCCTTCTGACTGCCATTATGTGTTCTGCTTCTCGGATCTGCAATCGTTTTCCAGTCTCTCTGATATAGCCGACCGCACAGGAATTACATTTGACCCGATATATGTCGTTTGCAGTTTAACCTCGGGGCAGGGGTTTCTTCGGTTTCATGACCAGGTGTCGTACTGTTGCCTCTGGTCAGCGGACGATTCTGATCTCCAGTTGTTTTAATAGACGAGGGACTACCTACAAAACGCCGCCAATGCATAGGAGCGTGCCATAATTTTAGTTTATCGGTTGCTGGATCTCGATTCGGTCTAGACAGTCTGCCGCGTTCGGCAAACTTTCCAGAGTACCCTTTGGCCAGGAAAAGACGTTGAAAGTATCGTAATTCAAACTTCCGGTCATGCACCTCACTGCAGTGTAATTCTACCTGTTTTTGTAATGTTCGCACACAACTGCGTTTGCGGCATGATGGGTGCTTGGTA
>JAYGXS010000001.1:46673975-46698678 GCA_036362985.1 Ligula intestinalis
ACAAAATTAGTAAGAGTCCAAGGTTCACTACCATATGAGATCCGCCTGAATAACCTTAATCTCTATCCTCTGAGTTATAGGCAGTTACGTGGAGATTTGATACAAACCTTCCGTATCGTACGTGGCTTTGACTGCGCTCTCATGCGTGACGACTTCGTCCAACTCGCCACTACAACTAATCTCCGGGGGCATCCCTTCAAACGGTATGTGCCCCAAGGACGATTGGATGTACGGAAGAATTTATTCTCTAATCGTGTCGTGGACCCGTGGAATAACCTTCCCGAGCCGATTGTTATGTCCCAATCTGTGGAGATATTCAAACACCGACTTGATATACACATGCTACAGCCCAACGTGAACGATGTGACAAATTAACCTTGAAACACCACTGCACCATGTGACCGTCTATATTTTCCTGACTGAAAACTTGTTAACATTGTTTATAATTCTTGAGATTTTGATGTAACAAATAGGGAGGTCAAAGACGCAAGCCTATTTTTCCCTCAGATATACTGACTGACTGAGTTCACGGACGCGGTCGTTGACGTACAAAGTGAACGGTTTGGGGGCCAAGGACAGCGCCCTGGAGAACACCGCTCTCGACCGGATTCTCTACAGACTGCTGGTTACTGAGATGGGCAGGTTGAGGGCGGCCAAATAGGACGATTCGAGTCCACTTCAGGAGATTTCCTCTTATGCCTTTTTGACTGAGATTGTGCAGAAGTCGTTAAAGTAGGGCAAGATCGAAGGCATTCTTGAAGTCACTATAAACTAAATGAAGCGGATTTTATCCATCAACCGCTCGGATCCAACGTTCCAAACATAAGAGCAAGTTCGTCACGCAGGACTTGCCTCTCCGATATCCATGCTGCGCATCTGAAAGTCGGTTATACTGCTATAGGAAACCCATCAGCTCTCGTTTTACTACTTTCGCCATAATTTTTCAAATGATTGTTCTATACTCATTTGCGGGAACCTTTCTGCTGCCTTTAAATTACAGTGTGATTCGTTCAGAGTTTCAATTGGGGGAGGGGGTAAACAACCAGTTTCAAAAGAGATGTTGAAAAGCATAGAAAGCGGTTTAACTAGCTCCTCGGCAAGTTCTTTCAGTAATTTGGGTGGAATATCATCGGGTGATTTCGAGTCATTTAGTGCCAACAACTTCTGACGAACAGTCGCTTCGGTGAAAGATATATAATAAATCTTTTGAATGCACTCTAAATCAAAGTTGGAAGGGATGAATTCGCTTTCAATCGTCAAGATCGATCTGAAAAATTGTGAGAGATTCTCAGCTTTTTCTCCATCTTCACTATTTTCTGTTTTATCCTTTACCTTTAAAAGGGAAACTGGGTCCCTGTTTCATGTGTTGATTCTTAAGCAGCCAAAGAATAACTTAGGATTCGTAACTGAATGATTCAGTTCATCGTTTTCAAAAGCTTGGCATATCCTGCAGATAATTCACTTCACGAGGCCCCTCTGCACTTTGTATGCATTAATGGATATGGGATTTTTATCTGCGAGAGATTTCATCCAAAACCTCCCCTTTGTATTAATCTCTTTCTCCAACACTTGTGTCAGCCGCTGGGGCTTGTTGTTCAGCTTCTTCGGTAAAATGTATGCATGTATATTCGAAGGGTTACAGGCAAGGAACGCCTTTGAGAACCCTATTCATGTAAAGCAAGCCATATCATTCATACAGTTACTATAAAGTTGTAAAAAGACATATCATACAATGACAGACTTTCGAATGAATCTTCACGGAGCAGTATGGAAATAATCTAGAGCCAGAAAAATTGTTTACAATGTTGGTAATAGGAAATGGTTTTGAAAAAGTCACATTTGTCAAAAAGAATAACATCAAAGCTCCTTTTGAAATCCACAATTTTGCCAGCGGAAACCGTCTCGCTTCATAACTAGTTCCAAGGTCGGACCACGCGTTGGTTCAAGAAATATTTTCGGAGGTCCAGTCGAGTGCGTTCGTTTGTGACCTTGTAAGGATGGCCACAGAGGTGAGTTGTGTTGGGTAATTCAAAGAAATCCGCCAATTTCAGGGAGGAACTGTGGCTCCGGATTATCCGGAATGTCCAGAGCAGGCTGCAGTGACCGTTCCTGTAAGACAAGGGAAAAGGTCAAGCTTGATCAATCTCTTCTGATATGGTAAGTCCCTGAGACCATCGACCATCTTTGTTGCCCTGCGTTGCATTTGTTCAAGTAGGTCCATACCCTTCGTCAATCAGCGTGTCCAAACTGACATTCCGTATTCAAGATGAGGTCTCACAAAGGCACCAAATATTTTTCTGAAGAGTTTTGGTGGGAAGATTTTGAATGCTCGTCTGTTCCGGTGCAGGATACTAGTTGCCTTCTAGACGGACTTTTTACAGAGCTCTGTTGGCATCAAGTTTGCGATTGTCCATATACCTAGATCTTTGTGCAAATCAACTCCTTTTAATGCCATGCCATTGATAAAATAACAGTGTTTCTGCGACACTTTTTGCCTCGGGCTTATGTGTAGAACCAGACATTTGGATACATTTAAGTTAAGAAGCCACGTGGACGACCAGATAACCAGTTTATCCATGTTCGACTGTAACCTCTTTGCGTCGTCGACGCAGCTAACTTCAGCCCATATTTTTATGTCATCCGCAAACATGACAGCTGCGCAATCAAGGTCATTGAGGCAGTCGTTTACGTATATCAGGAAGAGTAATGGGCCCAAAACTACTCCTTGTGGTACACCACTCTCGAAATTTGTCCATTCCGAGGTTGAGTTTCCAACAACGACCCTCTGCTCTCTGAGGGACAGGAAAATACTGATCCATTTATAGATTTTTCATTGAATCCCCACGTCCCAAATCTTCTGTATAAGAAGCCTGTGTGGTACACTATCGAAGGCCTCCTTGAAGTCGAAAAATATGACATCAATTGGATAGCCCTTGTCTGTGGCCTTTATCCACTTCTCATCTGACAAAAGAGCGCTCGTGAGGCAAGAGCGTCCTGGGTGAAATCCGTGCTGTCCATCACATAATATTTTGTTGCTTTTCAGGAATTCCATCAAATGCTTCTTGATAATGTGATCCAGGATTTTGCACGCGATGCAAGTGAGACTGACAGGACGGTTATTTGCGCAATCAAGTCGTGAACCTCCCGTATAGATCGGGGTGAAGTTTGCCCACTTTCATTCTTCCGGGAATTCGCCTTCTTCAAAGGACCTCTGGAAGATGGCAGCCAGAGGTTTGCACAGTCCCTTAGCTAATTTTCTTAGTGCTAGTGCAGTAAATGTATTCGAACCAGGTGATTTGGCAGATTTAAGGTGGAGAAATTCGGCCCTGACATTGTCGTGTGAAAACTCTAGGTATCTATTTTGGGCAATGAGGAGAAAAGTGAGGGTGGAGTTATCTGTCGATGAGTGGACGTACCGGAAACAAGAGTTTACGTTCTCGGGTGTAAATGGATTTTTAGAAATCTGAGAGGAGGGAGGCTTTCATCTGGTCGCCAGTCACCAGCTCTCCATCGGCTGATCTTAGTGCAAGGATTAGTTCCTGAGATCTCTTCGTGCTTCGTATATAGCCCTGCAGTATCTTGGGGTGTTCCAACGACTTGTGTAGTATTTTCAACTCGTATTTCTTGCGCAGCTTTGTAGTTTCACTTTTACAAATGCTAATGTGTCGTTTTTATTACCGCAAGTGTTCATCAGAACCGGTTAATCTGTAACGGCTCCAGGGGCGGTTTATTTTTTGAAAGCGGCTTACAAGTTTGAGTTTATCCAGTTTGGGCGATTTGTTCTTATCTTTCTTCGAAAGGGACAGTTGAGACAAACAATATTTTTCAATGTCGAGCTAAAGTTCATCCACTGTTCATTCGCTCCACCGTGGAAGTCTGTTCCCCATGATACCTCTGACATTTCTCTTCTCATAAGTGGGAAGCCACCCTTCCAAACGTTATTTTCCAATGTATCGGCGAAATAGGGTTTGGAGAACAGCGAATACTTGAAATAAAGCATAATGTGGTTGTTTGACCCTAATGGGGATCAATCCTGCAGGCCAATCACAGTTTACTCTTCTCGGGTAAAGATAAGTTCAAGACAGTTTGACTGTTGTCCTTCCCTAGCCCGTGTTCCAAACGTGACGATCTGTCAGAACAGTTTGTCTGTGGCCCATTGTAGTAGTTTATGATTTAAGTTGTCTGAAAGACCCTGTACAGTCCATGTCTGCCAATCAACACCAGGAGCGTTAAAGTCCCCAACGATAAGAATGCCTTTTTTCTCACTTTTCTTATACAATTCTGCTATGAGGTAAGTGTCTTGGTCAGGAGTCTGATTTGGCAGGTGGTGTGTGACCGAAAGCGTCAGTGGCCTGGCATACTTAACAGATATGGTAATGTTTGGCATTTCCACATGTCATGCTGAGACCGGTACTTCAGCCATGGCTATCAGCTTGCAAAAGACATAGACTTTAAGTCCTGTTCCCCTAGTTTTTCTGTCTTTCCTGAAAAGCTGATATCCTTTAAATGATAATTCAGAATCAGCGATATCTTTCGAAAACCAGGTTTCAGTGAAAGACATGATGTCTGGTTTCACCTCATCAACCACGATTTTTAGTTCGTCCAGCTTGTTAAACAAGCTTTGCTAATTTGTGGTTAGGATCTTAAGCAATAGTTTTCTCCGTGAGGCCCAACCCTCATCGTGACAGGTTTTGGCCAGAGGAAAGGTTCCTTGACTTGAATTTTTTGGCCGCCTTTGATTTTTAGGCCCTTTTTCCGCTCCCGGTTCTCTCTCACAATTCTGTTCTTGGCTTCACTCAATCTCGCCTTGGTCACCTTGATTGCTGGTTGTGATGGGAAGAATGTTCCGCGAGAATGGTGCTGATTGTCTGTCCAACAATAACTGCGCTTGCTCTTCATATTTTGGTACGAACTTTATCGGTTTAGGTTGGCTCTAGGCCTCGTTTGAATCCTCCTTTTGAGACGTCCTCGATGCCTTGTCGATAGGGACTTACATTTCCTCGTTTTCATTTAGAAGAGCTTTAACGTACTATTGGAATTATTCCATATCGTGATGTATTCTGTTCTTCGGCATACCCGAAGGAGATTCAGGCATGCATTTTATTGGATAAAAAGTGGGTCGCTTTCGGAGATGATATGATGAAAACAAAGATGATCTACGGAAAATCGCGTTGTAATCATAAATTTTCGAACAAGTATCACTCTTTCGTCGTCAGACTAAGTGAAAAGTGAAAGCTGGGAATGTCGCAGCAGGCCGTATGTGCCTGTTCAAGCAGAACTCCATTTGTTCTGCACCCCTCCTCTCGGAACAAGTGGCCCACAATCCAAAACAGAACACCTCCTCCTTACCTTCACAAACTATCGCCGCAGAATCCACGTCACCGTAACCCTCTCCCCAACTCCATCCCAGTGCGTTGTAACCTCTGCCCCAAAACCTCAAGCGTGTTATTCCCAGCCCTCAGTTTTCATTAAGTCTGACGATTAACAAGTGAAACCTGTTCGAAACTTCGCGAGTGCAACTCAATTTTCCGAAGATCGTTTTTTCTTTTCACGCCTTTGATGAAGATGCAATGCCTGTGAACAACTAAAGGGTTTTTTCGTTTATTTCCGCAGTCAGCGACTACCTCATGTCTTATTGGTCTTGTCACCAACCTTTGATCAAAAAACAATCACTGTTGTAGAACTGCTGCACCGTTCCTCGTTTACAAAGATCTGACACATATAGAACACCTTCTTTGGCAACGCGCCAATTGTTAGAATTGCGTGCGGGCTTTTCTCCCTTATACTGAGACACGGACCTACTGAGCTTTATCGAGATGACGTGTGCTGTTTTTTTGTTTCTTTTCTGGTGGAAGTTGCTGTTCGTTTCCTCCTCGTTACCTTCTTTGGCTTTTGAGATAACTTTGTTTCGTCCGATTTTGTGGCTACGCATAATCCTGTAGACGCGCTGCCATTTTTCCCATTGCTTGTTACGCCTGAAGAAGCTGTGGTTTCTTAGGTTTTCTTGGTTTTTTCAGTGCCCATCCTCTCCAATTTTGCGTTTTCGGGTAAAAAACTTGGAGGTTTTTTCAACTGCTTTATCTTCATTTTGACGCCGTCGATGACCATCTGTGTGTCCGAAATGTTTTGAACCGTTTCACACAGTTTGTGCAGCCTTCTTGTTCATAATTGATGTTCATTTATTTTGAAAAGCTTTTTAAGTCCGCTTAACGGGAGGCGATTCTGTAGCACCAAATTGGGAAATCCCGTTATCAGAATTACGATCAATGCTTGTATCATCAATTGAGTCAGAGAACGAGGCGTACAGTGATAGGCTAGGAATCTCACATGGCTGTCGCAGATTATACATAAAGGTACAAATCCCATGAATATGCGTATAATAACGTTTATTGGAAGAACATATCTTTGGCCCCACCAAAACCCAGGAAGACAGGAAAAAACCGTTAACAACGTCCCTCTTTTTCAGTTAGTATTGGCCTTAAGTTAGCTTTATGCTTGGTCAGTAAAGTGCAATATAGGAGTTTGTTTTAAATGAAAAAACCTGACATCATAGACAACATGCTAGTGAAAATAAAATTGAAATCTGGACATTACAGATATCAATAGTTCGTAGAAAGAAAAGTTTGGGTGATTCTGGCGTCCATTTTAAAAACGATATTATACAGAGGGAAGGACTCCCGAGGAGGAAATGAATATGATCAGGAATTTTGGTCTTTACAAAGCTAGACTGACTGAAATGTACTTGTTTCTTCAAAATTATAGGCAACTACGCGAAGCCCTCATTTAAACCCACGGGTTCATTAGAAATTGTGAGTGCACCTTATAGTTTGACGACTTGTCGGAATTGGCTGAGGTATACTAGCACACAGGAAATGCTGTGAGACCCACTGATGCAGATGAAAGCTACGTATATAATCAAAAATTTTGGTCAGCTGATTTAAGATACTGGACTGACTTAGCTTCTCCTCAGTTACAAGTAACATCTGGGAGACCTCATTCAAACCTCCTAGATTATCAGACCCCATGAGTTTGCCAAAGAGTTTGACTAATTTGTTGAGCAAGGCTAGCCCAGACCATCTACTGGATCATCACTTTAAATGTCAAGAGTGTTTGGCCTATATGGACATCTGAGGGAGCTCATTCTTTGACATTTTGAATTTATATTTATGAGCACCAGGAAGACACTATCTATGCAAACTTACTTTCGGAATAAAAATTATGAAAATGTGTGCAGATAAAATGTACATGATTGTAATAATGTAAGCAGAAATTTGTCCTTTTAGGGCAATAGAAGAGTTTAGAAGGTGCTCAAGAGGTGTTTAGCAATTAACCTTATTCTAAATTTGCTCGTAATCCGGCAATTTATTAATGAATAGCGATATTTTGAAATCAATAGTGAACTAGAAAATAGCAGTGACAAAACGCTTACGCTGAAAATAGAGGCAGAGTTCAAAGGGCCTCCATTTTCAAAAAGATTGTAGGATAAATTGCTTAGTAAAATAAGATACATAGAGAGATTAGGCTACTGCTCTAATAGCCGTTCAGAATGGAATGCTGCAATTTTTGTATATTTAGGTCGTGGTCGCTAAAGTGCATGACATGAAGGCTCGCAAAAGCGTCAGTTAACGTGGGGCCTCGACATCTCATGGGCAAGAATAAAATTCTGGTGATGGTTAGTAGACAATGAAACGGGATCACTTTAGACTGGGTGCGTCAGCATGACTTCCGTCGTTTAAATGACTGGTAGTTTACGGAGATAGCATGGTTTCTGAGGAGCACAAGGTGGGGAAATATAATTTCAAGAAGATCTTCTTAATTCCCGATGGTCCTTTCTCGGAGTCATGGAGAAAGCTGCTCGGAAAAGATGGGAGCATCGGACGAACTCCCTATCGCGAGGTTTTTTAGTGATTGTTGAACCAGTTAAATGCAAGCTAGATAGGCATTTTCTGAAAAAAACCTACTCAACATATATTTACGGAAGAGTCAGTGGTGGCAGCTTGCCCTTGGCCCATATATAACGAAAGCATAACAATTTTAGAGGTACTTCTACAAAACCTAATTTTATTGCTCTTTTTGATATGAATAAGGAACTGAAGAGAGAAAGCCTTATCCCATTTGTTATCTACGGGAGTAGAAGTTTTGAAATTCTGCATGTCTATCTCCAATGACTTCCTGTCATACCTACATACGATTGTCCCCTCCTCCAAAAGCGATCCCCTTCCTCAGTTCCGCGTGTCTGTCGAATATCTTATCGCAAGAATGCTGGCCACCCTGCCCTCTTTACCGTTTCCGTTCGAATACTCGCGGATGTCAAAAAAGTCAGGACTGTAAAAGTTCCACTCAAATACGTCACCTTCCCCTTTTCGGCCCAACGTAGGAAAGCAGACTAGAGCCATATCTGTTGTATCCTTTTGACCTGACCCCTCTTGACCCAGTTCCCCTATGCCGGTGGACCACTTGAACACACTACCTCTTCCCCGTCCGACCCGTTTGGGTCTCTGTACAGGACATCCCTTTCCAGGCGAATGTTCACATCAATCGGATGCCAAATTAAATGGCCCAATGTCACATGAAAGCAACAACCTTCGCTTCTTTCAATGACACACACTCTCCTTAGACTGACTTTACCTTGCACCCGTATAGCGTTGTTGAACGTGTGTTGTTGTCTAGAGTCAGGCGATATTTGGCCAACTTCCTTGGTCTTGAATATACGTATGCATTGTTAAGTGTTTTACACTTCCCGTTATTCACTATTAGTTCAGTAGTACCGAACTACTTTATTTGATGTTATCATTGGAGTTTGACGTACACGTTACTATTGGATACGGAATCAGAAGAAGGAGGTGCTATATTGAGGATTTTACAAACATGAATTTTCGGCAAAAACGGCACCATTTACGAAGAGCAGATGATAAGGTAAATAAAGGGTCATTTTAAAAGGTGAAAGGTCATATAATACTCACAAATCAAGTTTTTCACGACATTCACATCAACTATGGAGACAGATCGGCTTTCACCTTCTCCATTTCCGCGTGCTAGAAATGGGAGTACCGAGTGCTGATATGCTGATGTGCGGCAAGTCATATGATAGAAACCTCGACGCATGGGGCTGGAAGACTTCGCAGTCATTAATGCAGAGTGGAGAGGGTGAGCGACCTCAGTAAGTATGCGATCAGCAAATTGCTTGACCGTTTGAAAGTGTTGCTGTATTTTAATGCCAGCTAAAAACGTAAGAAATACCGGCAGCTGAAGAGAGCATTCGAAGGCTACGTTTCAAAATGACTAGGTCTTTTTTAAGTAAGGCTGGAAAAATAATCAGAGAGCAGTAAAGAATAAGGGGGAGAATACAGACATCTACAAAACGCCAGATTAGGGCTTGCGGTGTGTGATATGAACGCAAGCGTCGGATATACTATAAAAGTTTATCGATTTTTATAGAAAGGCCTTCTATATGAAGAGAAAATATAAAGTTGGAGGCTAGTGTAACACCAAGGTATCGGAAAGAGGATACTTCGTCGAGCAGAATGCCAATAATTTCAGGACTGGGAGAGGGTCGCAGTCAGAAAATACACTGGACTGACTTTCATTCGTTAAGTAGAAGGCCATTTGCTGACGAGCACGTTGAGACAAAGTCTAGACCATTCTTCAGTATTTGGAGATGTAACTGACTTTTGAGCGGATGGCCAACAACCATATCATCAGCATATTTAACAAACAAGCATTCTTTTGGCGATCGTAGGTCCTCAGTGTGGAGGGAGAAGAGATGTGGGGATGGTATGGCCCCCTGAAGAACTTCACAGTTGTTGGGAAGGACCATGGATTTTCGCTTTCTGCACTGAACGAAATGAGTGCGGAAAGTGAAATAGTTCCCAAGCCAAGAGACAGCCCAGCCGGGAGAGCCGCACGCAGAAGTTTTGTTAAGAAGTAGATGGTGAGGGATCGTATTGAAGCCTAAAGAGTTGTCGAGAAAAGCACAACCGTATGCACTGCAGCCCTTATCTAAATCTGTTAGAGCAGAATGGACTACCAGAGCAACAGCTTCTAGTGTACTACGCCTAGCATTATACGCAAATTGGAAGGGATCGGAAAAATTAGAGGAAAACGGCATGATGATGTTTAAAGCAACTCGTTTTGCAAGTTTCAATAGTGCAGAAGAGCAGGCCATTGGACGAAAATATTTCGAACCAGTGAAGGAAGGTTTTTTCGGGATTGAAGTGATTCTCACTGATCTCTACTCATCGTGAATCTTAGACTCACTGAGTGGCAAGTTGATGAGGTGTGTCAGTGCAGGTGCTAACTGAAAAGAGCAGGATTTCAAGAGAAATGGTGAGATCCCTATGGTCATGCAGCAGTTGAACCTCAAACCTTTTTAAGATGTTTCATCACCGTTTTCACAGACACAGGAACAAAGACAATCGGTAATAAGGAAATGACGTCTGTCGGAAGATGGGAGGAAGTGGAAGTGTGGATGAAATCTGCACTTAAATGGTCTAAATATAAGTCAGAATCTACATATGCTAGTATATTCCGTTGACTAGTGAGACGCCTAAGACTCTTAAAAATTTCATCCGAAGAGAGAGGAGCGGAAGATGTAGAAGAACTACAAAGCTAACCAACAAAAAGGTCGTTCATCCTGGAAATCTCACGCTTTATCTGGACGTCCAAATCCTTAAGTCTTTCTCACAGACCTTGTTTGTAGAACAATTCCTTTTGGCGTCTTAAAGCTTTTAGGTGGGAAGAACAGATTCTGTCAGGTCCAACCATGACAGTTTCAAGAGGACAGCAGACATTAAAAATGTCATTGAAAAAAGTAGTGAGATAACTACAGCATGAATCGACATCTGAGTACTCTAGAAGGGTAGAAATCTTGCCAGATATGACGGTCTGGAGCAATGAAATATTGTGTGGGGAGTTGTCTCGAACCCTTAGTTTCCTCTCGGGAATTGCTTACAGCCCTTTGTTAGAGCCACAATAGATGGTTGGCAAGCCCAATAAAGCAGAATGATCTGAGCCTGCCAACGGTGCTCTATTTCTGAACACAAAAAATTGGGATGGTTGGTCAGTATGTGATCCAGCGGGGCGTCGGCACGAGTGTTGAAGAAATCTAAGTCGTCAAAACCTAACAGTGTAATGGGACGAAGATTTATACGGTTGAAGTCACTGCTTGATTTTATAACATGCTCGCAAGACAGTACAGCAAGTTTTTGGGAAAGAAAATCAAAATGGTGCCTAAAGCACGTTGGCATGTAGAGGGTGGAATGTAAATGCTGACAAAAATGATGCCTTTATAAGTACTTAAAAATCTAGGCCTGCATACTACAGCAATGGCGTCTATTAAGTCGTCCGAATAAGAGAATAAGGACTTACCATTTTTGCACCATTGCTGAATTACAAAGCCAGCCACTCCACCACCTCTGCCGTTAGTTAAGGATTTTCTGTTCGAACGACATGAGTAAAAATATTGAGGAGTGATGAGTTCCGACTCAATATTGCTATTAAGCCAAATTTCTTGTAGGCAGATAACTGCAGAATTATTATGTTCTCTTTTCAACATGAGTGGGATGAATCGACACTCTTGTTAAACAGGGATCTGCATTTTTTCGACATGAACCCTAGCAGCATTTTGCTAGCGCGATGCGCTTCAGCAGTAGGCGTAAAAGCTGAACATATTAGTGCTTCAGATGATTGGCTGATCGTAAATGCTTCTCTCTCAATACGTACGCGTGTTACTGGCACGCGCGCACCATTTCCTCTCGATGTCTGCCTTGCCGTTAACTGAAGTGTACGCTGATTGGTTTAGTAGGAATGTCCGCGCCTGTGAATGTACGCATTCGCGTCGCCAGTGGTTACATGGATGCACCATCTTCTTGAGCGCTGATTAGAGGCTTTTGCTTGTACGGTGTTTCCCACTCTAAGCATGTGCAGTGGTTACCAGGGTGCTCACGTACACCTCTCCCCACCAAGTTTTGGGCAAACGCATACGCCTATGGTCCTCCCATCTCATCCACGGTCGCTGCTCTCCCCCAGGAGACTGCGTGTTTAGCGTAGCTGGCCTGCCAGCACGACAACTTATGTTCCCCGCCTCCTTAACCTGCACAGCCCTTCTTCACGTAAACGTCAACCCCTCCCACAAGTACATTACATAGAAATAAGTGATTCGTAGAACATAAACAAGGGGATTTATTAACAAAGGTACGGGAATTATGTACAAGGGAGGAAGGCTTCAACTAGTCAGTGGAACTGTTCTGATCAGCACTCCCGTCCTGCCATTTTTGTAAGCGAGTATGCTTGGTAACAGCCAACTTCAGCACGGAGCGGACGGCCTCCTCGAATTTCATCGGCAGTGTTTGGTGGCCCTCCGCCCACGTTCCATACACATCTAGGGGTTGACAAATATTAAGGAAGAATCAAACGCTTGCCAGCAAGCAGGGCGTATGCTCTGGTAAGCCGGAAATTCCGCCGTTGGGAGCCGCCCGTTAGATTAAATTTAGCCAGCAGGCGGCTGTCGGAAATGCGCAGCCCTGATGACTTTATGGGCCGAGTGAAAACCTCGGAGACCTCCTCAACGTACGATGCACTCAGTTTATAGTACGAAGATTCGCTATAAATAACTTGCTTATCTAATAATAATATGTTTATTATGCCAGTTTACAGGCAAGTGAAAAGAGTTGGTAATGCACCTCTTGGGCGCCTTCCAAAACCTCGAAGACCGGAAAAAAGCTAAAACAAACTCCTTATGTTGCAGCCAGTATTGGTTTTGTTTCAGGTTTTGTGTTTTCTTCAATACTGGGCGAGATAAGGAGTTTGTTTCAAGTGAAAAAAACCTGACTTCAAAGGTATGATACAAACGGAATATACGCACAGTTGTAAGCTGAGTTGACACATCGGCGGGAGAAAATTTGCAAATCGTTTAAGGACATTAGTTCGAGATGGAGAGGGTTGGCACAAGAACACAGTGTTCTCAGTCTTCCTTCAATGGTTGTCGACAAAAGTTGCGCACTATCGGCTGAAGGGTTAGCGGACTGCGGGCTGCTGCTTCAGCAGCATTATCTTCAGCATGAAGCCTCGCGGGATTCAAAGTCCACGAACGCCATCAGAGTGAAAGAGAGATTCCACCGAGTCAGCACCCAAAATTCGTGAAAGTTTTCCTGAATGTAGAAAACTAGTTATAGCTCTCTTAAACATAGGGTAGCTTTACTGGGTTTTAATACTTTTGGGCAGCTTATTCCAGATTAATATGGCATTTACTGAAAAGAATTGCCGGTACTTAACTGTGCGCGCCATAGGGAAAAATAAAAATTCGTCTGGATGACTGGCACGTTGAGAGTGCTCGAGCTGCCTTGAAGATAACATTGGAAATTTTTACTCGTTGTGTGCGAGCATCCAAATAGGAAGATATTAAGTTCAGAGGCTTGCTACCTATGCCGAAGGAGGCCAGTTTCAGAAGGAGGAGGTTATGATCGACCTGATGAAAGGCCTTAGAAAAAATCAAAATAGACATTATAAATGGCAAAAACGCTGCCTCTAGATTGCAGTGCATAATCAAAGAAAGAGAGCTGGCAGGTGTCACAAGACCGTTTCTCGAGAAAGCCATGTTGATCTGTATTAAGCAGATTGTTATCTGTCAAGTGACGCATTATCTTTTTGTTGATCAAGGTCTCCAAGATCTTTGAGGCTGTGGGAAATGTATTTATTGGCCTGAAGTTGTCGACCGACGTCGATCGGCCATGCTTGCGAATAGGCATTATGTGCGATTCCTTCCACAACGAAGGAAACGTTTTGCTCTCAAGAGCAAGATTAAATACCTTACGCAGAATAGACGGAATTATATCATTCGCTTCAGCTTTTAGAAGGCTAACTGGGACGCCATCTGGTCCTGGACTTTAAGATTGACGATAATGACGAATGGCTACAGTCACGTTCCAGACATCCGTACATCAATCTTGAGCGAAGGCAAAAGTAGGCATCTTCAGGAGTAGCTGCTAATATTGATAGGTGATGACTTAGAACATGCGGTCTCAAGTGTCCCTCACTGAGGCGCCGAGTAATCTGCTCAAGTGGCAGCAACGCGGTCCTCATCGGGTCCTTTAACGCACGTAAGAAACTTTCGAAAGGGAACGCTGAAACGGAGTCCAGCACACCGTGCTTAATGCAGTCTAGTGGTAGGTGTACAATGCTGTGTATATCACAATGCAGTTGCACAAGTACTGCATCGGACTGCCCAACTGCTGTTAAATTATCCCTAACTAACTTTATGACCTGGGTCCCCAAACCCATGTGCATGTACTTGCCATTATCCATTCTCACTACCATATAAATATTACTTGTTTGTAGAAGAGTCCTCATATCCACCGGAATAACCGAAAAGATTTGAGACCACATTCTCAGCATAGCTTTTGAAGTCCTATGCGGCATTTTACGGTCAATACACCGCTTGATTAGAGCCACCTTATACTTCTTTCCTATGGTAGAAGAAAAATACCTCTAAATACTAGCGCAAAATAAGCAAACACCACGATACGAACCGCTCTGTGCAGATGACTTCTCCCTCTGCTTGCCACCAGTACCGCCTTCCGAACGCCGTCGATAGGGACTTGCAAATGCCTCATAGCAACTGGGACAGTATAGTTTAATTCCTGCAAAAAAAAAACAGTTAGTGGCAGATGGTAATAATAAAACAATTGGAAGAAGTTTTTCGCAGAATAGCAGATGTTCCTCCTGTGACACTTTCTGACCAAATGACATTTTTCCGAACGACGACGACTTAAAGATTGCAGAAATCAATAGAGCCAGTCCCACGATCAAAAGCTGTTTCGTCCGTTCTTGCCGCCGGGCCTCCTATAGTAATCACTATCATCAAACCTGAATTAAATTCGGACCATATTATGGATGGTTGCACTCGCCGAGCCACCAGCCTTATCGTCCTCTACGCGCAGGCCTGGGTGCGCATGCCAGCAAGCGCGAAATATGGGGAGGGGGAGGGGTGAGTGAAGTTACTGGCAGGAGGAGGGCGGCGTTCGCATGACCGGGTACCGGTTCAGTTGACTGAGAGACGTCACCAGGTGTTCGTCGCGCCCAAGCAGCGCGTATAGTGGGAACGGATCGTTAAATTCTGCTGGTAACGGGTGCGCGTACTCTTACGCCATACGAGGGCTACGCAAAGGCGGAAGGGGGTAGGAAAAACTCAGAGCAAACTCGCACGCGTTCGGTGCGTACGTTAGCGTGGAAACACAGAACGGCGGGGTACTGAATTATTAGACATTCTCATCAACGTCCGTAGCGATCGCTAGTGATTTGTTACCAGGGAATACTGGAAGTGTTATTTTATTGAGAGGCTTACGTTTGTTTCCTTGCTGCCAACCTGATCTATGCTTTCTTTTCCATGTGGTACGGAGAATTGTCGAAGACGGTGAGTTGAAAATGCGACAGATTAGCCACATTTGACAAATATTGGGATATTGATATGCTGTAGATCAAATAACTTGTTTTCGTTCACTTAAAAATGTAGCAGTGTACTGTAGGTATGACCTCATGATAATAAATACAGACAAACAAAGCGGAGGATTAGAGAGGATGGTAAAGGATAAAGATTTCCAACGTGAATGGAGAGCCAAAAATGAGTGGCTCGAATTCGAAATACGGCGCCTTGATCGATTTTTTGCTGTGCCAACTTTTGCCAGTGTATGCTTAGGGTGAAAAACCCACGTTCAGGTCACAAGCATTCAAATAAAGGGGGGACTGGGGTAGAGTGGCAGGGGTAGGGGGCGACTACGTGCATCAAGTGCACTCTGAGCAGGCATTGTGCGATCTGAACGCGAGGTTTTTGCCCTAGGAATATGCCGTCAAAAGTTGGTAAAGCAAGACATTGATCCAGGTTTCGTATTTGGGGAGGGGGCAGGTAGCAAATGCAAGAGGCATGCGCGCGCGTAGGGTTTTTCTCAGGTGGACGGGGGAGCTTGTGTGTGGGTGTTCGACCATCGATTTTGATGACGGCTTGTAGACTACCCTGGCCAGCGCATGGAATACCGCCTTTATACGCAATCACGATGCAGTCAAACCAAAGGCTACACTTTGGTCCCACTGGAACCATTCGATCCTTTGGTTCCGGAACATTGCCACTTACGTTCCCCTTGTTTCAAAAGTCACGTTAAGTGAAATATTGTCGTATATAATAGTAATTTCGTATTTTTTGCTTAATTCCCAAGGACTTGAATTTGTGATCGTGTAATTACAGATTTTAATTTTATTCTTTCCCAAGATCGGGCACAACCCCAAAATTGTTTAGTTACACCATAAGCCGCCTTTTTCAAAATACCTGACAGGGTCATATTGGTTGTTCAGTCGATTAAAATGGTAATTCCACGACAACAGTTTTCACAATTCCTCCCTAAGCGTTGATGTTCATTTCACGTTTGGATAACACCCACAAACAGTTATTTATGTATATGTTTTGAAACTCCGTACTTCTCGAAATGCGGCAGCCTTTGTCTATTAACTATCCTCTGTTTTGGTTTAACGATCTTGGCAGAGACAATTTTCTGGAGCGTGAAAAAGTTGGCTTTCGTTGGGAGCGCTGTAAAATTTTTTTTAGTTTTTGGTTACTATTTTGCACCGAATCCCGCGCTAGTTTAGCATATAGCGTGGGATTCAATTCAGTATGGCGAATTGCGGAATGGCAAAAGCATATTCTGTTGTTATTAGGGTAATATAGCCCCTAGCAATAGATAGTCAGGAGTTGTAAGCTCAAGCTTTTGTTGATAGCGTGTGACTAGGCATTTGACTGAATGACGGGATACTCAAAACTGCATGAGACATTGCATGCTTTCAGGTGTATTCAACATTCCCGGTCGATGTGGAAGTCCCAGGTGACTCACAACCTATTCGGCTAGCCAAAGCTCTTAATCACGACTTAGGACGGTGGGTCTAGTCTTCCGTTTAAGCATCAGCAATGTATTTCATTTTTCTGACTTTGGGTACGAAAAGAAGCCGCTGGGCATATTGCACAGAATTACGTCCTACCAAAAGTGCGTCGCTGACAGATACCAATAGTCTAGTGCAATTTTATTAGGAATGCCGGTTATCTTTGGTGCAATCTTAGCGCCTCATAGAGGCCGGCTTATCGCCTTATAAATATAGGCAGCGTTCTTAGTTTGTTTTTCTACACGACTTGTGGTACTCAAGAATGCTTTAGCAACTCTAGCACATTTACAGAATGGAAACCCAAAAAGAAACGAAATGGAGTTGTTAGGTCACCACTTCTGTCTGATTAATGAAGATTCCGCGTATGCCGTTCCAAACAATGACGTAGGTCATTGGATAAACTGGGGCAGTCAGTGATACAGCTAGGCCTGTGCCTAAGATATCCTTGGACATGCTATCCTCAGCGGCATGGGATGGTCCTATTTCACCAATAACAGTATTCTCATATTCGCCTTTATTATTGCTTTTGTGTCAGTATGCCCATGATTTACTAACCTCTGGTTTCTGCGAGTATTTAATACTGACGAACCTACTCGAATGCGTTGTTAGGCGTTTACATGAATAGGTTAATCCTACAATCTATCAAGTGTTATCTCCAGTTTTTATGCTTTAATATGTTCCTGGCTTTATTCAACACTCTTGTACTTGATATGCCTGATATCACAAAAAATCTAGCGGGCCTCAATTATATCACGGTTAATTTCTGCTTACGATGGTCTATTTCAACTAATATAGTAGGCTCAGCTCTTCTAGCTAGGCGAAGCCAATGCAGGATTTCCCAAAATAATATCGATTTCTCTATTGCTTACTTCTATCTAAACTTTTAACCAGCACCTTGTTTGTTGAAGATGGTTCTGCTGTGCTGGATTTTCGGCAACGACAATAAATTCTAGTTTTTAAGAAGTCGTCACAATGCTGGACGCTAGCAAGGCGATTTTCTCATCATAGTTGTGGCTAGTTAATTGGCGTCCCAGCATCGTCAAATACCAAATCGCATTTCTTACAGTTGGGAGAAGTGGTTGCTATAAAGTAACACACTCTAAAGAGTTTTCGGCCGTCCTCAATGATATCGTTGGTGTGCCAGTTTTCGTTGCATGAAAAAATATTTGCAATGAGGTCTTATTATTCTTTCACCATTGTGCGAATGTCTAATAGTTCTTGCGGCCAAGCCTCATTAGTTAGCTTATCGTCTATGGCGTCTTAGCAGAGCCCACAGGACAGACGACAATTGGCTGCTGTTACTCGTGACAGAATTCAAAAATTGCTTTGTTTATTCCCTTGCAGTTCGGGACCCAGTTACGTTTGGTCTCGTTCGTACGCTACAAACTCGCTGATACAGCCTGACGACGAAGGTTAAGCATAGTATTATTTGTGTTTATATCGCTATATTTCTCGTAGATTTTTTTCCCTCCTCAGGGGAATAAGTACAAGGCTGACCAAACTTCGGTCAGCAAACCACTGCTCGTACTTTAGTGTTTCATTAACTCCTTTTAGGGTCTAGATACCTATGCCGTTAAAGGACTTCCAGCTTTCGCACGGATAGTTCTCTTCGAGCACCCTGTTGCTCGACCTTTCTGTTACATAAGTAAGTTCTACTCTGGAAGGAGGATCAAATTACATCGGCCGAAGAAAACTAAAATTCGGTCCTGAGGAGGGGTGGTGGATGTTTAACGATCGAAGCTGAGACATTAAAAACGCTCACACTAACCTGGGACACTGCTTGAATGTACAACAAATTGCCCCCGTTATCGTGTGGGCATTCACTCACTTATGAGGACTTACCATAAATTTGTTGTCTTTGTAGACCGTTTGCATCTGATTGTAACTATAAGGGCTCGGTCGATCAAAGTAGCCATACAAGTTCAATATTCACAGTAATCCTTTGCAGGTGAATTTGTCGTGCTCTGGATTTAGTCAGAGAAATAATCGGTAGTAGATTCTGTTTGGGCAGTTGCTTTTGGTGTTATTGACTTTATCCAGTCATTTTGGTGCCTATTAGTGAATGAGACAAGTATTTCAACTGCATTGCGGATTGTGGGCCTCTGATGATTATTTGCCCCCGTCTTCTGCTCCAACATAGAAGGCAAAAAATGGCCAGTCCCCGTTTTACTAATATCAACTGTGTTAGGCCATCGTAACTTGACGACCCAGGCTTGGGCAAGCGGTATTTGTTTGTGGATGTGGGGTAGCCTTCAGCCGTATGTGCCAAGGAATGATATTTCTCGAGGGAATTGCTGATTTCGACAATGCAAATGTTTCTGTTATTATCCACTCATTTACGTAAGCCTAAGTTGACTTTATACAATTAATTTGACTAACAACCAGATTTTATACTGTTAAACGTGCGAAATTACTGGTTCCACTGTTTGACAACATCTGAAGCACCAAATCGTCGCAGCCTGCGAAACTTATCCACTGTCGGGTTCTAAAATGAGTATCTTGTAACAAAAAGGCGCAAACACGTGCATGGGAGAGTATGAACAAATTTGCATAAAATCGGAAAGAATTAGTAACCAAAAACAGGACATTAATTATATTGTATGGGAGGTAAAACGAGATGATGGAATTTGCCAGAATCAGAGACATAGTCTCGCCGTTATATTCATCAGCAGCGGCTAAGAGTTGGCAATGATGAAGTCTTCCGGCAAGCTCTAGCCGCTGAAGTTAAGAGGCGTCATTATTATCGTATTTTTAATCAGTGCAAATGCTGGTTTGATTGAGTGTTAAGTCAACGATATAATTTCTGAATGAGCACGGCCATACACAGAAACGGGGTTAGTTTTTATTGTCATACTTTATTTGAGTGCTTAATTAACTCCCAGAAATCAATTCACTTTTCTGACATCTTTATTGGATATGGCATCATCAATTAAAGGTATGATTCCTTCATTGAATTGCCAAATTTTTCTTTCGCAACATGAATGAATCCGATCTCCTCTTATTATAACTTTGATGGATAAATCTCAATCTTTTCACTCAGGCCTTCTCAATATCCCACAGAAAACACCCAAATCACCTGACTCATATAAAATTATAGATTATTTTCCACAATTTACGATTTTACTATTAACATTTCATCTCCAAAATTTTTAGCGATGCAGTCAGATGCATTCGCTTCACCTTTTGAAGTGAACAAATCGGACGAATGGCTTTCGAACAGTCAAGATCTTTCAAATCTGGATGCAACTATATGTCGGGACTATTTAAGACATGTCTGTAAACGTGGTAGAAAGTGCAAGTTTAAACACCCGAGCCAAGAAGAATGTGATAGACTTCGGTAAGTCCATGATTTTCTTTCTGGTTCTTATGCCCCCATTTCTGCATTTTCATAATTTGTCAGTCTGTCTAATATTTCCTTAAGAGGCTCCTTAACAGACTCCATGTAGACACATTTTAATCATAACATTTATCTTAAGCTATTCAACCAATGCTTTTGAGATGACCTATGCAACTTCAACTGGTGGCCCCTCATATCGTCGGTGGCTATGCCTTAGATTATTACAGGCCAGTGATAGTCGCATGTACGAAAAATATAGGCAATTGCATGAACTATAGCCTTTGTATTCATCTGCATAACTTTGATCCAGGCCTTCTATCGCGCTCAGCCGAGACGTCTCGATCATCTTTTGAGGCAAGTTCGTTGGCTTTTGGCGGTAGTTGGCAAACAAATGAAGTATTTGGCATCGGATATGCTTATTTAATCGGTGTGACCTCACAGAGATATCCATGTTTTTTTGGCAGTAGCATTTAAAAGCGACGGCGACTAAAATCGGAGTTATTACAAATCCTTCGGTTACCCATGTGATCTGCTTTTTTCGAGATAAATCATTTCAAGGATCTTGCTTTGCGATTCCGCTGTACGGAGGCGATCTGAGTTTGCTTGATCTCATGAGTGCCCTCTGGAAAAAAAAATGAACCCATAGGATTGAAGTGCTTGCCAGTTGAAGATGCTCGCCTTTAATTGGAAGACCAAGGCATCGTCAATTATGATTCTAGAGGTAGACCTAGATCTACAGGTAGACCTTATCGTCGAGTTTGGAAGGTTCATGTGAGTCGGTGCGAGTGCAAGAAAAGAAAGCTGTCTTCATTAAAGCCAAGATCAGTGATGCAGTTCTGCTGACAGGTTTTTGGGGCATCATCGGTTGATAATTTCCGCATTGGTATGGAGTCGGTCGGGGAAGACTAACGCTGTTCTGTACTGGGGTCAAATCTAGTCAGTTTTTATCCTTAATGAACTTCAAATTTCACTCGTGTGCACGGTAATGCGCATGAGCGTATTTCTAGAACTGAGCAAGTGGCATATAATTACTTTGCTTCTTCAAAGAACATCGCGGTTAATTGATTCGAGAGCGTCGTCAGTGTCAGTTAGATGAGCAGTTATTAGCCATAGAAAGCAACAGTTTTCTTTAAGGTCAGTGCGATAGCAGAGATCATTTTTTCCATCTTCGTTTCATGTAATACATTAATTCCTCCGTCATTTCAACTATATCCCCGTAACAGATAAGCTAGTTTCGAAATAAGCAGATTTGCATCGAACGAGTAAGCAGTCACAAACCGGGGGTAATGTTACATTCATGCCGAGAGTTTACTTGTTCTACACCGACTCCTCTATACAATGCCGCAGTCCACTGATTGTAGTATGAAGTAGCGCTTAGGAACCACAATTCAATATGTTTTTCGTGCAATTGCTAAGGGATCCAGTTAGTATAAGATCGCGAAATTCCTATGTTTATGCACGTTCCACGGCCACATTTTTCGGCGGAGTCTTTGGTTTCTTTAACAATTGATGTATCCAGACCTTGGTCGATCTGCCCAGTCGTTAATGTTCAGGTTATTCTGTTAGGCAAAATAAATTTGGGAATGTAAGAACCGGTCTTGCCTGGATGAGGCAGAACATAAAAATGCGAGAGTCTACGCAGTACAGTGTGCATGTTGATGCCTCTCTGAGCTACACCCGCTAGATCATGTCCCACACAACGATAAGGGACCATGCGGCAAAAAAAAAATCAGCCATCTATACCCCTGAGCAATGCAATTGGTAACCGGTTGAAAACGCCAGTACTGCTTCTAGTGCTCTGCCTAAATTCACTCTTATATTTTAAGAGTCGGTGCACCTACGTCTATTTTTTACATTTTTATGGTGCCGCTGTGAACGCCACAATTGTTGCAATGTGAGTGTCAGCGCAAAATGCTGTTTTTTCGTACGTGAATAAAGAGTCCGCCTATGACAAGAGGCCGATTGTAATAAGACGCATTACAGTATGCCAAATTGTCGTTCTAGTATGACCACAGCCGCAGACCACCATCATTCAATGACCAGGTCTTTTATCTCATTACGAAGTGAGCGCTAACAAACGCACATCGAGAGAACTGCTTTCCGGCAGGAATTTAAGCATCCTATTTTACAGTATTATCAAGGCGACCACACGATAAACTGCTTTTTTATTCTTAGTACACATAGTTATTAGACCTAACGTCAGAAATCGGCAACATAGATAAATGGCTGCCCGAAAGTACCCGCATTGTTGGTTACCAAGACCTAGAATGGTATGCAGTCTTGTCTTTTTTGACTTGTGAATGCGGTGCGCAAGGTCCAGTAAAAGAAGTTACCCAATAGTATGGTATCTATTGGATTAGTCAACAATTTCTGCTACTCTGGGTGGCTGTTTCTGCTAGCTGGACAAAGGAGTCAGTCGACTATTGGATCAACCAGACGCTTGGTCTTCCGACTGTGTGGAAATCTGGGGAATCGGCATCAGGTTGGACTGTACCAATTCGAGGATTCCGTTAAGACTATCCTGCCACGCGAATAGCAGATACTATATGCACCTGTTGCTATTCGTTCAATGATACTTTAAATCTGTTCTTCGACTCAGCAAATTAAACTATTCAGTCACGTGCTGCGCTGGCTTCGAGGCAACATCGTCGGTAATATAATATAATCTGGACTCGATCGTAGCTGTGATGGCATTGTAATGACGTTTAAAAATACTAAAATAAATTGCGAAAAAAAGCATGGAAACATGTCGACGGCACTTTTATTTTGAGAATATGTTTGCTTTCTACTAGTGTCCATTCTGCTATTGTAAATGCACCAGAAACCAGCTGTATAATTACAATATATTTCAACTTTTCAACTTCGTTCACATGTTGTCTAACCCGACTTACACGCGTCCAAAAATCAGCTGTTCGGTTGACCTTGACTTTTTTATAAACACTTCCTCCACTAGATTAGCACGTTCTACTGTAAAAACACACAGAAACGCGTATGTGTCGGCGGTGGTTATTAGTATGGGAAAATTATGGAAAGTAAAGTTTATTCGCGCCGAACTTTGTCAACATTTCCAATTTACAAGATAAATGTTAATGCTGTGGGTTTTTCGTATTGCAGTGCTTGTTTCGTCACATAAATAGACGCACTCGAAGTCAGTAGTTATGTCAAAGACAGTCGGGATAATTCGGATATTCTTAATGTGTCAAGGGACATTCAGGATAACTCGGTGTTGTTCTACTGAAATGAACAATAAGATTAACAGTGCACGATGTGTTTACAAATGCGAAGTAGAACACAAAGGAAAGGTGGACTTACACTCGAGGTGCTTAGACGAGCATCGTGTCATTGACGCAGACGCGTTGCTGCCAGTTTATAAAGAAATATGCACACGGGGCAGAAACGCAAAGAACGAAGAAGCGAATAAAAACACGATGCAGGGAACAAAAAGCGTGGGAAGTGGTGAAATAAGGCACTGGAATAAAGATAGCAATGCGTCAACGAATGGGAAGGCAGTTACCGAGGTCAAGGGGTCAGGAAATGGGACCCGAAGCACGTGGGCACAGGGTGCGACGAGGAACGTAGACCATCAGTGAATGAGAAGCGGGTTTAAGGACACATGTTTCGGCCAACTCGGTCAAGTCCTAACACACAGTTAGTGGCAAATAAGTCCGAATATGACACTGACACGATGAATTTCACAATAACTTACAAATATATTCTGTATGAGAAAAATGATTTCAGATCGTTTTCAACCAGTAAGGACTATGCACAGTGTTCGGGGTATCCTAGACTGATTAACTATATTCTACATTTCACGTTTAACTAGTTACATTACTTACTGTATAATGCAGTGCAAAGTTCGTACAAATTTCCTTTTTTTTGTAGGGCTGATCGAGGTGAAGTTGTCTTCTGCCATGATTACCAAAATGGAGCTTGTCGGCGTCCCGCATGCAAGTTCTTCCACGTAACAAAGGAGGAAGAAGAAGCATATCGTCTCAGTGGTTCCTTGCCGTCGAACTTGTCCTCTTCACACTCTGCAGAGAAGTCATCAGAGTTAAAAGTTCCGCTTTGCAAGGTAGAAGATAATCGGTTATGCCAAACACTTGCAGTCGTCCTTTTTTCTACTAGATACGGCATGTTCTGCTCACAAACCTTTATTTTGAAACTACTGTCCAACTCCAAATTTTGTCGAGCTGACACTTCGACTGTCGTTGCCGACAATGTCCATCATGTGACCCACTAAAAGGGGGACATAGGTTTAGTGACTTGTGTGTAATTTTGTTTATTAAGTTGGTTTGGCAGATTTGCTTAATTTGAGTTGACCCAAGTGTGAAAAACTCTAGGCGTTTGGCGGGATTTGAACCCGCGCATCAGAGAAAGCCTTTGCCGGAGGCTAATGCTCTACCGCTAAGCTACAAACGCCCGCTTCACGCCATGAGTTTTATCACA
>JAYGXS010000001.1:46700708-46721378 GCA_036362985.1 Ligula intestinalis
CTTCCTTCCTTCCTTCCTTCCTTCCTTCCTTCCTTCCTTCCTTCCTTCCTTCCTTCCTTCCTTCCTTCCTTCTTCTTCGTCTCCTCCATGGAATTGAATACACTCTTCCATTTCAATTTAAAGGCGATTCAGTGGGAAGAGTCTAGGAAAGATTGAGAGGTAGGTACCACTAGGATATCAACAAATGATACTTGATTGGAATATTCATGTGATATAGTGGCAGGGAGATGAGGAGATTAAAGGCCACGCGTATTCAAGGTAGTCTGGACACTTATTTTGGGTGGAGGGAAGGGCAAGGTAGTTATGCAGTCCAAACAGTATTATTTTTGACTTTCTTAGGGTAACACCCAGCCATTTAAACCCATATTATGCCTTTCTGAATGCTTACTTGTTTCTTACTGTTTTTGTCGGCCTTTTGCAGGACTACCTTAATCACAACTGTCATCGGGGTGCAACTTGCAAATTTCGCCACTTAAATGTGCAGCCGGCGGATCAACCCCCTCCAGCATCGGTGCCCCCACCCCCACCACCGCCCCATCTCTCGGTGACTTCTCAAAATTTTGCCTACCTTGACTTTCCGTTGACAACGCAGTCACCCCCCATAAATGGTCATGTATACCTGCCCCAGACCGTCAACTACACCGTACGGACCAGTCAGCCTTGCTCCGCAGCCTGTTCTGTGACTTCAACCCTACCATCTACTGTCAGTACTTCGACTTTCCTTCTACCCTCTCAGCAGTCCTACAGTTATGCACAACTGCCTGTTTCAGCCGTACCCTCAGACATTATCACCTCTTCGGTGTCCTCAGACATCCTTCTTCCCATCTCTCAGACGGTCATCGTCGCTCCCTCCGTAATTGGACATGTCGGCAGTCAGGGAGAATTCACACAACCACAACATCATCATCACCACCATCAACAGCATCAGTCAATTCTGTCTGCACCTCACACTGCTTTCAGTGTCCTGCAAAAACAACAGCCTTCACAACAACCTCAAGTTCACCCACCAAACGGTCTTCATTTAACTTCACAGGCCACCCAGCTTGGCACCGTACAGACTATCACTCTAGCGTCCGATCCCCACAAGGCCTTCACTCAGCATCTCTATGCACAAATTCCTGCGGTGGCAAATCCCACCTCCTGCTCCGCCGTCACTGCACATCACTTGACTGTCCGATCCGCGGCTGCACCGAACTCCCTTTCCACCAGCACCGCTACTGCCATCGTCGGCACGCCTGTGATTCCTGCTTCAAACGTCTACCTGCAACAACAGCACCAATCACCCGAATGTCTTCTCGCCCCTTCTTCGGCTGCCGCTACGGCCCTTGCAGCTCACTCCTCGCCTGCACTCGTAAACAGTCATCCGGCCTCACAGGAGCTGTCTCATGCTGGTCAAATTGTGAGTTCCACTGTTTTATCGTTCTTTTTTGTTCCTTTGAATCACAGTTAATTCGAGGCTTATAACCGTAAGAGTGCTCAACTTCCTTTTAGATCTTTGTCTGAAAAAAGCCCTTCTGTGTCCAAGTACTTCATGCAGTTCATTTTTCTTAGCTGGCTGAATGCTACAACTTAGTCACTCGCACAGTCTTTAATCCGGTAAGAAGCCATTGACTTCACATTGGTAAATAGGCGCTGCTCGATGGATTACGGGACTCACTCGTCCCGTTCTGCCCTTGGGCTCACTCTCGAGCCTCACCGGCAGCCAGAACAGTTTGCGGGTTCGAGCTTTGGACGACGCAACATCCGGAATTGGGTCTCGCTGGTTGATGAGCCAGAAATGGCCATTCCAGTCCTCCTGGTCTTTGTCTGTAATGCTCTCCAATCACTGGGTTATTGGTAGTTATTTATTCATGCATTTCGCCGTTCGAAAGTCGTACCTTTAAAGGTAAACGTGCATTGAGAAATTATCTGGACTGCTTAGAAAAAAACAAGTGAAAAGGGAGGAATGCATTCCGAAAGTCTGTTAGTGATTAACTGTACAAGCCATCGTTGTTAAGTGCCGGGCATCGTTGCGGCGGAACTTTCATTTATTTACGCAAATTCTGTCTACTTCGTTGCAGTAAATACGCAAGAAACATTTAAACGTACATTGCTTTGCACTGCATGTCTTTGCAGAATTTATTTTAAGCACGAAAATTCATTTAGTTACTCAAAAGTTTGCAACGTTTTTTGGCACCCGCTATGTGTTACAACAATGCAATGGAAGGCTGGCCTTATTTCGTGCAGCGTTTTAGTCCCCTTTTCAATCCATGTTACGAGCGTTATTTGGGGCCTCGCACAGAACAATGATGCCAATAATGGTACCCTCAACCTGAACAACCGCACAATTAGAAAAAAATCGCATTGCTGGCATTATACATATCCACTTTCTCCCTGTTCCCTTCATCTGACCACAGATTAGTGTCACCAGCCTGAAAATTAACAATTACAACTTGATATCTTTCTGCTGATGCTGTCCTTTAGCCTGTTAGTGTCTTTAAAGACGGGTTTTTCCGAGAGACCTTATTGCTTAGCTCCCTGCTTGTCTCGAAAACACTGAATTTTTGTCAATTTGCGTCATCGTTCCACTTTTGTCTTCGGGTGCGCAGATGTCCCTTGTGGAGACTGGTGCAACCCTAATGCAGGCGGATCACCAGCAGCAACAACAACAGCAGCAGCCATTGTCAAGTTCTTCAGCCCTGCACTTTGCCCCGCACTCGGCTGTGGCTGCTCTGCCGGTATCCGCTCAGCCGCCACCACCTTCGGCGGTGCGACCGGTCGCAGGAAACTCAGTCTCCTTAATCCTACATCCAACCTCGGAGGTTACATCACTACCGGCGCGCATAGTTTCACTTCCCGCGATGGCGGCCTCTCCGACTGTGTCTGCGACCGCCACCTTTACCACTACCTCAGTGGATAACGCCGACGTGTCAACCATCCCGCTGTCTGTGCTGGCGCCTGTGATGCCTACATGTAGTTCCGCGACGTTTCAGCCGGCTGCTGTGCTGCATGCCACAGGCGACGCCCCGACTGGGCACACTTTCCTCGCGCCAGGGTCGGGGACCTTTCACACGTTTGTGTCCAACGCTGCTTGCCAGAGTAAGCTCCTGTCTTTGTCGTCTGCTTTTCTCTAAAATTTCACTATCGAATGAACTGTAACCTTTTACAACAATGCTGCTGAAGGTTTTCGCCAATCCACGTTTTCAAAACCAACATCGAATTCCCCGTTAATACACTTCTGGCTGTCAATGATTTATTGGGTCATTTAACTTAATTTTTCGGTGCTTCTATCCTGTTTTCACGGCTGATATACATCTAACACACAGCTTGACTTTTTTACGGCTACTAAACCGGAATTAGTCACTCCAGTCTCCCTACACCTTGTCTGTAACTTTACGATGCCTAGAATACTACCCACTGAGCGGCTGCTGGCAGGACTTGACAGAACCCCAAGACACAACGGGCGAGTATGACTTGTGCCGCAGTAGGTTAGCACATCTACCGCTGTCAATTGACGTGAATATGCGAGTTCCAGGAAGCAGTTCAGAAGAAGAAGACGTGACCACTGGAACAAGAGGTTTGTTTTCCTGACGTTTCGATTTCTGTCGAGAATCCTTAATCATAGGTAATGGTAGCATAGTCTAAATCATACGCATTACCTATGATTAAGGTTTCCCGACGGAATCCGAAACGTCAGGAAAACAAACCTCTTGTTCTAGTGGTCACGTCTTCTTCTTCTGAACCTCTACCACTGTTTAGCTACACTTGTAACTTTCTATTTGGGCTTCGTTTCCGGCCTTTCCTATGTTTCAAGAACCTCGTCTTTGATCATTTCGCATATTTTTCGCTCTCAATTAGCAGTGAAATTACTTACGTGAGCGTTGTTCCTGTCATTCATCCCCTGGATCATAGTTGTCCTTGCTATTTCTCCAATTCAGACTGTTCTAATGTTCTCGCCTAAACGTTTGATTTGGAATCTTATCCCAGGTTCCTTAGTAGAAAATCTGTTTCTAAAGCTAAGCAAATTGCTTTAGTTTTGATTAAGAGCAAAAACTTTAGGTGCTGCACAAAACTTGCACAAAACTTTTGCCTTTTGTATTTTGTTCAATTAAGGCTGGACCCGACTACGTCCCAATGTTACTGCGCGGATTTCCCTGTACAGATTTAGCTTTGTTGTAATCGTATCTCAATTTAACTAAAGAAGTAAATTGGCATGATTTCTGCTCTCCGTGGGGTACCATTTAGCGGTATATTGCTAACTAAGTTTTCGCATTATCTCTTCAGTGACTGTCAATCATTCAGGTGCTGGCCAGCACATGACTCTGAGCATTCCCGTATCGTCAGCTGCCTACGTACCGACGGTCACAGCCACCAGTACTCCTTCAGGCCACTACTCTTCACCAACCGTTGAGCTACCACCTACCACTACTTCTCCCGCTGTCCTGTGTCATTCTACTACATTGGACCAACAGAAACAACAAGAAGCCAATACAGCTGCTGCCTTCGCGGCCGCGGCCTGTTTCGGTACGTTCTCCTGTTGAAAGTCCTTTGCAAGGTAAACACGATGAATTCATATTGCTGGGGGATAGGCTTGGTCCGCCACCTGTAGGTGCTCAGTTGGCTTTTACAGCGATAACTGTTCATCGACCACCCACACATGTTTGTATCAGAGTGCTGATGCGCACACTTGCCAGGGCTAGGTCCCATATCCGGCTTATCTACCTCTTAAGTTCCCACTCTGGCGCATGATAGTCTGAGTTACCATCGTAGATCTTAGGCCTTCCTGCTTTTCTGTGCCTACTCCATGCTCCTGCGCCGTGGGTGCTGATCCGGACATCAGCTTTTAATTGAGCCGAAAAATTGAACTCATGCTAGTCAAAACACCTGCATTATGTAGATGAAGGAATCCATACCCAGAACGTCTATATGCATGAAGCCTAGAGTGACCTAATCGTATGCATTTTAAATTCAAGTGCCATATTTTTGTCCAGCGAATAACCAGTCTTCGGCTGCCCTCTTTTGTAGTCTTTTTTAATGCAGGAATGTCTTACTTAATAAGTCATATGTATTTGCTTACTGTCATGTTTTTTGTGGCAAGATTTTAATTATTCCTTGTCATTGACAATGAAAAGGCCAAACAGAGTAGGTTTGCCATGATAAATTATGGGTTTTATTTTGTGTGAAAAAAGCAGAATTCGAAAACCTGCTGCCAAATCGGACCAAGCATCCCTGGGAAGAAACATCAAATAGGGCAGGATCTCCACTTGGGACGCCGCCTAATTTCTTCGTTCACTGTCTATCCCTTCTGTCTACTTCTTACAGGATTGCGAACTTAGTGCTCTGCTTATTAAACTATCAAAATCGGAGTCGCTATTTGTGGTGATAGGGAAACATATTAGCCGTGAACTTGAGTTATGGTAGGATTATCGTGTCCCCTTTGTTGACTTCCCCTTAAAAGTAAATGACATTGCGTTAGTTCTTGTGTTCCCGGTGGCAGCTGTCCCCACGATTAAGACACGCAAAAAAATGCACTTACCGGGGTTGTCTCTTACACTTGCACTTACACACATCGCTGTGTATTTTTAGGTGCAGCAGCTGCCGCCGCTACGCGAGTTGCAGCGGTCGCCAACTCTTCAGTCGCTTCGTCAGGCTTCATAAACAATGCGTCCTCGCTGACAGCTGGCTTAAGCCACCATTCCGCTTCAACGTCGGCTGCAGTTGCGGCAGCAGCAGCCGCTGCAGTAGCTGCCGTGGTCTCCGCGCCATCCTCTTCACCAGTCTCTACACGACTCTCCCTACCTCCGCCACCACTGTCAGTTCCACAGTCGTTTGGTCCCGCTCATTGTGACACCCCCGTCACCACTATGACCGTGAAGAATGAGACGACTATCTCATCACCCTCCTTTCCTGCAAACTCAGCCGAATCTACTGAATCGCATCTCAGTGCTGATGCGAAACGACATTCAGACTCTCCCTCCCGATCCTCTTCTCAAAGGTATATATCACCGATGTGCTGTTAAGAGATGCTAGTTTAGTTTTGGACTCTGGGGTATTATGCCATTCCCTTTTCAAAGTTAACGTCTACACTATTGTAAAGTTATATGACCATCTGGTCACTCATTTGGTTTATTGGAAGGCCGATTTTTCCCGGACATTTCTATGTACAGTAGTCGCCGGCTATTAAGCCCACCTCGGGCCCAGACCAAATTGGGCTTAATAAGCGGCGGGCGCGGTAACCAGAGAGTCCTAGTTCTTGATTAGCAAACGCAGGATAGGCACTATACATCACATACGTACCGTATTATGTGTAGAGCTTGGTTATATACAAGAAAAGAATGCTGTTCGTCTGTATTTTACGTAATAAGAAAAGGAAAAAATGATTTGTGACATGTTTAAAAAAGCGGTCTAGTGTCAGTTGTTTTGGAGGAAACTTCACTCGTAAGTGCTCTTTGATGTCCTTCTCCAGGCACCGGAAATCGTCGAATTTTGTGAAATCTGATACCTGTAGACTGCGTTGCGCACGCAGAGAGATGAGAATCTCAGTCTATCCTGTTGGCAAACTGGGCTTTGTAGCCGGCGACTGGGCTTATTAGCCGGCAACTTTGCTGTGTAAAATTCCGTCCCAAGCTGATTTGGCCTTAATACGCGGCTGGGTCTATTAACCATAGGCCAATAACTGGCGACTACTGTACCGTCTTCTAAAGCACTTCTAGCAAGATTGGAATTCTAATCTTAACTGCCCCTCCTATCTTTTGTTCATATGTCCAATAACTTCTACCATTCTGCTGTCAGTGAGTGGACGATAAAAACCTTCCCACACGAATTAGCATTACACAGCGTTTTTCACCGAAGAGCCAGATTGTTTCCATTTTCAATTTTTCGTAGATTTATTTGCCAATCCCAACCTGCCAATATCTTTTGCTTCTTAACTAATTGCTTGATGTTCCTTTTTATTCAACTGGTTCCAAAGGCTCTTCTGTCACTGTGAGTTTCAGGAAATGTTGCGTATGTGGCAGTCAGTTCCCCTACTATAAAATTTTGACTCTACAATCAAAGGCATTGAGATTTTTCGTGCGGCTGTTATATTACCCTTCCTGTCACATCTTCGTTGCCTTCAATGGACCACCGTACTGCCGTTCTGTGCAAAGTTATAATGTCCGTCACTTATATCCAACTTTGTCTAATTATAAGGTCAATCAAAGGTGAATTCGACAAGACCAAAACGTGCTGGGCTCTTCAATATCTGATTATCATGAGTCTATCATGCTACTTCTTAACACATTAATCTATGTTATGCTTCACAATTCTTCAGGTTGTGGCAGTCCTCCGGTTCCCGGCACCACAAAATCGCCGCTGACTCTCCACGTCTAAAAGTCTCTCACAATGCAGACTTAGTAGACTCGAACGCAACAGCAAACACAACGCCTGGATTGCTAGACTCTGCCACTGCCGGAGGCCTCATGTTGCACCAGGCGGCTGACCAGGGGTCTTCCGCCACACCACCGCCTCCGCCCCCGTCGTCCTCCGCCTCGCAACAGCATGCCGCCTTAATGTCCTTCAACACCATGACCACAGCTGCCGCGGCTGCGGCCGCAGTTGTTGCGGCTGCCGCTGTTGAACACCAGCAACAGCAGCAGCAGCAGCAACAACAACAACAACAACATCAGGAACAAAAGCGGGTAGCTGCCGCGCTAGTGAATGCTGCAGGGACTTCAGCACCATGTAGTCAACTCGATCATGTGACTTTGGTGAGTCCTGCCATTTTTGTTTTGAGTGGATTTGGGGAGCACTTATCCCATTCTCTGCTGCCTTTGATAGTCACTTAAGGTTATGTTGCATACTGGAAGGGCGCAGGTGATTGTCTTATGGACCGTTTTAATGTTTAGCCTTATCTATTGTTTAACCTAGTTGCCGCACGTATTTTGTAAGGTTTACTATAGAATAGTGAACATTGCTGCTACTATTAGCTTTCAATCCTTTCCTTTTTTACACAGCAGCTGTGAATGTCATAGTAAAGGATAGTCTATCAGTGTTTCCACCGCTCAGCCAAACCATCTCAGGAATCAATTTTATAGTCGGCTTATGCATTTAACAAATTTGATGATATGAGGTGCTCACGATCGCATTGCAGACCATATTCTTTCCGTTGTATGAGGAAGTTCAATTTGGGGTCCCTCCAGCGGCCAAATAGCGGCTTGTGATGGAGTCAAAATAACATCGTTTGTGTATGGCTGGCTGATGACAGCTACTAAACAAAAATGGTCATTCTATTTTCCCTTCTATGTAGTGTTATATTGTCAACACTCTCGTTAGAAGTACTCCGCTGTTGTTTCTCCGACTTTGAAGTATGTATTTTGTCCTTTTAGCTCTCAGATCATGGCCTTCGCCTAGATCAGACGTCGCCTACGTCCCAGTCGACAGCCTCCTCATCTCTACCTTCTCCTACAACAACCTTCTCTTTGAAAGAGCCTCCTCCCAAGAAAGTTGCCAACCACAGTCACTCCAGTTTACAACGACGTTTTAAGCAGCATCTTAAACGTCCGGCCGCTCACAAACTGGGTGTCACTGAAACCGATCTCGTGTACGGTGATACTGATGTTATGAATTCGATGTCTGTTTTCGCCCAACGTCTCATGGCCTCCTCAAATCGTCACAGCCGGAAGACTTTTCACGACCAACGTAGTGTCCGACGTTATATGGGC
Source organism: Ligula intestinalis (assembly GCA_036362985.1). Classification (NCBI taxonomy): domain Eukaryota; kingdom Metazoa; phylum Platyhelminthes; class Cestoda; order Diphyllobothriidea; family Diphyllobothriidae; genus Ligula; species Ligula intestinalis. The sequence goes on from JAYGXS010000001.1 coordinate 46,709,390, forward strand.
CGAAATATTTCGGTGAATGAGACGGAGGAGGATGAGGACGACGAAGAGGAAGAGGAAGACTTCGAAGACATGGTGGACTTTGATGATGATGAGGTTGTTGGTGAAGAGACGCAACTGAGCTCCCGCTTTGGCAGACCGAGTAGTGTTTCTGCGACCGATGCTGTGTCTCTCACCAGAGAGGATCTTTACGAGCAGTACGCAAGTTCTCGTACTGGCAGACACCTTAGTAATGAACAAGAGGGGAACGTTGTTGCCCGTGACTCCCGAGATTCGGCGGTTTACCTTTTTCAATCCAAAAGATCTCGTTCATCCGTAGTTGAATCTACAACCCCGTCACATAATTATAACTGTGACGGTCAAACATTTGACTCTCCCCCACTCCTCACCAGACAGGCCTTAAAATCTAACTCCTCTGTCTTTGAGAGACGCAAATCGAAGGAGTTGACTGACCAACAAAATTATACTAACAGGCGTCGTCCTCGTTCTTTAGACCGTTGTTTTGGCTGTCGCCCTCCTCCTGGCTTTGGCTCGCGGCGGCGATGTTTTTCATTTTCTGCTTTCGACTCTTTCCGTAAATCTAAACTTCCGGGAAAGTCTAACCACCGGCATGAGTCCTTGGAACGCCAGGAAGGTGACTTAACTAAAGTGGGCTACTCCGAACTCTCTCCACTTACGCAAATCCCTGGGCCTTGCGGTCAACCCTGTAGTTTTCCTACTGTCTCACATTCGGATATCCAAAAAACACCTACTTCCGCCCTTGCTGAAGCACACAAAGCAGGTCTCCGACCGTGTAATGGCCGTATAAATATACCCCACATTTCCAAAGGGGAGCACAAACGCTTTGGTTTGAAACGCCCCTCCACAACAACGTCGACCGCTGGATGGCATAAGCGAAAGCGTTTAAGTCGACTGGATTTGGATGATGCCTACGACTTTTGTGCTGGTCCAGAATTCTTCGTGAACCTCCCCACATACAGTGCTCCAACTCCGTCTGCCGTCTCCTCTTCTTGCTCGAAGGAATTTTGTGGTGAACGTTTTGCCGCAGCTGCAGCTGCCGCGGCCTCCGCCACGTCGGCCTTTGATGCATTCATGGTGAAAGGCATGTCCACTCGCGGAGCTGGTGGGGACGACGAAGATGAAGACGACGAGGAGGACGAGGCGAGTTTGATAAGAATGTCACGTACCTCGTCGCAGACTCCTCCATCATCTCCCTCCTCCATTTACCTAAAGAAACGTCTATTCTCCGTGAAGAGGGAGAACGCCAATCTTCGGTGTCAGTTGCAGAGCCTGTTAGAGCAGCGCAACAGCCTACGCAAAGCCAATTCTTTTTTGCTCAAACAGAATGCTCGCCTGCGGAACTGTAATAAGCGCGCAGTTGCGGCCGTTCGAGCGGCCGAACAGGCAGTTGGCGCGAGCAGGGGTGGAGGACACAGGACCAATCGTACTGTTGTCCTTCCTAAAAGGCCTTCCTCCCGAGAGCCCCACCCCGACCGGTGACCAGTCTGTTCATCCAACCTCCACCAATTTCCTCTGGGTAATTTTTTCTTGCTCATGTCTTGTCATCTTTTATTGTCTTCAATGTTTTTAAAAACGTCCACAGGGATTGTCTGTTGATGTTGATCCGCCAACCTCAGATCGGTTAGCAGAATTTGCTAGTGATGCCATTCTTACTCTGATCAAGTAACTGTTTGAACTTTTTTATACTCAAACATTTCGATATGCCGATCAGAATGCAAGTCTTTTGTCTATGCGCGACTAAGCATGGCTTTACCGGAAACGCGTAAGCGCCACTGTCGAACTACGTTGCTGCATAGCAAAGGACGTGATGGTGACGTTCATTCTTATTAACAGTAAATCCGACTTGGAAAATTGTCAGTCTACGAGATAATTTAGTGATCTTGACTGATAGACAACTTACGATGCCCCTTTCATAATTTTGCTTCATAACTCTCAGTGATGGAGTAAAGAGCTATAATTTTTATAATCGCTGACCGATATCATGCAATGTTAACTGAAATACTGAGCATCTTTGCCTGTAGGAAAGACTGCACTCGGTAAAATGACTTCTTAAATATTCAGTTTTACCGAGTAGTTTTTGCAAGTGGTCGAGAGGATATGCATTCATAAGCGGGTCTGAAACGTCACTGGCTTGTGGAGCGCTATTATCATTAGTACAATCACAATAAAGTAGTTCTCCTAATCCAAATACGCTTTAGAATTTCGATAAATATTTTTTGATCAGAGGGGGATATGAGTCCCCGTAAGTGCACCGAAGCTCATCGCGTTTCGTCCCACTAAAATATGATGAGAATTGGAGGTGAATGTTCAGCACTTTACCACCGGTATCTTGAATATTACGTCAGCCAGCGAACGTGCCTTGGGTTTTGGCCGCTGTAGAAATGTCAATGCTGAGCCGTAGGTCCTCGAGGTAGACTAGCTTTTTGGATGAACTTTGCTTTCATTTTGTAGAACTGCCTCATGACTGCTTCGTAAACACCCTTCCTTGTTGTAAAGTTTAGGTTTGAGCCTTTCGTCTTCATTTAGAATCCTTTTCTTTGGACCGATGAGAGGGGTGTTAACTTGTATTAGCAACAGTTCATGCAACTTAAGTCACAGTCCAGGATAATTGTGCGCACTTATACCTGTACATGTTGGGCAATCTAGCTCGAAGAGTTGCCTGTAGGAGTTGATCGGTGTCTCGCAGGTTGCCGTGTAGGCCCCAATTTGCCGTTGTACTTCGTCGTAATATTCAGTTGCAGTAGAATTTTCTCTGCCACTGACTTATTTAATGCTGAGCGGGCAAATGTAGCTTATGTAGGCCCACTCATATACCCCTAGTCCCAGTATTTTGTTCTGCAAAAACGGTTGTTATAGAATTTTGGAGGGTGGAGAAATAGAATAGGCAGAGAAGGAAATTTTTAGAAGTGTTAAGTGAATAAAATGTAGTCGAAGTTGCTTCCCGCGGCAGCTGGGAGTAAGTTGTTCCGCATGTAAATTGAAGGTATGCGCGGCGCTTCGCGCCGCGGACTATACCAAATCTAACTCCAGAACGGTAAGTTGGACCTCATTTAAGTTGAAGTAGACGACCTCCTAACCACCATTTCAATTTTTCGGGAAATTCAAAAAACCTGTGATTTAGTAATTGAGTTTTTCCGCAATAAGTTAAACGATAATACAGATTGGGAAAATCGACAGATCTAAATCAACAACACTTCTAAATACAGTAAAATAAAAATGCATTTAGCAATAATTAAAGTATATTCCACTGCGTGTCCTATTTCTCCACCCATAAAACCCTATAACCACCTTTTTTGTAGGAAAACATGCAGGGAGTAGGGATTAATGAGGTCTACATAGGCTACTGTTGCCGCTTAGCGTTTATTTAGTTGAGTTGTATTTGCAGGATTCTTAAGTGCATGACTGAGTCAAGTATCCCGTATCAGTTCCGGTCAGTTAAAACAAGCACACAGGGAAACTTGTGCATTCGATCTCATTTTTGGGTTACTTGACTCCTTTCCTGGAGTATGCGAAGCTAGCGATCAGGTCTCAGCCAATTCTGCCGAATATTATCCTCACAACAATCTAGTTTGCACGTATTTGGACTCGCGTCGTTTTAAAAACAGTGGTTCAAACTTTTGTCATCTTGTAACTTAGGTTGATTCGTAGCTTAGAAACAGGATGCGATGTCCCTTTCTCACTTTGATCTTACGGCAACTTTGACGAATTTGTTTCGCTGTAGGTTTTATCTGTTGTCGGTTAAAATTTCATTACCAATTTGCCATTAAAAAAGGGGACGAAATCTCCTAGTGACCACTGCGTTCTATTTCTTGCTCAGTTGATTGTTTCCTACCCTGTGATAACATTTATACGTGCAGCTAAAGTTAGATCGGTAAACACCGCTCCCTGTTTGAGTGGTGATGGCCCTCATAGTGTTCAATAGAATAGCTTTTCTATATATAGGTATCGTTTAATACCAGCTAGAGCTTTAGGTGTTTCAAACAAATTTTACATTTTTCTAGTGGAGTTTTACAAGTCTTGCTTCCTCATTAATTCCTCCCTCTTATTCTTTTTATTATCACACAGTGTTTAAGATGACAGGCAATCACATGCTTTCACCCGATGAAGTTGTCTCTAGTAGTCTATCGCTGACATTTGCGGAATGTCTTGTGTCCTGTTGTATCAATCATTTGGCCGTATTTACTTGTGTATCCAAATTTTAATAGCTCAAAAGCGGCTGTTTGGAGTACATTTTCATTACCAGGTGGTCTCATAACCTGACAGGACCCAATGAAGAGAACTCTAATGAACGTGTTTGACTGTTCTAGTCGTCCTTGCATTTTAAAGATGGCATTGTCTGGTGTGTCCCTCTGGTTGGGAATGCTCGCCTGTGCGCGTGAGAACCATCCTTCGAGTGAAGTACATTGACTTCGTCTCAAATGGGACAGTCCATATTCACTGCGTTAGCATTGCGAGGTTATCCTAGGCCATTTCAGAAACACGAATGTAGAGGTTTGCGCCAGTTCTTCATCGTCGATCTCAAGAGGTCAGCGTTGCTGCCTTCGGTCCGGTACTGTTCCCCATTTGCAGGCCTCGAAGAGGGGGTCGACTCAAATCTGGCTCGACACAGTTGAAGACATTGAAATGTATCTCAGAACTTCGGTATTCGGCCTCCGTCGTTGGCAAAGAAAATGGTCTAATCTTTCCAGTTTTGTTGCCGCCGATCGCCACGCGTAGAGAAATACTATCATCGAGACCGTCTAGGTGGTCGCAGTCGTATCAAATAAAAGTACACGTCTAGCGATCGCACACCGCAAATGTGTCTTAGTCGCAGACTTCGAAGTTGATCTGTAGTTCCAGTGACTTAAAGAAAGCTACATCAGCGTTCAGTACCTACCAAAGTATAAACTTCTTAAAGTGCTGGTTAAAGTTTTCGCAACAAACATCTTCAGTCGCCATTGATTATATCGTCGCGTGGACACAAGATAATCAACTTGACTTCCCGTCGGGACAAAGATGTGCGGGCCTCATCCGGCTCCCCAATACCATCACTTTTACCAGTGGCTGGTTCGTTTGTATTTCCTGCAGGTTATTCAAACTTGGAATTGGGTACGACACGCGAACCACGACTGAGATACTGATACCAAGAAGCCGGAAATGGCCACCCAGCCCGTATAGGTACTTTCTTCTGCATATTCTACACGTGTTAGGGTTGTTTCGCTTAAATTTCTCCTGCCAATCGAATTAAACTGATCCAGACTTGTCATCACAGAGCAAGGACTAATGGCTGAACATATCACGGGTCCGTCTGGTCTGTGCTTTTACCGCAACAGTCCAATGGATAAATAGGTTAGAGGTTTAAACACGCGTTGCCTAATCGTCCGGGCGTTGTAGTTAGTTAGGTTCATACTTCTGATTTTAACTACAATATTGACATCTCGATGCCGTCAAATACCTGCATCAATAGCGTTTGGTCTGGCAGACGCGAAGGCATTCTAAGTTTCTCTTCATGGACGCTAATTGAAGGGGGTTGCTAAGATCAGCTGTCACCAATTTCTTTTACAATTCTACCATGACCTGAACCTGTAAATGCTGTCTCTTACCTGCCTTCGTGTAATCTATTTTGCAGCTTCATTCGCGTCTTACTTTATTTTCAGTGTCATGGACGCACTCCGCTCTGCTGAGGTTCCTGTCTCGACTGCCTTTGCATTTCCTGCCTATTCTACCATGTACCTTACTCAAATGAGCCTGGTTTTTTTAATGTATCCTTGTTACCTCCCCTTCTCTTCCAATCACTCTTTGCTTACGTCTGTATGTGCGGGAGCAATGTACTTCCCACAGCCCTACAAAAATCATGTTGATCTCCTCCCCCTCTACTGTGTGTGTGTGCGTCGTGAGTCCCAGCGCCACGCAATCAGCTGTACATACTTTTGCGCTTGAGAGCGCTCTTACCCTTTTCCCTACGCCGACTCAAACGGAGTGAAAATGCCCACTATTCAGGTCTCGTCACCTCACTGTAATTTGTTTTTCTTTTGATACTCTCCCGCTGCATAGCCGCGAGGTCCCCACCACTCCCATATGCCACAACTGTACCATTTAAAGTGTTTGTACCCCTTTCCGGCCTCCTTTCCTTATCATCCGCACTCGAAGCTAGTAATTTTATGGCAATCTGAATGGGTACACTCAAACATTCAGCGTTACTTTGCACTTGTACTTGTCGGGTTTCGTCTTTCACTTGTACGCAACGCCTGTGGAGCATGCTTTGCATCCTGTGGCAATAAGTTCTCATTCGTGTCATAAAATTTCTTTTTATACTGGTTAGCGGGTTTGCCATACCACGAGTTATCCCCTTCCTGGCATTTAGTTGAGTCCTCGAGTCTGTCAGCCCAAATACACATATTTTCAGTACTGTACTAATATGCCTATTTACTACCGTGGGGTCTTTGACGGTACCCCTTATTACCCATGTTGGATATCCTTTTGGTTCTGGGGTGTTAGTATAGGCTGCGAAATACATGCACCCGGCTCAACACAGGTTTTTATTGGCCTACTTGGTCTGACTGACGTCGGTAAACTGGTTATTTACGATTTTACTAATTTAGGTCATACGACCCAATTGTGAAAAGCTTGGCGACCTTTGTGGGTTTCGAACCCACGACAGCAATGGGAAGGCTTTCGTTTAGCTATCTGAACTACGAGGTCCCACCGACAGCCCGAGTTTAAACACAATGGGGCCGAGTTGCCCACCCAGTTCTCTGAGCCGTATGGAATCCACCAATTATTATACAGAAGGCTGACTACCCAAGCAGGACCCCCTTCTATGAATTAATTGCGCCTGGTGGATTATAGATGGATTGCTTATGAATTTTTGCTTGGGCAGTCAACCTACTGTATCAGAATTGGTGGATTGCATGCATTGCCATAGGCTGAGCGGGTAACTTGACCCAGTTTTATTAAGTTGGTTTGGCAGATTTGCTTAATTTGAGTTGACCAAAGTGTGAAAAACTCTAGGCGTTTGGCGGGATTTGAACCCGCGCATCAGAGAAAGCCCTTGCCGGAGGCTAATGCTCTACCGCCAAGCTACCGTCCGCTTCACTCTAGGCCTAGAGTTTTTCATACTTGGGTCAACTCAAACTAAGCAAATCTGCCAAACCAACTTAATAATTAGGTCAGTCTGGTAGTCATTCTGGTGGATTCTAGATGATTGCTTGGGCAGTCAACTTGCTCCCGTATTGGTGGATTCCATATGAGCGAAAAGTTGAGCGGGTAATATCGATCTAAGTGTGATTAAACTCATGGCGTGAAGCGGGCGTTTGTAGCTTAGCGGTAGAGCATTAGCCTCCGGCAAAGGCTTTCTCTGATGCGCGGGTTCAAATCCCGCCAAACGCCTCGAGTTTTTCACACTTGGGTCAACTCAAATGACCCAGTTTTGATTATGTGCGCTGCTCCTGATGTCGCCTCGTAGCTCAGGCGACCAGACTGGCAGCTGAACTAAAGCCTTTCCGTTTCTGTCGTGGGATCGAATCCCACCGAATTTTTCATAACTGAGTAAAAGGGTTGTACTAATGTTTATCTTCGTTCGCCGTCTTCTAAAAGATGCTCTTCGGACTTTTGCGGTGCATCCTGCCATCCTACTTCTGCGTTTTACACTAGAGCTTGAACTGTAGGCTTGGGGCGCGATCTACAAATTAACTTTTAATTTTGCCTTCTGGTTTCCGAGAGTTTTTTGACGTGTAGACAAATTCTTATGCTACTGCCTACCCGTCAATTTTTCGTCGGCCATGTTCCTGCTGATCAGGTTTGTTTATTTTGAGTGCTATAAGGGTTCAAAATCTTATACTTGCCGTTTGTATGCCGTGTCCGGTATTGCAGCGCTATGGAGACGTCGGTGTAATTCTGTTTCTTTTGCTATCGGGAAACCAATATGTAGTTTGGCGGACTGTCTATTCTCATTCCCCACACGCTGAATACATGCGTGAAACGGCTGATGTATTCGAATACTCCAAAAATTCATGACAGGACAAAATGGTCTCTGATGCGACTATGAATTCTGAAAAAGGTTGATAACGAACCCTCTGAAGAAAATTTTCTGAAGCCCTCCCTCCATACTGGTTGATAACTCTAGCATAGAAATGCGTATAACTAGGCTTCTGTTTTGGATTTGACAGCGTGGAGTGTCCGGAATTTTAATACGCTTATCAAGTCAGCACCTGACCGTTCCAGATAACCCTGTTCACCGGCGTGTTCTGTGTAGATCCTACAATCTTACCCATAGCTCTTTCTGTGCCTTAACGTTAACCGAAAAGTGCTACCAACTGTGTGAAGCGTGCAGGGTGGTCATTTCTAACCTAGTAGCCGGATGATGGTTTATAATCCGAAAATAACCATTCCAGTCTCCTACCCGTTTGATGTCACCTCCCCGATTACACATTGCTCTTCATTAAATAAATGATCCGAGCTCTAAGGCGACTGCAACTGTCGATGGTATATGCTATAAACGATCAACCTTATAGATTCTCATCAAGCAAGCTATAGTGCGACCAGGATATCTACCTACTATTCAAGCATGTTATTTAGAGAATGTGTTTGCACTCAAAAGAGTTAAGTTGTCGGGTAGTTGGACGCTACAACTAAATATTTAATATTGCTTCAATTGCAAACAAGAAGGCGTGATTGCTGGAACAAGGACTTTAATCGCCTGTTTCGGATTTCATCTCAAATATATTATCGACGATCGTGTCTCCTTCGCGAACACTGCTCTCATCGGAGGCTCCTTATCGGCCAATGAAGATGGTGGCAAGGCACCCGGCGTTAGTGTAGCTGGTCTAAAAAAGCGCAAAAGGCCAGTCGCTAACAGAACTTCGGGAAACTGAAGCTGGTCTTCCATATTTTTTGCGTGTTGCTTAACACTCCGGCTTCTGCATCTCGTGCAGTTATGGGCAGAGCACCTGCCTTGGAAGGGCGTTGAAATGGCCTCGAGTACGGAGGACCGAAACAGCAATCGCGTCCAGTATAAGTACTACAGTACTTGTGAGTGTTTCTTTCTTTGGTGATTTGCTAGAAATTGGACCTGAAATCTTGGGTCAAGAAACCTTTTGCTCCATTGATCGAGCTCAAGCTACCTCTAGAAGCTCCCTCTTCACAAAAATCAGTCAGTACTGGTGTACAAGACATCATCGTCCGAGGCTACACGAGCATACGTTATCATCCTTCACAGCATGAGGCACGTTTAGGTTGCCTTACAGAAAGGTTGGCAACTCGGTACGCTGCTCATGTTTAATCGCGAAAATCATGCGTCTCCTCTCAGTGTGAACGGTTGACACTAGGTTAGCCCAACTAATTAGGAGAACTTGCATTCTCTAACCCTTCGGCGTGGCTTGCAAGAGGGAGCGGATTATACCGTAAATAGATTTATTCCTGAGAAGCGTGCTTTTTAGTTGAGTTTGACTACCAGGCTTGTCATGTGATTTAATTCACAAAAATTGCAGGACAAAAAGCAGTTTTTTTAATGATTTTGGGAGGTCTACATGTTATATCTATGTGCCGAGAATAAATTATCTATTCCCATTCAGGTAGACTTATCTTCTGAAGAAAAATGTTGGGTAGGCTAGAGTAGCTTTTGCAATCTCGGAATACCGAAGCACTGATGAGCGTGTGTAGACGACGCCTCCTGATCCGTGAATAAGTCCAAATATAAGAACTATTCCTGGTGGTCCTGTCTCTTGAGAAAAGGAGGAATAAACTTAACTGTCGCACTGTAACACTTTCTTCGCTGTTCGTATCGTATGAGGCCTCCTGAACGCTTGTGGTAGAACCTCCTTTGTTGAACAGGCAAGTAAAATAACTTCCATTGTGGCCGTATGTAAAGGAAAAAAGGATGGTGATTGAGTAAATGCCGCAGAGGCTGCAAATTTCTTCTGTACAATGTTTACCGGGCTAATGGAGTAGCAGTGGAAGGGTACGTTTGCTGCGACTCCATTAGCCTGAGACTCTTGAAAGTCTGGGCTGAAAACAAGTTGAATTAGCTGAAATTGAGTGTTCCGTAAACTATAATGGCCTGTGAATCGCATGTGACGTTAACGTGTGCAGTTTAAGCGTAATTTCGCTTTGGAATTCCAAAACTGTGCTAGTGCCAAATCACGTATCGGCATCAAAAAATTCTTTGACATGACAGGTCCCTAAATAATGGCTGTTACAGGCTGATTTCTTGCCGGTCTCTGGTTGGTTTTCCATGCTTTTGACCTTGCAACATCACTTTTGGTTACCTGAGTAGGCGTCAGGCTACCTGCTCAGGCTTTGTGGTGCCCGTGAGGTTAAAACGGCTGGTTTTCGAGCGTTGTCTGTTAAATTTTGCGTCTTTGTAAACGAAATATTTTTCCTAAAACACATGTGCAATGCAAACAGTCTTACTAATGAGTCATTGTGAACAGAATTTTCATCCTCGTTTATGTAAATATAGTGAAAAAACGAGGAGGAAAGCCGTGTTGTAATTATTCGGGTATTCCATGTTCTGCGTGTTGGAGATTGTGCTCGATTAGGGCGGAAACTCAGTGCATGCTGTCTATATTGACTTCAAAAAGGCTTTCGATAGCGTGCCGCACCACCGCCTCCTTTATAAAGTCAGCCGCATAGGAGTAAGAGGTAGGCTCCTTACGTGGATAAAAAGCTTCCTAATCGGTCGCTCGCAAACTGTCCACATCAGCGACAAACAGTCAGCCAAGGTTGAGGTTGAGAGTGGTGTTCCCCAAGGCTCCGTTCTCGGCCCTATTTTGTTCGTTATCTACATCAACGACTGTGTCCGCGAACTGGATTGCGGCATCGCCATGTTTGCCGATGATATAAAACTTTGGAGCGTAATTCGAACTGCGGCTGACGAAGTGCACTTACAGGAAAATTTAAATAGACTTCAAAAATGGTCGGCGGACTGGCTCTTACCGTTCAATGAGAGCAAGTGCACCACCATTCGAGTTGGCAAATGCGGTTCTTCAAACGGCACGGCTTACCGACTGAATGACATACCATTGAAGGAAGTGAAAGCCCAGAAAGACTTGGGAGTCTGGATCACACCCTCGCTTAAACCCTCCCTGCATTGCACAAAGGTAGCCAAGTCCGCGATGTCGATCCTATACCTCGTCAAACGAGCTTTTTCTACCTTCAATGAGGAGTGCTTCACAAAAGTCTTCGGAACCTTCGTACGACCGCACCTAGAATCCGCTATTCAAGCTTGGAGACCCTGGGCCAGGAAAGACATCAACATCCTGGAAAAGGTACAACGGCGCGCAACCAAACTTGTTATGGGGCAGGGCTCGCAGCCTTATGAAACACGGCTGTCGAATCTCAACCTCTTCCCTTTGCGCTACAGGCAGCTTCGGGGGGACCTGATACTAGCATTCCGCGTATTACGTCTTCAAGACTGCTGTCTTATATCAGGGGATTTTTTCGAATTAGCAACGACCACGAATCTGAGGGGTCATTCCCTCAAATTAAAGGTGACAGGGGCCAGGCTGGACGCTCGGAAACACTTCTTTTCAAAAAGGGTGGTCGGAGCGTGGAATGCGCTTCCTCAGGACGTTGTTATGTCGGAATCGCTAGAGGGTTTTAAGCGAAAACTGGATCGATATAGCAGTGCACGATGGATCGGAACTGACAATTTGCAATAACAATAATACTACTTACAATTTTTCAGTAGTATTAGTTTTTATATCCATTCACGTTTGCTATTTATTACGCCCTCCCACGCATAGCCTCATGCGAAGGTCTCCGCGGTCTACCCTACTTGGCTATCTGCGTACCGTGATTACCCGCTGGCGATCTTATCAGCCAGACCTGCCGGTCTAAACGGTCACCCTTGGTTCAACCCAAAGCGGACTGTCGACGATCTGGACGGATGCCTCTGTTTTTCCAGTTCCGTGGCGGACTCTGCAATCAGCAAGGAAGAATCAGGACGTGGCTTCCACGCGGTGATGATCCTGGGAACCTTTGCAATGCCCCC
>JAYGXS010000001.1:46744187-46816822 GCA_036362985.1 Ligula intestinalis
AGCTGATATTGCCCCCTCCCCCTCTGGTTCGATGACGGCTGTCACCACTGTCCTGAGAAGCCTGCAAATAACTCCCCAATCGCAACCACGAGTATTTATGGCTTAACGCAATTCTATTTCTTGCTTAGTCATTACGGTCGCAGCAACCAAGTTTCATTTGGTTATGTGGTCGAAGCAAGCTCTCAAGAAGAAATCACCGATATCTCCTTGTCAGCGCTATTATGCGTGGCATTGCCATCGGGAATGGCTATTTCGTCAACATTGCTGTCAGAGTGTTAATCAGGTAGGGCACCGTTATGAGTTTTGCCAATCATTAGCATGTGTAAAAAGCCTATCCCCGCCAAATCCAATCGTAAGCGTCATTTCAGATAAAAATGCGAGTCCAGATCTTAGTCTCTTGGTAATTCTCTGAGTCTGTTGGCCATTTTCAAGATCAAAGCAGCTGATCACTTGAGGTTTTTCAGTATTTCACTCACAGACTTCGTCTACAGCTGGAAATTGCTTCAGACATTACCATAATCTCTCAGAGATTCTGGCAGTCACTTGACAGCCCCATGGAAGAGTAGAATTCTCATCCGCCACAAGCGCGTGTGGTGGTCTGGTCCACTTTATGGGGCAACTGCGATGCTGTGCGGCACTACCATGACTGCTACTCGCTACATCTGTCAATGCAGTGCTTTTCAGCATCCATGGTTCGACTGGGCATCTGAACGATATCATCATCAGGGGATCACTCCCCGGCTGAGATGCAAGACCAAGTATGTGCAGTACCTGAACGCTTGCAGGAATATCGCTTTTGATTACGGCCTAACAAGCGTCAATCTTACCTGAGACAGTCAAGTATCTTAGATTAATCTTCGACGCCACCTGTCGGCATCCAGATCCTGAATATCTTTGTGCCATGTAGCAGATGCCTTCACCAAAGGACTTATCCAAACTTCGATCGCTTCTTGGCGTGATCAGATACTATAGCTCTTTACAACCGTCGCTTCATGACTTGTACCCCCGCTCAATCGTCCGCTGCAGATAGATGCTCACTGATGGTGGTCCTCCAGCTGTGAAATGGCCTTTGCTCAGCTGACACGGAAGCTGACTTCGGTTCTTTTTTTATGTACTCTGACCCGACACTGCATTTTGTCGTTGCTACAGCCGCCTCTTATCATGACGCAATTGCTCTCATCCCCTACACTTTTCACAAGGGATCCGAACTTCGTAGTCCCTTTTCTGACTTTATTAGACCATACCTATTTAATCGAAAACAAAAGATCAAAGTGGGGTCCAACTAACCTACTGCTACCGCAGTTTTAAGCGGTGTTCTTCAAGATAACGTGCTTGCTCCTCTGCTGTTCTTGCTTTGCATAAATGGTACTTTATCGAAAAGTAAATGCTCTCGACCTTATTTATGCAGATTATATCAAGCGTGTGTACCCCTTCTATAACTCTACGACCGAACGATGCGTAGAGCAAATTCATTTGGACTTGGGCGTTCTTTCTGCGTGGAGCTCCACGTGGCTGATGGAGCTCTCACACCGCAAGTGTCATTGCGTTTGTTTTGTGTCGGAAAGGCCGCCGTTACCTGTTATTTTTGAAGGTTGCCCAATGACTGAATGTTCCACTATCAAGGACTTAGGTTAAAGCTACACCAATAAAAAAGATCGCTCACTGCAAGCCGATAGAATTACGGCCAAAACTGCACAGACTTGCGGCTTTATTTCTTAAAATTTATACCTTCCTGAAATTAAATTAAGAATTTATTATATGATGTGCTTCCCGTTCTAGAATACTGTTGCCGATTCTTCGGCCCGAATCTAGTCGTTCAACAATTGAAAATGTCCAAAGGCATTTCACGAGAAAACCCCTATATCCGACATTTTCAAACACTTCCTAGTAAACTAGATGCCAAGTTGTATCAGATAGTCTGGTTGTTGTGTAGTACCCAGAGGACAATAAGATTGCTCCTTGTTTTAATTACTTCGGCGCGGTGACTTTGAGTTTAGTCCAGGATGATGTAGGTGGGGTGACCTCGCAGGTAAAGTGGTGTATTGGTTGTCCCCTCCCTGGTGGTGGTCTTCAGCCCCACCCTCCCTAGTAGACAGTTGTGAATAACAGTTGCCCTTCCTGCGAGGGTCCCACGGAGTGTTTCCTTTCCCCGGTGGTAGTCTCCAACTCCACCTTCCTCGATTGTCTTCTTCGGTTACGTGTTCGCCTGTATGACAGTTTATTATCGTTATTAACCTACTGTACTCGTAATAAATATGTGTGTGTCAACACTTGTCCTCGGCTTATCATCTCGATGAGTGACTGTTCCTGTGATCGAGCATTCTAGTGGAATTACAGTGTGTGGAGTCAGCCAGAAGACAACGGACGTAGAAGAAAGACCGAGTACCGGCCATAATCAGGAAGAAGATACGCTACCAAAGGACAACAGGGCGCTCGGGCGTTACAGTTGTTTAAGGACTTAATCAGCGCGCGCTTGAAATTGCGGTTTAAATTTCTCGTCCTCCGTGGGAAATATTATTTTCGGGATTTCGGTTCACCTAGCCCTCTGGCGGACTTTCGTTGTTAGCTATTGGATTCACTTTCGCAATAACTCCAGCCTCAGAAGACACGACAGGACATTAGTCAAAACGAGCATCATCTCCGTCACTGCCTTCTGTCAACAATTCTCCCGGATTCCAGCTCTCTACAAACGGCTCAGTCGTTTCAATAACCTTTTTCATACAGTTGAACGCTTTATACATATTGCATAGAGCTTTACTATCGTTTATCGTCAGTCGGATCTATTATGGGAGACAAAAATAAACGTGTAGATCAGCTTGTAAAATTCGCGGCGCAAGAGGGACTCGAAATCAAAACCTGTTGCTCGCCGGGATCAGTCGTTACTACCACACCATCAGGGTTGACTGTAGACTCTAATTTAATTTCGTTTAAAAGCCCTAGGCGTAATTTCGAGGGCAGAAGTCGCAAGATTGATGCGACGAAATCATCCCCGCTAAAAGGGCTAAAAGTCTCTCGAGTTCAGTAGACTCAATTTACGAACACCAAGTTGAGCGTCTAATCAACTCCACCACGAAGACACAGGATGACAATAGCCAAAATAGGTTATTAACAGTCAAAAGCAATTCACTTTACTATTTGATTCATTAACGGTCTGCTGTGAAAAGATGGTGACAGAAAAAATTAAAACTATGTGCGATACAGCTTTGGAAGACGGGAAGGAATGTTCGCCAGTGCCTGCATTCGAAATCCCGACATCATCGCAACAAGGAAAAAAAGTCACGCCACCGCCCGGATTCGAACCCTGCACCCCCCGCGTAGAAGTCGAATGCCTACCTCTCTTCCCCATCACGGGATGAAGTGATAGTTTCCAAATTCCCTGACAAACTACAGAATCTCGATCTAGAAGTTCTTTGAAATCTCCTCCTGCCAAGCGAACTAAAAGTCGTAAAAGTTTAAGGGATGAAACCCATGGAGATAAAGCCTCCGTATCATATTTTACCCTTTTGAACAAATTTACAAACCTTGAGAAGGTGGTTAATAGTCTTAGAGTGGAGATGGAGGAGCTGAAAAATTTTTCCGTTTTTCTCCCTCGTGAGGAGAAACCGGCGATGCGTGAACTTGAGCGAGGAAACCTAACGTACAGAGAAGCGAAATCCCTCGCCGAAGTGTCTACGCACAAAAATGATCCAGCAGCCAGGGTGCTTGATGGAGTTGGTAGTCTGCCATGGACAGGGGAAACGGTCAACCCACTGGCTTCCAAGAGAAGGAAGAAGCGCTCTCGGGCTCCCAAAAAAGGCCAACCAAGCCCAAGTGCTAATATAAGTTGACCGAGCTTGAGCACGAGCCAAACAAAAAGGGCACATTCGCAGGCCAAAACGAACAGTAGCGCTGAACCTCGAAGCGAATCTGTCCTAACAAACCCTAGAGAAGCAGAAGGGGATGACAGTCGGAAGGTGAGTACCACTCGTATAAACTGCATAGTCATAAAAGGCATGACAGAAGGTACTTCCGATACCCCAAAATCAAGATTAGAAGAGGACAGGAAGTTATTTAAAGAATATCTGAACTTTCTACTAAAGGGGAAGGAGAAAGTTGAAGTTCTTAAAGCATTCCGAATGGGCCGTATAACAGACTCAAAAGATGAACAACGCCAACCAAGACCGTTGAAGGTTGTTCTGAAGAGTGAGGCTGAGGTCCAGCTATTGTTAAGCAGGAAACCAATACTTAGAAACTCACACCCAACGGTTTTTTTCAGCGGGATTTTTCCCCCGCGGAGCGGGAGAAATGGAGATTGCTAAAAGTAGAACTCCACAGGAGATGCGAACTCGGCGAGAGAAATCTTCGAATTCTGAACGGGGAGATCGTCCATGTTCCGAGGTCACTCCTCTAGAGAAAGCCGATAACACTAACAGCCTAGTCGGGATGGACAACAGTCCGTCTCCACCAGCACCGACAGCTCCCTGCATGCAATCTCACGCAAGAGGCAACCGCCTGAATACAGTGGTGACTAAGTCTAAATTGAGCTTTATTTACACTAATGCCCAAAGTCTTCCCTCAAAAATTGATGAACTCAAGGCAGTACTTTCGGAGCGGAAACCTGATGTAGTTGCCATAACGGAAACATGGCTTAAAACAGAAATCGCAGATTCGGAGATTTCGATTCCAGCATACCAGCTTTTCCGCAAAGACCGCCAAAACCGACAAGGAGGTGGGATTGTCGTGTATGTCAGAACTGAAATCTCTGTTGTAGCAAGAGAACACACTGTAGCCCTGGAGTATGAGTCCGTCTGGTTAAAGATCAAGAAGGCGAATTCACAGAACCTTGAATTCCTGGCCGTTTACCGGCCACCAAACATTTTGAGTGGAGCCAACGACTCGCTCCTTGGTCTGGTGAAAGAAGCTGCTAGCCACCAGGAGGTTCTCATCGTTGGTGATTTCAACGCCCCTGCAATTGAATGGAACAACCTGACAGTGGAGGCGGCGTCAACTTCCTTTAGTTCCAAATTAATGGATCTCACGCTTGACCTATCTCTAGTTCAGAACGTTAAGGGCATAACCAGATTTCGAGAAAACCAGCGGGCTACTTGTTTGGATCTCATTTTCACGAAGGATTCATCCTACATAGATAAAGTGCATTCAAATGCTCCGCTCGGTAAGAGTGACCATACGACGCTAATGTAGGATTACTCACTCCATACTCAACGGCTGAGGAAAGCGGAGGACCAGACAAACATATGGAAGGCAGATCTCAATTCAATGAAGAACGCACTATCGTCCATGAATTTGGACTGCCTGCTCAAAGGGGATCCGGAGGAGGATTGGAGATCACTCAAGATGGTTGCATTAGATCTGATTAAGCGCTTTTGTCCGGTGAAGGTTCACAAGACGACTAGTCGTCCTGCCTGGTTGACGAGAAACCTTAACAGGCAACTGAAGAAGAAGAATAGGAAATGGAAGTTATTCAGGAAAACTGGGTCGCCAGTACACCTCAAGGAATTCCGACGCCAAAGAAATACGGTAAAAAAATCAATTCGCCAGGCCAGGAAAAACTATGAATCAAGAATCCTCTAACAGGCCGAAGAAAAGCCCAAAATTCTATTCCGCTATATTAACAGTAGATTAAAAAACAAGGATCCTGTCGCAGTACTTAAGAATGATGATGGCGGAGAAGTCATTGAGAATGACGAGAAAGCCGAGTTCTGTAGCCGGTTCTTTGCCTCGGTATTCACTAGGGAAACCAAGCTTCATTTTGCTAATGCCAACAGTGCTGTTGTAAACGCCATTCCAGCACTTCATTCTTTACTATTTCCAACATCTGCAGTTAAGAGGGAGCTGCAGAGCCTCAAAGAAGCAAATTCATCCGGTCCAGACAATATACCAGCCAAGTTCTTGAAAGAATTGGCAAGCGAACTCTCAGAGCCCCTAGCAAATACCTTTTGTTCTTAATTTGAGCTAGGAAAACTGCCATCCGAATGGAAAATGGCAAATATTTACCCGATACACAAGGGCAGAACCCGCACGAAGGTCAACAATTACCGGCCCGTCAGCCTAACTTGCATTTGCTGTAAGGTGATGGAAACGATAATTAAGAAGACGAAAATGGAGTTCTTGGAGGAGAACAACCTACTGTCAGGGCTCCAACACGGCTTCAGAAAGAACCATTCTTGCCTTTCCAGCCTTCTACTCTCCACTGAGCAGTAGACTTGTGGCGGTCTTACAGCTAACCGCCTCCAAACGCGAGATGCCACTGACGTGTCTTCCCAGGGTAAATCTTGGTCTCGCCCAGTTGACAGCGCGGTGGCTACAAGCGCACGCGTGACCTTTGCTCTAGCCAACTGGGGCTTGCGTAGTCCAATCAGCGCTCTGGGACTATGAACCCTTTTCGGTCATCACAAAAATCCTACGCTTACGAACACTTGGGAATCCGCTTTGAGCGGGGCGGTGGCTCACGTGACCTCCCGGCTGGACACCGTGCCGGACGCAGCGGTAGCTTCCTCCTTACCTTTGTACACAATACATTGTTCCGTCTACTCTGCCTTCCCAAGATTTCTCCTTTCTCCTGAGGAACCAGGGCCTGAATGATTGTAACTGTTAGGGTATACCGTCTTAACATTAACTCCTATAGACTTGCGCACTGGATAAAGATGGTAAGGTTGACGTCATCTATACGGACTTCAAGAAGGCATTCGACAGCGTCCCACATAAGCGTCCAATGTATAAATTGTGAGAAATTGGCATAAGAGGAAACCTGCTGGCATAGATCACAGATTTTCTCACAGGACGATCGCAAACTGTGTGCATCGGTGACTCAAATTCAAACCCTTTATCTGTGCTGAGTGGCGTTCCCCAAGGCTCTGTCTTAGGGCCACTGCTCTTCCTTATCTATATCAACGACTGTGTCAACGACCTGGGTTGCAGCGCTTTCATGTTTGCCGACGACATGAAACTCTGGAGAGCCATCAGGTCTGACGCCGATAGGAAAGCGCTTCAAGCGAGTCTCAATCGACTTAGCTGCTGGTCTGCTCGTTGGCTCTTAAACTTCAACATTAGTAAGTGTGTGGCTTTAAGACTCCGTACTAGAAGGACTGATGAGGCGAACGATTCCTTCCAATACCTCCTCGATGGCCACCCGCTTTTAACTGTGAACGAACAAAAGGATCTCGGTGTTCTAATAAATTCCTCACTTAAACCATCTACTCAGTGTGTAAAGGCAGCTAAACGCGCGACACAGGTGCTGTTTGCGATTAGGGGGGGATTCGTCAACATCGACAAGGAGCTCTTCAGGGAAACCTACGGAGCGTTTGTTCGGTCCCATTTGGAGTATGCTGTCCAGGCCTGGCGTCCGTTGTTCAAGAAGGATTACCTGCACCTGGAACGAGTGCAGGTGAGGGCTACGAAGATGGTCAAGAATCTTGGTCATCTGCCTCATGAAGACAGACTGACCGAACTTGATCTTTTCCCTCTCAATTATAAGCAACTCCGCGGGGACCTCATACAAACCTACCGTATTGTTAGAGGCCAAGACTGTGCCCCGGAATTTAATGATTTCTTCGAATTGGCTCGGACTGACCATCTGCGAGGTCATCCTTTTAAACTACAGAGGAAACCGGCCCGTATCGACGTTCGACGAAACGCCTTCTCTCAGAGGGTCATTGGAGCGTGGAACGGACTCCCGGAAGATGTGGTCCTCTCAGATACTGTTGACATTTTTAAACACAAATTTGATTCTCATTTGCTGAGAAACTGTGGCAGATATAATGAACAAAGTGTCAGTAGCAGCACCTTGCAACTGGCTCACACTTATCGCTGATGTTAAGCCTACATTTGTACATTTGTATTATGTACTATTGTTACGGTGGACCTATTATGCGATTTTGGTTATGAATAGGGAGCTCAAGGGCGAAAGCCTTCTTCCCTTAATAAAGTGACTTAAAGTCCAGTACCCGTGTCAGGTCTATCGCTTTCCTAAACATTTTGGTTTTATTCGCGAAACAACCGGAACATCGACACGGACGATCAGCTAAGAGGGTTACTTAATCTTACGCCTGGCACATCTGGCTTACTGCCCTCCATACTGCAACCGTCCCCTCACCCGCAAGTCACCTGACGCCACCCTCTGTTTCCAGCTTACCTGCTTCCTCAGTTACTGCTGTTAATTATTCTGGTAGCTCCGCTAGAACGCCCCGAAGCCCGTCTACATCCGCTTGACCAAGGCATCCGTTAGTCCAAAGCACTCCTTCTAAATTCCAACGAAATCATTTATGAAATGTCGACAGAATGGCGTGATAAAAAACTCAATTCAATCAAAAGCCAAAAAAGACAGTGCAGTCATAATGAATCGCTTGTGACGGACTTAGAATTCTGCTCTTCCATGGGCTGTCAAGTGACTGCCAGAATCTCTGAGAGATTATGGTGATGTCTGAAGCAATTTCCAGCTGTAGACGAAGTCTTTGAGTGAAATACTGAAAAATCTCAAGTGATCAGCTGCTTTGATCTTGAAAATGGCCAACAGACTCAGAGAATTACCAAGAGACTAAGGTCTGGACTCGCATTTTTATCTGAAATGACGCTTACGATTGGATTTGGCGGGGATAGGCTTTTTTTACATATGATAATGATTGGCAGATCTCATAACGGTGCCCTACCTGATAAACTCTGCAGCAATGTTGACGAAATAGCCATTCCCGATGGTAATGCCACGCATAATAGCGCTGACAAGGAGATATCGGTGATTTCATCTCGAGAGCTTGCTTCGACCACATAACCAAATGAAACTTGGTTGCTACGACCGTCATGATTAAGCAAGAAATAGGATTGCATTGAACCATAACCGAATCGTGTTTGCGATTGAATAATGCTGGAAAATCCGCAACCAGCTCTTGGACATAGGTGCTATGTTGGGACAAGAGACGTGTCTAGATATCAGCATCCTTTGAAAACGAGAAGCTGTATGTGAATATGACTATTTAAGCTAGTGCTCTGTGATAGAACAGAGCCATAAACGCCCATACTTTTAAGAAATAATGATTGCCTACGTGATAAAATCATCGGTCCCATTTGCACAGTTGAAGACAATGGAATCTCTCGTTCAACGGGAGTGATTATTCACTGCATGCCTGGGACAACGTCTTGAACGTGTCCGTGAAAATGTTTTGTTCTGCCTTCTCGGCAAGGATAAATTTGGCCTACTGTTCGCGCTTGGAGGGACCCACTTTACAGTGTAGAAGTCGCATCTTCCATATATCGCCCTGGATAGCCAGGTCGACCGAAAATAAGCCCTCGTATCGTTTATAGTAGGAATTAAATGTCATCCGGGCCTAAGGGTCATACAGGAACTCAGTGATGCTGCTAGAGATGTGATCGACGGATTGTGAAACATCAGCAGTACTCAATTGGCCTATGGATTATTTGGATAGCATAACGGTGAGAGGTGTCATAAGCTCCGCTACTGCTGCTGCTGCAACATTTGGTTCAATTCAGCGTAAGCGTCAGCCAGTGCTAATTAGAAACTGCGTCGCCGAACTTTTATGACACGTGCTTGGTACTTCTAATTAACACCAACTGCAGACTGGCCTGGCGGTTATTCCCAAAGCCAGCACGGGAGAAGAAATACGACAATCGGCCACGAGCACGTTGCATTTATAAGTAACAAGCCGTCCTCATAAAGAGCTGTGTATATTGTTTGCTCCGGTTGATAAGAAATTGTTGGTGACATGGCCCAATCATATTTGAAGAGGATCGATATCTACGCTCCATGTACACGCCCTCATAGCAGACCATGGCAACTCAAAAAGGTGCCTGTATATCCGACAACTCATTTTTGGCATGGGGGCATTCTCAAGACATCTCTCTGCTGCAGTACAACGTGGGCTATGCGAATAATTAACCTTAAAATGCTAGCATAAAATTTTATCCTATGTACATTTATTGGCTGTTATTTCTTCATATATATCACAGTTCTTGTGCTTTTAATGTAAAAATAAAGAAGTTCAGAGGCGTACTTAGGTTTTCCTCAGATAGACTGACTGACTAATCCTCGACCAGGCTCCAGTGTATCGAGAGGTCGAAACCAATCCAAGCTGTCTTCAGGCCGGCATAAATTACATGGGCTAACTGCACACGTCTTGGGACTGACAAGCTAAACTATAGATACCGGTACATGTGCCTGCAGAGAATGCTTGTTGCAGTTGATTGCAGACCTGACTGTACTGTTGCATCATTGAAGCTTGTCCAATACACCTGTTTTCCTTCACTTGTGACTTGGGAACTATCGTTTTGTCGACCATCGGCTTTGGACAAAATTCGGCTCCTAAGTACTGTTGTTTGTAGCAACGGAAGTTTTAGCCTAAAAGACTGTTCGTTTACACTGGAATTGCACTTTATTTGCTTATACTGATGCAGCCTATCCGTGCCAGCAAGGTAAATTGCGGTTGCGAAAACGATAAAGGATTTTAGAAGCCGGCGCACTTTGTCTCTGGGTTTATGTCTCAAGGTCCCTGTCTTACCTCAGTAGTGGCTAGTCGATCACCTTCAACAGTGGCAGCTCTAGCCTATGCGAAGATTATCAATGCCTGCAGATCTTATGCGAATTCCTGTCAGATTTCCGAGCAGATCAGAAATCGTTTGAGTGAGGTCGTTAAGTTATTGTCGTGGTGATGCCTTTGTCCGCCACACCTTACGCAACCCGTTACTAGGTTGCCCTAGCGAAGCTGCTTGTGGAGGCCCTCGTCAATTATCACAATAGCGTGATAGATCTAGCAATGATTTATCTGCCCCATCGTGATGGGACTACCGAGGATATGGGTTCTCTTTAGGATCCCAATATCTAGATCCATTCATACCACTTTACCTTCAATAGTCCTTGGTTTGGATCATTTTACTAAACTTCACAAAAATGCCCCTCCGCCTCCCATGAAATGTTGCAAAGGAACCTGCTTCTTAAATATCCAGTGTTTTGTTGAAAAGGATGTCGTCACAGTTCCAATCAGTGCAGACTTCTAAGGCATGCTTTAGACGCCTAAAATCCAAGTTAATTTTGCAGATCCATTTCGAGATTTTGCCGACAAGCTGGGTATTTCTAGGGGTTGTGCCTCAATGTATATAAAGTTCAACACTGGTATGAGACTGCTTTCATTTGAATTACGTTGAGATCCGTTGCAGTGATCGTCGTACACCCGTTACCACATGACAACGTTATAATCCGTGCCAATAGTATGTCAGAACTAGCATTAACCAAGGAGCCGCTATTTCCTTATCTTTCTGATATCCTTTCCGTAGCTTTGAAACAATAAAGTATAACAGTGTCTTCTAGACGCTAGACAATATAATACTCAGTATTATCATCAATATTATTATAATAATAAAGGTTTCTAACAAGTCCAAAATTACACTAATAAACTGGGCACTTTTGCTTTATTTAGTAAACTTTTGGAAAATATTTGGATGGTTAAATTATTCATAGCCATAATAAGATTATTGCCAGCGGAGGATGCAGCGTCGTACATGCGGACAGTATGTTTCACAAATACTAGCAGAGATTGGCGATAAAGAAGGCTACTTATTGACAAGAAGGGAAATAAAATACTTTAAATAAAAGAGGGTGAAAATGCAAAAAGGATACAGAAAAATCCAAAGTAGTGCTAAAAATATGAACTGATATTCGGACCAGGTAATTACTTTTACTGGGGTATAATTTCAAGAGTAAAGACAAATAGTGCGATTATTATTGCAACGCGGCGGAATGTCAAACCACAAGTTTGCCACAAGGAGCCCAGAAGATATTACTTCTAACCCTTCCAATAATTCACTCGAATTTTTAAAAATGTTAATGGGGTCGTCTGTTTCAGTGGAAATAGTTGATGGGAGGACATTTACCGGTTCTTTGCTGTGTACCGACGGCGAAGCTAATATTGTGATGGGTAGTTGCATCGAATATCCACCTCCTGGGACTTATGAAAAGGATGACCTTAGTAGACGCTTATTTCTCATTACCATACGTGGAGAACACATCAAACGGATTTTCGTCGACTCGAACCTTGTTTGACTTGTTCAGCGTTTGTCTTTCAATATATGTTATTTGCCTAAAAAAACTTCTGTTATTTAATCATATGTGTTGACGCTTCCGAACTTCATTACAGTTTTATACAGGTATGGCGTACGATGCTGGAAAAGTTTGTGGCGTTGTGTCTTTGTACTGGTTCGTCTCAATATCACTTGTATTCGCGAACAAATGGCTACTGAGCAACTCAGATATCCTAGTAGGTGCCCATTAACTTTACTCTATTTTATAGTTTGATGCGCCATTATTTATCACATGGTTCCAGTGTCTTTGTACCGTGGCCCTGTGTGGGGGTCTTTCTTACGCCAGTCACCTCTTCCCAAATAAACTCTCCTTCAGCGCAATCGATTTTTCATTTGGAACGGCACTAAAGGTATGACCAATTTTATTTCCCAAGCCGCTTTTTAGATTCTACCCCTTACTGTAGTGTTCTTCGCCATGATTGTCTGCAACAATTTTTGTCTGAAGTACCTTGACGTCTCCTTCTATTTTGTTGCACGGTCATTAACAACAGTATTCAACGTCGTGAGTTCCCATTGTTTAGATCGTCTGGACATACTCTACGTCCATATGATAGAAAAGTGTTTTTTTGTCATTCGCTTCCCTTTTGTTTGCATACTCGGCATTTTTGTGAGAGAAGCATTTAGGTTAGACCAACGTTTAATTTTGGGAGGCGCCAAGTTTTTTAGTTTTTTATTTGAGACCATATTTTCAGACCGAGAAAATGTATTCTAAATACCAGGACTAACGTTAATTTCGCACTGGAAATTTTTATATAAATCTTGCAGTCACCAACATGTTGATGCCGATTTTCTCATGATTTTGCCGCACTTGGTTTCACCACTTTACCTGGTTATGAACTTGTGCGACAGTACGAAGTCTCCTGTTCTGTTGGATTTGGCTCATTATCCAGTTTCATCTTTGGTGCGATCGTTTTCGTTTTGTAAATAAAAACCCCATTTTATGTATAAATTCTGGCAATAATCGAAGTCATTTTAGCCACTGACCACTGCGAGATCGTTTTTAAAATTTAGCCACCTCTTAGCTGTGAATTTTTATCCGTCGAGGTGTAGAATCCTATAAAAACCCTTAAAAGTAATTACTCAACTAATCGTGCTTTGGATAAGTGAAGTTAGTTGCATTCCGAGATGATATGATGAAAAGAAAGAAGATCTTCAGAAAATCGAGTTGCACTCGTGGTTTTCGAACATGCTTTGGCTCTGACTTTTCTCCGAGATCGCTCTAGGATGATACCTGTCTCCTTTTAACTCAAGGATTATTATGTCACATTTAACTACTATAAGCCGTTATGCGAAAGTGGCATTAAGAAGAAAACTCGATCGCTGGGACAATATATTTATTCGCCTGACGTTTCGACATCCGTCGCGGATTCATCATCAGAGACATGAATAGGTATCAGTAGCAGGAAAGGGGCGTTAGTTTGGGAGTACTTCAGTGGAAAACAAAAAAAGCAATAGCAAAATCTGCCATTATAATTATCAGTGTATATTCCATTCAAATTCTGTGAATATTCCCATGTTGAGTTTGAAAAGTCGATTCGGCAAAAATGTGTTTTGAGTAATTTATAATCGGGCCTGTGTAATTACATTGGTAATGAATATAGGAGACCTGGACAGGGTTTATAAATGTCTTATAACTAAGACTCATCGTTTTTACACCGCCTGCATTACAAACCCGACGTATAGGCGTTCTTGTACGGGGACAGGGGGAATCGGGGCAGGCTGTCAGTAAGGGTCGTGGATCGAGTACGTGGAGTGAAAATATTTGTCACGTGCGGGGAGTGAAGAATTGTTACCAGGGTATGAGGGCGACATGCGATCGCCACCTGCTGTCAGCGTTGACCACGGAAAAGAGATGGCCTGTATTAGCGTCTTCTGACAGCATGACACCGGACTCGCTAGCCGTATAGCAATTCCATCTTCATTACCAATGTAATTATACCAAGCTGATTATGAATTGCTGCAAACCTATGTTTGCCGAACTGACTTTTATTAGACTTATCCAATTTTCAGTCGCCCTTAAAAATAACAAAAGTCTAGGCAATAAAGCAGTTTGCTCACTATGCTGATTGATCTGACTCGATTGTAAGGCGAATATTCCGTATGCATTTTCGCAGATTTGAATAATTTACTTAACTGTCCGGTTGTGGAACATTCGGCACCCACGGCTGTGCTCTGGACTGTTTACGTAAATGTAAGCAGGAACAGGATACTCCTGAATCCGTTTGGTATAGACAATTTCTTGTTTGAAGTACACTGGTTTTATCTCACATAATACAGTCAGCACTCACTACGGCCTTATCGCGATAATATCTTAGGTCATTAAAAAAGATGGCTGAGGTGGTTTGAGTCCCTTTTTCGTCGCCTTTCTAGAAGTTCATTTTTATTGCCTGTGAATTGGCATTGTACCCATCTGGGGCTGGCAAGGATGAGGTAAAATAAAAACCAGGCTCAGAGGTCATTTAAGACATAAATATGTTTTTTGAACCGTATCTGGCCTCTATTAGTGAAAGATTTAGTGGCTCGAGCTCTCCAAATTATAGGCCGCTAATATAAAGCAGTGCTGCTACTCCAAGACTGTTTTTGTTTTTTGACGGTTTGACTGAACTTTACGAACTGTGCTGTAATTGTAACAGGTTTTCCTTGTCACACAAATATTTTTAACATGACAGTCACTGCCTTTGCTACATTTCATGCCGAGTATCATTCCAGCTAGCTTCAAAACTCATTGATTTTCACAAAACGAAATATCAGTCTGCGCCATTCCGGTTTGATCGTAGGAAGAATTTTTGGTCGGGTTATTTTGTCAAGCATTGCCTACTGATTCCCCTTTTGTTCCCGAATATTTCTACTGAGTTTTGAATTGCTTTTCTGCTAAGTAAACTAAAGACCCTTTTATATGGCTGTTTTTTAAGATTCTTACCTACGCGGTTTTAAAAAAAACAACGACTTTGAAGGCCCTTCTTTGCTGCGGAGTTATTATACTTGGATATATTACCAGTGTTTTGGAGGAGAACGGCATGGGTAAGTTTTTGCTTACTTCTCAGTATAGTAATTACTTTCGCTGAATTTCGAGAACTTAAGGCGCGCTGTCTCAAGTAAAAAGCACAAATCTCTATTCCAGGGGTATTTCAGTCGGCAATTTTAGTAAAGAGAGATGGTGCAAGCTTATAGTCTTTAGGTTGCTCCATTACTGTCTTTGATGTCAAATTCTATACGACCAGGCAATAAATTTCCCGAGTCTCTTTTATTCAGTAGCGGAAGTGTCAACTTTCGTTTGATTAGGTTAAAGCCTGTCGGGCAGTGAGTAGGAAAGTAACTTACCTGTTATAGTTCTCTAAACTTGTTGCTGGCAGTCAACTTGTTCCGGATCAGGAGAAGTGTAAACGTCTCCTAAAGAAATTGTCCTTCTGTTTATTTCTATCATATTATCTAAAAAGTCCTGTATATTGATGTCTACAAATGCTTTTTTAGATTTTGCAACCAGTAAAAGCTACTTCCTAGTCAATCCCCCCAAAGCTCTTTTAGTGTGCGGCATTACCAAAAAGTACAAGAGGATAGAATGTCTATTTTCAGTTTATCTGTCGTCGTCAGTCAGCTAAACTCCGGGCCTGGTTTTCGAACCTGGGTCCAGTTGGTCGCTGAACTTGACGCGCTCGTGTTTTGTCTGTTGCAGAAGAGACTTCCGTCGATCTGGCCTGATTGCAGCGTGCGATACGAAAATTCCGCTTTGCATTGGATTTCCTATTTTTTTGTGTAGCCGGTGTCTTTGATCCTTCCTCTACAGCTTCCAGGCTCTGTAGAGGAGCTGTTGTGAACGCCACTAAGCTGCAAAGTTCGCATGATCCCGGCAAAGTTCATTATTTCATATTATGATATTTCAAAAATAATGTTTTCAAAAAGTGCGTTGCGATAGCTCGTTCTTTGACCTCAATAAGAACAACTTTTATCCTGGGAAGAAATTGTGTTTGCGCATACTTTTGAGGATCCCTTTAGCAGCCCTCCCTTATTGTTTGTTCAGAAATTTTGCCCAAAGGTTTCAATGCCCCATATCATGTTTTGCTTTCTTTCACTGACGCCAAACAGACTTCATTCAGATCTCACCTCGACGATGGTTTAGCAAGAGGTCTTTATTGCCAAGTAACCATTCCACCCTAACCGTCTTTTGGCAGCCTTCCCAATCGCTATTTTTAGGGTTTCATGCTGGCCGACTTACAGCGCTGGAAGGGTCTCGCTGAATCGTCCTTATTCGTTCTTTGATCGTGTACCATTGGCAGGTCCCAGACAAACCAACTAGAGACAAGATGGGGCGCAGGGTCCAGCATTGCATTTGGCTGCCGTGTTTCGCATGCTACCTACGCGTTTGGCCACCCCTCTGGGTTTGATCTGACAACGCTGTTTGTTCTACTGGCCGTGCTGTCTCACAATAAGGCATCTCCTGCTGGCTTGACGGTGTGAAGTTTTCCGGCCGCTGATAGTAGTCTCCGTTATGTTCTGCGAAGGGATTTTTCGTTGTTTTTCTGTCACTGCGGCCAAGCCCGCCTCCGGTCGTCCTGACTTTTTTCTTACAACGGAACCTCAATGGGTGAAAGAGAAGAACTTGCGGTAGATGCCACGGAAGCCTTCTCCCACTATAAAAATAATTCGCACGGGAGTCTCTGTCTTGCACCCACCACACTGTAAAGCACCTGGTTGAGGCTAGCTTTCACGACGGTTCACTCGCCTTTTGAATAGCATTTCCCCAGGGCTTCTTGGCGAGTATATCTTCTTGAAAGTGTAGTTTTTTATAAAGCCTTATTAAGTCCATTTAAGCCAAAATCTTTTGTGTATCAACAGTGAGCACCCGGTTTTAAGACGTTTAAAGGAGGCACGAAGGGTTTACGAATCAAAGGGAAATTTAGTCATAAGATATTCACTTTCCTTTCCGTTGTTAAACTAATGTATTTTCTGGCATTTTCTATTTCCAAAGATACTAATTCAGAACTTGGAGTAAAGCTTTCGCAATAAACCGCTCGGCCCGCAAATCGATGTGAATTTTGTTATCTTCTCTTTTCTTTGGTTATCTTTTCTTGCGGCACCTTAAAATAGTTCCGGTAAACCTACCAGGAGCAGCTTGTATTCGGATCCCGAAAGCGAAAACCAGTATCTAAGAGAATGTTGGGAAAGGTTACTCATGCCATTACATACAAATGATAGAATTCCGGCGCAAAAGAGGCAACAGTCTACTTCAATTTAACTTACCCTTATTGCACTTCTTTCCTTCGAATAGTTGTGGGCTGTCCTAATAAAACTGAGCTGTAACTATCAGCAAAGCAGCCATCTTTTTGCCGCGAAATAGCCTTCGATAATTGGCGAAACTATGGTCCAGTTGAGCATGCATGGTAGATGGGCCATTTCAGGACATGTTAACCAAGATTACAAAGGGTGTTTTCGATTATAAAAGTTCAATTAAGTACTGGTAATTACCATAGATTCCACGCCAATCACTTCAGGATGCTGGCTGTGAAAAAAGCTTCTTTCTTGCCGCCGGGAAAATCCACAAAATAATTTCTTAAGTAGTGTGCATATTCCTATTGATTTTCGATGTCCATATAAATCCCATTATAATTTGTAGAAAATAACAAAACAAACACACAGGACAAAATTATTCTTTCTGGGTGTCAAGTTGTCTTCAAATGTTGTGCTTCAAGAACTCGTATCTTACCGTTTAAAAAGAAACCTTAAGAAGAAACACGTAGAAGGGAGGCGTCAGCGAGCTCTGTGCACCGTTTAGTCCTCTGAACCAATTAACGGTCTCAAAATGAACTGTCATCCTTCCATTCCCAATTTTCTCATTTTTGAGTTTTGTTTTGAGTACTTTGAAGTTTTCTCAACGCTGCCGGCCAACCAGTATTTCTTTCATCTCGATAGGACACCACAAAGTATTTGGTTATCTTTGGGAGTATCTACCAATGCGCTCCTTTTAATGTGCAACCATAAGATCACTCTGAAAGCCTGAATTACGTGCTGAAGTGTATTCCTTCTGTACAGTGGTGCCCTAGTTCCGTACAGCAGTTGAACAAAGTTATAAAAATGAAATCCTTTTCGTCACTTTGGCTTTAGTTCACAGATTCTTGGCGGGTAATGGATTTAGATGGCCTGGCCGTCCACGATTCTCTGATCAGCCCTATAGACTGTAAAGAGTTCGTCATGATTGTTTCTTCCTGTTCTGCGCCCACTCCGATCCTGCCGACCGCTGGGGTCTAGTTATAAATTGGCAGTCTAAACTAATGTTTGTTATCATTTTGGACAGTTTCCTCTAACGAGGTAGAGGGAGGAGGAAGAGGAGAGAGAAAGAGATGCCCTTTAAGCCCCGAGTGTATTATTTTCCTGAGGTACTTTGCCATACACCGCCGACTGTTTGATTTTCTGATGCCTCCGTTAGATACCTTTGAATGAAGCTGATAGATGGTGCAGCCAAAAGGATCAGAATTTTTTCTGCTCCATCTCGCCTCTCTTCCCCATCATTTATCCAGTTGTTATTTTTTTTTACCGGACCGCCTGGTTTTCGTCTATCGCCTTATCATTCACACAGAGCCCTTCTTCTCTTTCAGGTTCACTCTCGGTGTCAGGTCTCATTTTTGGTGTGTCAGCCAGCTTTGCAGTGGCCCTCTTTGCTATTATGACCTCCAAAGGCCTAGCCCATGTTGGTGGCAATATTTGGAAACTGACTTTTTACAACAACCTCAACTCATCCTTGCTCTTCATCGTTGGTATCCTTTTGACCGGTGAATTCAAAGAGTTCATGTATCTACCACCGTTCTTCAGGTACTTACCCGTCCGTGTTGATTCAGAGGCACCCGTTTACCTTATCTGAACTTTTGGTCTCCTTTGACTATTTTACACTTTATTTTGTAACCATTTTCCCCTACAGTAAGTGACACAATTCCTAAACAAGCTAAACACCGGACAGTACAGCATCTTCTTTGCTTGACAACAATTTTGCACCGCTGTTTTATTATTATTGTTATTTGCGAGTCCTGTACTAGAATCATAAACTATTGCTTAGTTTGCCCTTATGCTGTTGTTAGGGGCTGTGACCTGGTAGCGAATAGTGGTTAAATGTCGCCAACCCATTGTTTTATTCATACGTAGTGCATTGTAGTAACTATTCGTGCTCTCTGAATCGGGCTCATCTGCAACCAAACTTATAAGTGCATCTATTCTTGGGCTGACCTAAAGCCGGCTTTCTCACCGCATCCCCTTTTTGGTTCCGTTTTTCTTAGATTATAAAACAATAATTTCTGGATCGTTGGCTTTGTGATCTGCTTTAATCGGCAGCCAGTAAAGCTGTCACTGATGTCTGCGCCATATTCCTCATGAAATGAGCGAACGAATACTTTCGATTTGTTCATTATATATATCGAAAATTCCAAATTGTTGATCTCAATCTGCGCTTTCTTAAGGCAGTGGATGAGTACATATATTTGAGCTACTGGTAAATAAAGTACCTTTTTCAAGACTATCACATCTACGTCAACATTCTTATCGTCACAAGCCAATGTTTTAAGTAGTGCCCATTTGTGGCCTGAGTTGTACTTGATATCTGCTGTATTATGATTACCAGTGAAAATCTTACACATTTTAATGGTTAATGTCCAATAAGCTTAACTGAACTTTTAACGTTTAAACCGGTAAGAAGAAAAACTTTAATCAATACTAGTCCAAAACTGGATTTTTGAGATCGAAATGCTTCACAACTCCTCATATCTAAGCAAAATATAATATCGTTTTACAAACTAACTTTAATAATTGTATGAAAACATTTCAGAACTTACGTAATACACTTTCTGTGAGACCGTTCCTAAATAGTCCGGCAAACGTAGCAAAAGTGACCCTTTTTTTCTTTTCCACTGTGTTCTTGTTTACTCACTACTATGACAATAAAGACTACTTGTTCCGCCGGATCACATGAAAGAGAGGTCACAACGCTGGTTCGGTTTGCTTCGTTGTTATTTTACAGAAAATTCCAAGAGTCTTCACGATGCCCACAACGCCTTTAGGCTCTCGTTTGTCGGAATTGCATCTGCATATTTCCCATGTCATCCAAGAACCTTGCGCTACATTTTCGGAAGGATAGATACTCCCTTGTAATAATCTTAACTTGACCTTCGTCGTAATCCCTCCCCTAAACTTATCGCAGACTTAATCCTCATTAGCCTGGGTTTTAGCACGGTTCCTGTTTCCGCCTCCTATCGGGCAGGTTGACGTATAAGTACTTCCTAGCCTCCACCCCCGTCATTTCACAAGTAATCTGTTGTATTGCGCTTCTTACTTTTATTTGGCTGAGTCCCTTTGCTGTAAAACACTCGTTACTATAAGGATCGATCTACTGAGCACAAAACGTGCATTAATATTTCAATGCATTTCAGGTAGTCTGATTGACACAACGCGCTCGTTATTCTTCTATCCGCTCTCGCGTAATGCATTACATTTACCCACTTTTGTTTCATCCACCTTTGTACAGCCTTATGAGTTTACTGTTCTGGAGCACAATGCTAGTGAGCGGTGTCTTTGGGTTTGCCATAAGCTATGTGACATCCTGGCAAATCCAGGTGACCAGTCCGCTCACACACAACATCTCCGGAACTGCTAAGGCTGCCGCCCAGACCCTTTTGGCCGCCCTCATTGCCCTGGACTTCAAATCTCCCCTGTGGTGGGTCGGCAATTGCCTGGTCGTCGCCGGTTCCATGGCCTACGCCTACGTGCGGCACAAGCTGTCCATGGAGGCAGAGCAGGCAAACGCTGGCGATCTGAAAAGGGTCACTACTGCATAGCTTAACCGCTGCATATGTCTTTCATTACTGCACTTACAGCGTTCTATCCCAAACGTGTTTACCTTTGTGATGTCTTTGGTTTGTTGTGTCAAAGCTGCGTTCTCTTAATGCACTCTTATTTTTCCCATTTTCCGTACTGCACTCTCCTCATATTTTCTTCCTTCACTACATATTTTCTTTTTTAAGACATACACACAGTGATTTTCGCATTATTTTACTTCTGGGCTAATTATTCTGCGCATGGTGTATCGTTCAATCTACTGGAAGCTGTTATATACATTTTATGAACTGGTAAATATGTTGCGTCTGAAAGCGAGGCTTTAATGAAGGGAACGGCAGCCGCCCTCTTCTGACGTTTCGGCTTCATACTCAAGTCCACCATAGGAAGGAGTGAAAAAAATTAAGCGGTTCTATTTTTTAACATCGATAAGGTCGATTCCAGCCACTGACTGGTTTAGTATTTATGCAGGCTGCTGTGTGCCATGCCTGCCCACAGTCGAACCGCTTTCTGGTACTTATCTCCTTAGAATATATCTGTGTTCTTGTCTACATGAAGAGTTTCCATGTCGCTGACGAACTATTTTATAACGACTCCCAGGCCGTACTCCCCTTAGATGTGATCGCATAAATTAATGCCTGAATGGTAGGTTTTACTGCAACCGGGTCTAATTTTACTTATATTTTGTCTCTGTAGTGTCTGCTGTGTTCGTTCTATAAGATAAGCAGAACAAGTGTGGCTTGGGAGAGTATTTTAGAATGGGAAAGCACTAATTCTGGCTGCCTTTAAATTGGGCTGACGCTAGACATATTTTTACTGACAGTGGCCTCTGACTGTCGATTTATTTGTTAAAGTCTCTGTCTCCGCTTCATATATAGTTATTTGGTAGCTGAGCCTTTTTTTGCCACAATGCAGTTAGCCGATAACAGATAGTGAAATAAATCTTCAGGGACTCAATGATAGCATTCCAAGCCCGGCATTTGCGTGGTCGCATTCTCAAATCATTGTGTTAGAATGTCGGTGTCAGGAGCTCGCTGGATGCTTAAAAGTGCAAGTCTTTGTTCTCAGTAAAGTGAATCGACGAAGAGATTACAAAAACCCCTATGTTAAGGTGGTCCTTGAGAAATAGGTTCAGGTCAGGTTTTATTGAGGGAAATGTAGGTAAATACCTTTGAACTACTTATTGGTACAGAACACTTATTTAATGCATTTGTTCAGCAGAACATTTCAGAACGGTGGCGTTGCCAGTTATTGGAACTGGGTAAAGGAGGGCCGACAATGAAAAACTCCTTTGGCATGGTTCAGAAAGTCTGGAGGTTTGAATGCCATTTGAGAGATTGAAGAAGAAAAACTGTCGCCCGTGGAGGTGGGGAGGGGGGAGAGTATATTCGAATCGGATGGCCTTTGCTAAGTGTTTGAAGCATGTCAGGAGGAGCCCATCGCGGTTTCTGTTATTATCTCAAGGGTCCCACGAGGAAAAGATTGCGAAGGTCACGCGAACGTAACCGGGGGTTCAATGTATCGATGCGTGAACTATAGAAAAATCCCAGCCATCTGTAAATAAAGAGCTTCCAGATTTAGGCGTTTGGAATAGAACCAAAACCGGGAACTTGTCCATATTTTCACGTTTTCTTGGCGATGATAGCGGTCCACGGTAGCCGATAGAGTGGTGTGCGCCAGACTTGCTGATTTGGCCTACCAGGGCTGATCGGTTGGCAGTGCCAAGGTCTTCTCTGATAAACCAGCCCATACTGTCAAGCCAGCCAAGTCCGGTTGACTACATGACAGTTGGGCGTTTATATGCCCACTCTTATTCGCTATATCCATTCACCCCTGAGATGCAAAGTCATCGGTATCAGTTGACGTTCCAGGGGCCACAGATGATATCCCACTCCGGGACCATGACCCTCAAAGCCAGAACGTGGCGGAATAGAAAGGCTCACTGAAAAAGAGGTCGTTCGGTTGACAAATTTACTGTCAATGATGTTGTTTATCTTCAAACTGTTCAGAAAGCTGAGTGCATAATCCAATATTGTTAACGGCAAGAATCAGGAGAACTGGAGCATGGCTGACTTCGCCGCTAGCGTTTGATAGCAATCCGATTCTATGTGCTGGGGGTATCTCGTCTTGGGAGTGAGGAGTGAGGCATCCAATCAAGAATTGTATTGGTTAATGTCGTTTCCCTTATCGCTCTTGGCAATATTTCTTAATCATTGAGATCTTATCGCCAATCACTAGTCCAGATGAGTCTCGGGCTCAGAACTCAAAAATAATGAAAAGGCTCATTTCCACCCAGTACGTAGGAGTACAATTATTGTCGATAACCCGGGAAGACGGGTTACCCGTTAGCCTAGCTGCTGGCTACCCGGCGTGTCCACGGGTGGCGGATAGTGGAACGGCCTTCAGTGAAGTTTGGCTGTGAAATAACCAGACTCTCGGGTCTGACGAATAAGCAGTTGCGGACGCAGCAGCGGCAGTGCTAACAGGGCGCGGCGGGCTGAGGCCTGGCAAGCCAAAAGCCTATTAAGTGTCGCAAAGCCTGACGACGGCGCTGTGACATGGCGAGCGTGAACCGCTATTAAATAAGTTCGCTTGCCACCGCTGCCTTGTGATTAGGCTATTGAGTCAAAGCGCTAGAGGAGACAACCTCAAAGATATTGCCTATTATCCTCACAAACAAGCCGTGCGGCTGTTGGGTACCCTTTTGTACCCGAAATTCCCAAGTCACCTCAAGGAATCGTATGTCTATTAACTGCAATACGATCCATGCTACGGCGTCCGCGGGAACCGACGCACTCCGCAACCCTTGTCCAGTGGTGTGGGCGAATAGTATGCGAGCTGGACTACTCAATCGAAATCGGACTCTTGGTATTGGATGCTGGAATGTGCGAACGTTCCTGGCCCCTGGTACCCAAGGCCTGACGGTGCGCAGCCTTTCTCAGTACAACGTCGATGTCTGCTGCCTGTCCGAAATCCGACTCCCTAACTCCGGCGCTGAAGAAATAAAAGTTCCTGGAGCTGACTCCCGCTTCACATTATACCACAGTGGCCCCCATGACTCCTCCGGCAGACATGGTGTAGCAATTGCCCTCTCGCAACAAGCGAGCCGTGCACTACTTGCCTGGGAACCAGTCAATGAACGCATGGCTTATGTACGCCTGAAGGGCCACTTCACAAACATATCTGTGGTCACGGTATATGCACCAACGTCCGCTGCTGACCAGCATGATAAAAATATGTTTTTCTCACAATTACTGACACTGGTAAAAAAGCTTCCTCGCCGCGATCTGTTGATTGTTGCCGGGGATTGCAATGGCCGAACTGGACCGGGTGACTCCACAAACAGCCATCTTATCAGCCGCTTTGGGCTTGGTTCTCGATGTGAGAATGGTGACAGATTGCTGAACTTTGCTGAATGGGACCGACTGTTTGTAACGAACACGTGCTTCCAGCACCGCAACAAACACGTTCTGACCTGGTTGTCCAACGACGGTCATACGGACAGTCAGATAGACTATATTTTAGTCAACTCGAGATTCCGCAGCTGGGTTCATAATAGTCGGTCGCTGCGCGGTGCTGAGACTGGTAATGCCCATGGCTCTGACCATGTTCTTGTTCGCACACGCTTGAAAGCTCACCTCTCATCTGCACCCAAAGTGCCCCGCGCTAGACTCCTCGATGTCGCCAAAATCCGGCAACCCAACACCGCTGAGGCCCTAAGCAGAGAAATCTGGTCCTGTTTCACGGCCCGCGCCGACAACGAAGGGGGTAACCCATGGTCCTCGCTGAGAACGTCAGTCTATGGAGCAGCCGAGAAAATTCTTGGATGCACCCAGCGGCGCCACAGTTATTGAATCAGCGGACGAACCCTGCAGTTGTCTGCGGAGACAGCCCGAGCTTGGGCCCGTAATGATGATTCTTTCCGCCAACTAAGAAAGTTATTGGCGAAATCGGCCAGAGAGGACCGAAAAAAATACTGGGCTGAAATTGCAACCTCCATGGAGCAGGCCTCAAACGTTAGTGATACTCGAAAGCTCCACCAACTTATTCGCCAAGCTCATTTTAGTCTATCTTCACTGAGTGACTCAGTTCGTGATGTGAATGGCAGATTTATTGCTGACAACGTGGCTATGATCGAACGCTGGCGTGAGCACTTCGAGCACCTCCTAAACTTCGACATGGAGCCCACCGCCCCCTGCTCCCATCTACAGTTGAGCCTCCTCCATCTTTCATGTATCCAGTGTCATGCTACCCGCCTTCTGAAGCAGAAATTGCTGATGCCATAAAAAGGCTGCGAAACAATAAGGCACCTGGAGAGGACGGCATACCCGCTGAAATCTACAAGTCTTGTGCCGACACTCTGGTGCCTTGGCTCAATGAGGTGATTGGACAAGCGTGGGGAGACGAGACCGTTCCTGCTGACTGGGGCTCAGGCATCCTTGTGCCTGTCTACAAGAACAACGACAAGACAAAATGTGAGAACTACCGTGGCATAAGCCTCATCGACATTGCTGCGAAGATTTTCGCTATTGTTCTCTTCAGGCGGTTCCAGTCTGTGCGCGACTCCAGGACGCGACCCAACTAGGACGAATTTCGTGCTGGGCGTCGATGTGTGGATCAGATATTCACACTGAGACCGATCCTTGAATTTGCCATCTGCTATGTTGACTTTGCCGCTGCGTTTGACTCCATCCATCGTGACTCCCTATGGCGGATAATGTTATTTGATGGTGTACCACCAAAACTAATTGCCACGATCAGGGCATACTACCGCTCCACCACTGCGCGGGTTTTAGTCCACAACAACCTCCCAGAGCCCTTCGCTATTCGTTCAGGCGTTCGGCAAAGCTGTGTCCTGTCGTCCATCCTCTTTAACTATGTCATTGACTGGGTTCTCCGGAAGGCCCTACAAAAAAGTGACGGTATTGAGCTTGCACCCGGACGCCGGTTGACTGACCTTGACTATGCCGATGATATCGCTTTACTAGCATCAAGCTTTTGCGATCTCCAGTCTATGATGTCACGGTTGAACGAGGTCGCGAAATCGGTCGGTTTGTCCATAAACGCGGGAAAGACCAAAGTATTTTCATGTTGCATCCCTGGCAAAGAGAAGGTACCTCTCGAGACTAGTGGCTGTCAACTTGAAGAAGTCGACAGTTTCAAATACTTGGGAGCGAGGTTGCTGCCGAATGGACAAAGTAAGGATGACATTGTCTTCCGAATTGACGCAGCACGACGAGTGTACTTCAGCCTTCGGACCCGACGCGATATTTCTATCTCAACAAAGATCCACGTGTACCGTGCATCTGTGCGGTCCATTTTCCTGTACGGATGCGAACGTTGGGCTATGCGCGTGGAGGATGAAAAGAAACTGGAAGTCTTTGACCACTACTGTCTGAGGAACATCCTTCGAGTGAAGTTCACTGAATTCGTCTCAAATGAGACAGTCCGCACTCGCTGTGAAAATATCACAAGGATATCCCAGGCCATTCAGGAAAGACAGCTGAGGTGGTTTGGACATGTTCTTCGTCGCCAACCTCAAGAGCTCAGTGCTACTCCCCTCGACTTGAAACCGTTGCCTAATTGGAAACGTAGAAGAGGGGGTCAACTCAAAACCTGGCTCGACTCAGTCCGTCAGGACATGGAAGTGGTTCTTGGACCTTCAGTATTCGGTCTCCTGCGCTGGCGAAGAGAATGGCTCGAACTGTCCAGATCTGCGGCCGCGGACCTTCGCGCGTGGAGAAGCACGGTACGGGACATAATTGAGGCCGGCTAGATCGGTCATGATCACAGCCGCAACAAGTACAAGTACAAGATATCCTTGATAAAGACTGAAGAGACGTTTTTAAGATCTACCAGTAACACTTTCTCTATGGAGAAAAATCAGTTTTACGATAGTGTATAGGGAACTGATAGACGGAAGAAATACTGGGAGTTAGAAAGGTAATGAGTCAAACTTTAGAGCAATTAAACATTAACCAGCGCAGTTTCATCACGCGTATCTACGATGTTGTCTTCGCTTTAAAGTCTAATCCTCTAGCAAAGTGGCATCATTTTAATTTGAAATAGTTCTGGGCAATGAGCGTAAAACATCAGGGTCTGTGGTGCGTCCCAAAAAATTGCTGTTCCAAAACAAGGCTGACACGGACGGATATTGCACACACACGTGAATAACATTAGAGCACTATTAGCACTAATCCTTATAACTGGATTGTAATGCAGTAGGCGGTTTGATGACAGATCACTATCAGCGAGGGCCATATCATATCAGAAGAAAGACTGGAGGGCTTGATAAGCAGGATATCATCGCATCAGGCCAACCATACCCCTAGCGTAACTACGGCTGGCAAAAGGGACGCACATGCGGAGTTAATAGCGGAATAACTGCGAGTAAGCGCGATCCACTCTGACAAACACTGCTCGCAGGATGAAGAGATGCTTCAATATTGTATGCATCCTTTTCGGTAAAGAATACGCGGACGGTAACGAGAAAAAATACGCGCGAGAGCATGTTTAACGAAAATAGGCAAATCGTTTTCAGTGGCAGACCCGAACTTATCACATGAGCCAATAGCAAGAAACAAGGAGTGTCACTCTAATCACAATAACCAACCAAACATAGAAACTAGCTTCGGGAAATGCCTGCACAGGGACATAAATCAAGTTAACCCAGCGAAAAGTAGAAAATCCAAATAAATTAATTCAAAGGATAATAGATGTGGGCGTCGATGGTCGTCTAGACTTGCTGCTGGGGAGAGGAAGATTATGCTCTACTTCTCAGGCCAGGGGCAGCGTGTCATTGTGATGTTTGCGCTTTGCAGCTGAGGTCACGTGACAGAATGCCGGTAGACAAAAGTGGCTCAGTTTGGATCAGGATTGCTAGAAGTTTGTGGTGAGTGTCTTTGGTAACCCTAATATTAACCGACTTAACTGTACAACCACCGCCTCTATCGTTGCTAGCTTCCTCCGACGCAGGAATATCATGCCGGCACCTTGTAGACTACTCGAAATACTTTATTGCTTATTTATCTGTAAGTATTTCACTCGAATACAGTTTCGTTCCTTAACTTTATCACAGAGCTCGATATATTAAGCGCTATGCGAATCTTCGACACCATACTTTTCAGGTTTTTGTTCCACTAGGTAGGTTAAAAATACGTATATGAGCTTTTATTCTACGTCGCTCCTGGTAGCCGTGCTTTGGTCTGCAGTATATACTGCCAGATAATGTCCTGTCGCTGCTGGACACTGTATAGCATCTTTGTGCATTTTCACTTATTGCTCACGCATATCTGCTCTTCTATATTCAATGGCCTCATGGGACTAGTCTATCAACTGCGGTTGTTCATTGTAAGTCCAAGTGAGAAGGCGTTGGCCAAGGCGCAGTATATATCAATAAGAGGCTTCCCAAATGTAAAGTCAAGTAAACAGAGTTAAAAAAAGCAGTGGCAACTAATATTCATGCGAGCCGAGTGCCAGCGGTTGAAGTCAGCCCTGACGCGAGGTGTGCGGGCGTGCGCCTGGCCTCCGTCCGACTGCATCCAATCATTGAAGAAAAAAACTTCGATCGGTATCACCATGTCCTGAAGTGGAAATTTGAGTAACGCAAAGCACAGGCAGTCAACCGGATAGGGCAGGGGTCAGGAAAGTATGGCTCGCGAGCCAGGTGTGGCTCTTTTGACGATTGAACCTGGCACTCTCGGATAAAATTGGAATTACAAACTTCAGATTCTGAGGCTTATTATACTCACGTTTAATTGAATAAAAGCTTAAAATATATTACATGGATCACACTGAAATCCAATTCCAACTATTTGCTTTCTTAGCTCTCGGAGTCAAAAGCTCTCCGACCTCTGGGCTAGGGGGTGTGGTCACTGTCGCCACGCTGAATACGACGCCACAAGTCGAAAAAAGCAGATAAAAGGGAAAATATCCGGCTTGTATACATAAAACAGCTCAGAATTCGTGCAACATGCCGAAATTTGTGAAAGATTGATAGTCACTCGCAAATAGACGTTGAGAAAGGTTGAAATACTGATTATCGTGTGGCCTATTCTCAAGTAATTTCAGTCTCGATAGGATACCGGCTTTTGAACGAGCTTCTTTCCGACCGCTAAGAAAATGTATGTACTTTAGAAAATGGCTGCTTAGGTAGGAAGCATTTTAATAATTGTTTCTGACCGTCCTTATAAACTCAAATATGTTTTATGGAGATCATGCATGAAAAATTGTTTCTTGTACTTTTTGTTAGAAAAGTATGCCTTCTTTGAATTTTATACTTCAAGAAAGATTATCTTTCGGTTTAAAAAGTTTCTCAATTGCCGAATAATGTTGAAGCCTACCAACTGCTACACCTGAATTCAATTTTTATAGACTGCGCGCTTTTTACATCCTGTCTAAATAAAAGTACGCTATTTCGTACGGTTTGAGGAAAAAGTAGCATAGTACTCATGAATTGTTACAATAGATGTGGATCATGCAGTATACGCTATAGGCAGCATTAACAAATTTGCAGATGCGATGTATTATGAATGACTACCTCACAATCAAAGCGAAGGGTACCCTTTCTTTAGTATAAATCTTAAAGAAAGTGTAATTTTCTACAAACCAAGTACAAGAAATAATTTTTTTCTTACATATTCTCCATAAAATATATTTGAATTTATAAGGGTAGTCAACATCAATGATAAAAGGCCTACTAATTAATTAGCCATTTTTTACAATGCATACTTTTTTTAGCGGTCGGTAGGAAGTTGGTTTAAAAGCCGGCATCCTCTCGAGACTGAAACGACTTGAGATTAGGGTACACGATAATCGGTATTTCAGCGTTTCTCAACGTCGATTAGCGAGTGAGTATCAATCTTTCGCAAATTTCGGGATGTTGCACGAATTCTGAGCTGTACTGTATTTTACACGCGGATCCGCGATGGAACTTGTTCCCAGAGGCAGCAGCGTAAAAGGATGGCGAACATAATGAATATGTTTTCAGTGAGCGATATTGCTTACTATAGGGCGAAAAGGGCACATGTTTAACGTTTAAGCTGGATGGTAGGCTAGTATCCGGATCCGCGTACAGCCTGAAAGGGGAGGAGTGACTGGAAGAGGTTAGACTTGAAGTGTGCACCGGAGCCAGTCGTGATAGTTAAAAAGGTAATTGTGGTGTCATTAAGAATGCCGAAATAATTTTCCTTGGTCGTGGGAAGTTTTCAGTGAGAGGATATTACTGCAGGTTCGAACATCGCGAAACACAATGTTCACCGTGTGTCCCACAGCGAGGCCGGCACAGGGACGTGACTGGTATGTGAATGATTCTATAATGGTGGTGGACGTGCGCTGCATCCACCGCACTCACTCCGCTGCGCGCTTCGGCTTGGTGTTAATATAGAAGTAGGAAGGTCGGGGACGGGATAGGGCGCATTTTCTGACAAAACTAGCGGATTTGTCTACGTGTGCCACATAAATACGCCTGGTTCTTGCATGATGGACCACACCTTCAAACAAGCAAGAAGGGGGCTGCTCGGATCCCGAATGGATGGATTTATCCTAGAGGTCGTAGTAAGAAAGAATCAGTGCAGCCTGTCTATCCGTTCTGAGAAGAGGACAGACTTTTCTCTCCAACTGGTAGAATTCCAATTTGTGACCTTTGTTTCGTGATAGTTTACAAGTGCGTCGAATTGTTTACGATGAAGACTGAGCACTTAATTTTGGGGACGGGGTCCCCAGTGTCAACCCTACGCTCTCCCCACACGTCAGTCAGGAGTTTAAGCAATTTAATTCTGAACTTCAATGCAGGCGGCTGACTGAGTTCAATATCCCATTTAGGCGTGCTACTCATAACGTAATTGCCTCGCCTAATCTTCCGACTTTTAACACAAAATTGCTGGTTGGCTTGTGCCTTAAATATGTGAGAAGGCCATAGAGGCCACAATTAGAAGGAGCCGGGCTCCCGGTTGGTGGCCGCTGACTTAGTGGTGGCGGGGTTGCTGTTGGTGTTCGGGGCGCTGATGAATTTAATAGGGCTGATGGTAGCGAGAGTTGTCAGATTGGCCTGCTGGCATTGTGGCAGACAGCCAACAATGCCGCCCAACTTCCTTGTTCAACATCCACTGCCCCACGATCACGCGCTTTCCAACTCGTTGAACTGAAGACCCTTGACCGACTTCCCTGCACGTACACACACGCGTCCAAATAATAGCGGCTGCCAAAGGGCCACTTGAACACACCATCCATCAAGCGATGCAGCGGGGGGTCACTAAACGTGACACCTCCTCGGGCACTGAGACACAGTAATCGTACACCAACTGAAATTGCTCAAAAATTATGAAAAAGCAGCTGCCACCTCTCTCTCTCCAAACACAGGCTCTCGTGTGTGACTTGGCGCAGTCAACACTAGCCCAGGCTTCGCCAATGGCTCCTGCCGCCCGATGCAGCAACTCTGGGCTTTGTGCACACTCAATCCCTCCACTGGTGCCTTCTGCCTTTTAGATACAATCTAGGATTGTGACCTGACGATTGTAGGGCACTAAGCATAAACACTGCTTAGACGTTGCAGTTTTTTCTTATAAATATTGCGTTGAACCACGCTGTCGTGAGTGTGCTTGTTGCCAAATGGACTCAAGTGGTGTCTAAATGTCCCGGGACACTGTAAGTAGTTGACGCTCATAAGATAGGCGTATTTTTTGTCTCGAGGCGCTGGGTCGCCGATCTTAGCGCATCGAATTCAAAAGCAACCTGTCACACTAATGCGTAAGAGTAATCGCCAGTGGGTTATGTCGAATCCGAGTCCACATTGCTGGTGCGGGTTTACTAGTGAGTGACGGAGTGTCGGAAAAGGATCACAGTAGGACTATCACAGTAGTTTAAATTTATAGGGAAGCCTCTGGCCCTGTGCTCTTCAGGTCTGGTAAAAGAAGAAGTGGGAAACAGGGTAGGAAGAATAGTTTATTCCGTACAGAGGTAATGGAGAATAGGGTGGAGTAAGTTGGCAGCTGGATGATCATGCGTCTGCAGCTCAGAGGGCTGGCGTCCTAATTTGTAAATGTTTGATTATTTCTCCCATACCAGCGGGAACGCATTTACAAAAACTTATCAATAATACTGAGCAGCATTAGGCATATAAAGTACTTAAAAGAACTATAAGAAGTACTAAGTGTTTGTTAAGGAAAATAAAATTTGCGATTCCTTAAACTTCGTTTTAGTTCCATTTGATCAACTTCGCACAGAAGTTTCCAGTACTGGAAGGGATTATTATTCCACCTTTTCTTTTACTAATTACGGAATTCTTCCACAGCACAATGTATATTAGAAGAAAGTTTCGTCCTTTCGTTCCTTATAGCATAGGGAATTTCTTTACTACAAACATACTCATAATTTAGCCAAAATGAGAGCCTATCTCCCCAATAACTTTAAATAAGTGGGCAGTTTTCCAAACCAAAACCCTACTTATTACTAAATCTACTCAGTTGATCAAAATAACCTGTCCAGATATACGCTAAATTACCAAATTAAATTTCGTCCTGAAAGTTGTTTGCAGGATTCGCAGAACTGTATATAAACTTATGAATGTCGTTATACCCAAAGCAACAACTGTATTTTTAATTTTTCATGGAACTTCCAAACTGCATATTTTATCTAAAAGGAATTCATAGAACTATGTGTTTTTATAAAGAGTCCTTCTTGTTCTCATTTAGTAATGCAAGGGATACAAGTTAAATTACAGTTCTGCGAATCCTGCTAACTAATTTCAGGACGAAATTTAACTGGGTAATTTAGCATACATCTGGTAAATAACATTTTGCGACCCAAGTCAACCCAATTAACTAAATAAGGAACATCAAGTGTGCGTTACATCCTCCAA
This sequence comes from Ligula intestinalis, assembly GCA_036362985.1. NCBI lineage: Eukaryota > Metazoa > Platyhelminthes > Cestoda > Diphyllobothriidea > Diphyllobothriidae > Ligula > Ligula intestinalis. Next base: position 46,776,937 of record JAYGXS010000001.1, read on the forward strand.
TCCACAACCTTTCATCAGATATGTAATCTACTGAAGCTGTATGCCAATCTCTTCGTTATGAATTTTGGTTTTGATTGGAAAGGGAGTCTGAGGGTAAATTCGGGAGCCGCTGGTTGTTTAGACACTAGTGAAGGCTGGTTGCAGTTTAAGGATCGTGCAGAGCCATCACAACTTGCACCAGGCTCACAGACGTCCTGTCAATCCTATAGTGACCCAGCTCCGTATGCCATGCTCGACCTCTCGCGACAGTTAGTATCTGCGCACGAGTGTCTGCCAGCTCCAGTCTATTCTGACCAATTCCTTTTAAGGCTGACTCACAAAGGACCTCCCTGCCACGACTGTTGCGCTCTCACACTTCGGACGCCAGCCCTCTGAGCTGCAGACGCATGATCATCCAGCTGCCAACTTACTCCACCCTATTCTCGGTCTATGCCTATAGACCTTCGATATACTGATGTAATCTGCGAAAAGAAATCAATTTCTAAGGGAATTCAAAAGCTGATCACTTAATCGCTTGCGGGAATGGCGCCAGTGGTGGACGGCGCTACACCTTCTTTATTAGGCTAACCCTTTAATAAGTGTTTCACCTGCATTATTTTTATGAAGGCCCACGCCCCTTAATGTTTGTAAAAGAAATCAAGGGAAAATTAAAATTTTGGCCGCTTATACATTTTCCCCGATAAATACTGATAATTGTCTCGCCATAGACGAACAACGAACCCTGTACTTCTTATTGGATATTTTAGCCATATTTGCTTACGCTGAGCTTCGATTCTACGACTTTAAATGCGCATGGCGTGGTAGAAGGGCGCTTTACTGTATGCACTCTCCGCTCTCCCCCTCCCCTGAAACGGCTCATCGCTCCGTAACCAGCCCTCTATTATCGCTCCCCTCCCATTTTCCCACAACTCGCTTGTATAAAACGACGAATGATATTGACCAAATGCTTTAACTTGTATCCGTTTCCGTATAATTGTATTGGCCCGATGGACACTTATCGAAAGCACGCGTACGTTTGCCAACAGCTCCTCTAGGTTACAAATGAACCACAAAATGATCATGTAAACACAATACGGCTCAAACAGTTACAGACGTGTTCTGCCTTCCTACGCTAGACCGCATAAAAAGTGGGCAAGGGTTTGCTTGGTAGCAACGAATGTTCGCATTTATATTAACATGCCTACACCCACGCTTCCCATAAGACAGACACTTGGGCCTTTTTACATACGATATTCTTATCCCACCCTAACTCTAACATAAATTCATTGAGTAGGCATGTAAATACAAATAAGAACACTCGTCGCTACCAAGAAAACTCATGCCAAAAAGTGTTTTACCATATGTCCAAAAATTAAAATGGTCTTTTGCTGGTGTGCCGCCTCTGGAACAGTTGCATATCGCACATTAAAATGAAAGGATTCCGCTGAGCTTTATTACTTTTTAGGACAGAAAAGTATTAAAAATTCACAGATACGATGTTTTTTTAAAAAAACGCATAAATATTGTCTGGAATTAGCGCGCTTATTCACAGCCTGTTCCACCTGATTTACGCTGAATAAAATCAGTGACAAGACGCGTCAATAGGAACCCCACAGTAGTATAAATAGCCTTGCAATAAGTTCTTGGGAGGTTACGGTTAGAGTCGAGGTACACTTAAGGTTTACGTTGGGATGAGGTTCAGAACACGGGAAAATCCACCCTCGTTTAATTTTGCTAAACCTGCGTTTTACTAGATCAATTTTGAAGCCAGCAAAAATATCTTCGGTAAATCCTTCTCGTGAAATCTATTAGGCCAGCACGAAACGATGCGCAAACGCTAAGACAATCGGTAACACTGAGGATCACCCGAATATAAGGTACCATTCATTTCCCCACACATCTATAACTTACCCTTCGAAACAGCACCTTGAGACATATTTTGCACGAGAAAAGAGCGTTTTCGGATACTTCTTGGGCGAATAAGAAAATTGTCAAAATTGAATTAAACTTATCAAAATTTGCGTCAGCACAGTTCATGAGCTACGCCAATTAAGTTTTTCGATCAATCTTTCAGTGACTTAGGCATGCGCCGATCTCTTCTGCACATCTGGTTACCACGCAGATGTTCGACGATGGCTCACTGCCAGTCGTCAGATGATAGACGCAAGTACAGTGTTAACAATTGGTCGAGACCTGGCTGCGATTGGAAAACTCGTCTATGGTTCCCAGGTTTATGTGCCTATCGATGTATCACTCTTCCACGTGCGCCGTCTACGGGGCCTCCCTAGCCAATTACAAAGTAACTCGAAGTTTTGGCTAAATGTGAGGCAACGACCGACATAGTACTTACAACCTGTCGTGTCGTTATGGCGTGTAAATAGCCTTTTCCCTCCACTCTCTATTATCGTCATTACTTGCTTGGTTCGAGAACCCAGGAACCCGCCCAGAAGATCGGACATTTGCACGGCGCTCCGGGGCAGCCAAACCTACATTCCCCACCTACGAGTTGTATCATCCAAAGTTGCGACTATTAACGGATTTCTACCGCCTGCGTTCGTGGTGATGCCTGTCTAAATCTCGGTAGAACTTGAAAAGTTCGTCATCAACTGTTTTAACTGAAAGACGTGTGAACTGCGACCAAAGCTGTGCCGTTATTAAATTATCTAGGCTCGTTTTTGCGAACCAATCAAGGAGTGAAAATATGTGCAGAAAATCAGGATCGCTAGTACAAAGACAGCCCTTAATAATAAAGTCTGCATACTCAGGCTTCTCTATGCGGATGTCCATCAGAAGCACGAAGAGCTGATGTAACGAATATATTCTAATGCCAGAAAAGAAGCAAAAAAGAACATATAGGCGGAAAAAAATACACAGTGACGTGAAAGACCCGAAAGCATACGTGAGAATACCTGGGGAGGTCATGCGACAGGGGTTGCGGATTGTGAAAGAAATGCAGAAATAACCGGAATTGGTGGAGGAGCGTGCCCAGCGTTGGGGAGAGGGTCTAGACAAAAAATATAATCTCGGGAATCTGGCCGTCCTCCACCGAGGTACCGTTGTTCGTGCAGGCCGCGTAAGAGAAGCGGAAGGTGACCTTGCCAGCGGAAGTGCACTCATGGACAATCTCGCGCAGTCCTCTAGTACCATAGTAAGTGTCCTGACCCTGGGATATAAATATGAAGAAGGGGACATATCATGAACAGTTAGTCGACGGCCGTCCGCAGAAAGTGCTCTTGAGATACCCATACTCACTCACCCTTTCGTAAACCGAAGGAATATCAAAGAAGCCCAGACTCAGCATATCAAACTTATTTGGTTGCCTCCTATGCCATGGCAGTATTCGTTCGTGCAAAATTAAACAGCCCTGGCAAACAGAAGAGAAAATATGCTTTACAGACCAAGACAAAGGATACCGGAATGCCCATTTCTGGCTCATCAACCGTCAGCAGAGCGCCATAGCACCAGGGAATGGCAACCCCGAGGTTCGAACCCGCGACCTTGTTAGTTAGAGGTCTAACCACTGCGTTAGAACGTCAGGGGCGGGTATGGCTGGCTGATGACGGTTAATAAGCCAAAAATGGTCATGCAAGTCTCCCTTGTCTTTGTCGGTCATGTTCTAATGCCTATAATATGCCAGGTGTTGAGCGGTTGCTGGTTAGGCTATTGAAAGAGAGCTCAAAGGCAAAATGGTACAAGCGAGTTCCGTGATCGATCAGCGAGCGCCTATCTACTATGGAAAAGATGAAAACCTACAAAGGTACATCCATCCTTTCACCCTGGGAGGATTCACCACTTGGATGCATTAAATGGAAGGTTTGCGTTAAAATGCTGGCCCGGAGGGTTGAAAATGTAGGCAGTCACTAAAATAACACAGGGCGCCTCTGCGTTAAATCTCAACGCTCTGAGGTTATCCAGCTGAGTGAACGGTCTTAAAAGCAACAAACCGCTGTTTGACTGAATGACCATGCTGACTGTACAGCACAGACGCACCCCAGGATCAGGCACTCATAGCCGACGGTGTTTAATTGATATCAGAGTTGGAATATTGGGTCAGGATGTACAGTAGATGCGCTATCCCATAAAGGGTTAACCGAAATTCTGAAATGTGTTTTCGGTTCTAAAAAAATAACGTAAGGGGGGCTGTATTATTAATTATCGTGCAGCCTAGTATCAAGATATTACAAGCATGTCCAGATGCTGGCTTTTGAACGAGGTTCTTTTCGACTGCCTGCAAAAACCACGCATTAAAGGGCCACTTGTATAGTATGCACTGCTATTACTGATTTTCGATGTCCTTACTAATTCAAACAGATTTTATAGAGAGCATGCATGAAAATTTATTTTTTGTACTTGTCTGTTAGTCAACTACGAGTTCTTTAAATGTCATCCTTGAAGAAATTGCATACTTCCTATTTAAAAAAAGAGGTTTAGATTTTTATTCATAAAACTTCATATCTGTCCATACTTTTAATGTTGCTTATAAAGTATACAAGATGGTCTAATTCCATTATCGCATTTTCTGAATCCTACACTAAGTTTTCTTCGCAGGATAGATTAATGCACGATTTTCTTTACTCGAAAGGTATACAGCACGTAGTTCGGAAACCCTAAATGTACATGTAACGATGGGAACTGGAAGCGTTTTTTAAACCAAAAATAACCTTTCATCAGGTACCATATTTGAATAAATCGTAATTGGCTATCAGACGATTACAACAAAGAATATTTCCATACATGTTTTCTACAATATATAAATTTATGAAAACATCGATATCAGAAATAAAATTTCATCCTGCATAAGCAGTCATTTTTACAGGGTGTGGCTTTTGTAGGAGGCCGAAAATACGTTAGTTCTCCCCGCTCAGCTGTCTTACGGAATTGGTAGTTCAAATTTTATTCTTGGATAACGAGTGTAGGTGAATATATAATTGCGTTAAAAATGATGAAAAATATTAAAGTGAAGTAACTTATAGTTGTTTTAATGAGCTAAATAGAATCAATTCCATCAATATAAACTCCTGTTGCTCAAGAAAGTGATGTCTATTGATGGGAATTCGACATTATACTGGCGGATTTTAACGAAAAAGGGAAATTCAGGCTACTGCAAATGTAAAAGTCGGTTATTATTATAAGTCAAAGGCAAATAGGACCTCTAAAGACAGTGCTACCGTTAGCTCAAAAAACCGGCGTCCTGACCTGAGGTAAATAGTTTGGGATTATACTGTATGAAGTTTAGTACGAAAACTCCTTTGTATGTAACACTTTCGAAAGGAAAATACATTGAAAAATTTCCTCTGACATTTCATGAGACAGCAGCTATAATATACATGGAAATAGACCGTAATTTCACTGAATGCATACCTGCAAAAACTACAAAACACGAGGACAAACCCTAAGCGACGAGATATAGACAAAATGTTAACTCAAACTGTCGCATGCAGACGTTTTGGACGAATAAAGAGTTTAATACTATCGTTTGTGCAGATAGTACAATCTTCACTATGAAAACGCTTACTTTGGCTACTACGATTAACAGTTCCCAGGGTTAGGCTGGTCTGTGTGCACGAACCTAAGAAGCGTCTTCAAGAACGGCCATTCGGAATGCCTCGGCGATAACATTAAGCAGCACGGCAAAAGGAAAAAATTCGAACGGTGGCGACTGGGAATGCATTTTTTAGTCATTAACAGTTAACAGCAATTGAAACGCCACGTCTACATGATAACAAAGAACCCTGAAACAGGCAATAGGAAAAAACAAGAAATCCGGCAAAAGTTTGAGTAAGAGGAAAACCCTTTTGCTACCTGTGGATGATGGTTGCTGCATTAAGCGAAGTAAATTGCCGGCAAGCAGGTACTGAAAATGCTTGGAGAACGTACCTTGATGGTTGCGCTGGCGAGGTAGTTGACATGTGGATTCAAGGGGATAGGCTCCTTAAATGCAACTCTGAAAGTATTTGCTGAGCCATCTGCCAAGTAGGTTACATCGTTGCTGCCCAAAACCACCCCGGACTCCGGATGTACAATCTGGGGAAGAAGCGGTAAATGGGTAAAATAAATGTTGTGAGGAGCCATTTGTACTTAAAATTTCGCAAAAAGGTTGCACATAAATATGGGTGCTCGGGGTAAAAACTACGGTAGTACGAATCAGAGACGACAAAAATAACAGGGGGCACAGCAAAGAAATTTTTATTACTCAGCCGGATATGGCTGGTCTGGTAAGAAAAGGAGACATGTGTCTTCAGTATGAATCTCCTTGGCACATGCATTTACCTTTGGTTGTGTCTTAATCAGGTAGCGTCAGTATGACCGAAAAGTCGAGAAGACCCAACTTGAGTGCATTAACGCACTGCGTTCGGTGATGCGAAACACCGTCGCAGGGGGTATTAAATAACTGCTTACATTTAAACCATGAAAAAAAGCTTCACATTTTACGATAACTTTATTTCCGAATTATTGTAAATAGCTAAGTCTTGGAGGACGGCTTGATCCGACAATAAAGCAGTCGATACAGTAGTCGCCGGTTATTAAGCCCACGGTTAATAGGCCTAGCCGCGTATTAAGCCCAAATCAGCTTGGGACGGAATTTTACGTAGCAAAATCCGCCGGCTAAAAAGCCCAGTTTGCCAACAGGATAGAGTGAGATTCTCATCTCTCTGCGTGCGCATGTGGTTACATAATTTTGGCCAGTCTTATGCAAAGGAAAATGCCAGATGTGGCACTGACACTAGACCGCTTTTTTTAAACGTGCCGCAAATTATTTTTTGTTTGTTTTTGTTATTACTTAAAATACAGACAAAGAGCATTCTTTTCTTGTACATAACCAAGCTCTACATATAATAAAGGACGTATATAATGTATAGTGCTTATCCTGCGTTTGCTAATCAAGAACTAGGACTCTCCGGTTAATGTGCCCGCCGCTTATCAATCCCAATTTGGTCTGGGCCCGAGGTGGGCTTAATAACCAGCGACTACTGTAATAAGTATCCGAGCTTGTGCAAAGGTAGATAAAAGTGAAAGTAAGATTAAGCCAAAGAGCGTGTAGGCAAAAACGGCATTCTAAAAGGACTGCAAACGACCAACTAATAACAAAGCGTTGTTGGTTAGTTACACACGTGCTTATGCTTGAAGCAGCGTAGACTAACGTCGTGGTAATTGGCAGGTTGTATTTGCCAATCAGTGAAGACAAAACAGAGATATTTTCGGCAGAACTATTCAAGCGTGCCAATAATGTCTGACGTTAGGAAATCGATGCAGACCAACGGTTTGTCACATCGGCAGGAGTCGTTATAGGAAACACTCACCGTTTTTGTGGGTCCGAGTAACTGGGAAATACGGCATCACCAACAAGAAAAATACTTTCCTCCAACCTGATTGCTGAATACCCTAACCAAACCTGACAGGGCATTCAAGGACAAATTATAGTCTTCAGGTCAGAATTTGTTGGCCTAATCCGGGAGACCGGCTGAAAATTTTGGGTGTACGTTCCCACGTGGGTTTTGTTGTCATCACACAACAGCCCATTTGACAGTAATGTTACTATTTGCTTACTAAAAACGGTAGACTTGCTGCCCCTCTGGTAGTGCGTACGGCGTTAACAGTCAAGCATTTCCTATGACATTTTTACATTCATAAATACTGTATCGTTTATTTTATATTTGATTACTTCTTTCGGATACTTACGTCATTAGCGGGTCGGTTGACGTCTCTGATGAAGAATCGGCGACGGATGTCGAAACATCAGGCGAATAAGTTCTGTCCCAGTGATCGCATTTTTTTCTTCTATTGCTAAACTACGCCATTTGGTCTCTCAACTCCCTTATTATTTATTTGAATCTTCTATCTTGCCCGCGCGTAAATTTACACTAGCTTGTTGCTTGTAAGTTTGAAGACAATAGGTTGCGAGTGCACTATTTAAATTTTACCAAGCCGATTTTTCGTTCACATCTATTATGAGCTCTGTTTTTACCAATACGAAAGCCGCGAAACAAGTCAACCCAAGCGAACTTGTTCTGGACAGGCTTAAAAGCAGCTAGGTCAGCAGGATTCTACTGAAACTATTCGTCGAAAGGACCACCGATTGGCAACAAAATATATGCTACACTTGGTAGTAAGCAAGCAATAGTACTGCATTTTAGCATAAACCGGAGCCTGCTGAACGACATTACACCCACTGAGCCCACGACTGTCCCTCGTTTTTGCACCCACTTGAGTGAATAGTCTATAGGGCTAGGTAAAAAGTACTGAAACTGATAAATCAAAAAATCCGTAAAACTGTAAACAGTCCGATTTCAGTCAAAAAGGCGAAGACGGCGAAATACGCAGAACTTATTGACGTCATTGGCTTTCAGTATTGTGCCTGTTCAATAAAACCACTAGAATCTGTTCTTCAGACACGACAGATGAAAAGATCAGTTTCTTGAAGAACTTCTCCTTGGAAATAGGTATCCGGAGAAATTCATGCATAAGCATCGCCGGCAAAAGTAGCTTATGTAGCCCCACTCATATACCCCTAGTCCCAGCATTTTGTCCTGCAAAAACAGGGTTTATAGAGTTTTGTAGGATGGGGAAATATGGGAGCAGCGAAAGAATTTTTAAGAAGTAAGTGTAAAGTGAAAAAACGCAGTCAAATTTCCTTCCCGCGGCCGTTGGGAGCAGGTTGTTCTACATGTAAATTGAAGGTGTGCGCGGCGCTTCGCGCCGTGGACTATACTAATCTAACTCCAGAACGGTAAGTTGGACCACAGGTAAATTGAAGTAGACGACCTCCTAACCGTCAGTTCAATTTTTCGGAAAATTCAAGAAACCTGCAGTTTGCTAATCGGGTCAATCCACAATAAGTTGAATGATAATACAGATTAGTAAAATCTACAGATATAAATCATTAACACTCCTAAATACAGTAAAATAAAAATGCATTTAGCGTTTATTAAAGTACATTCCACTGCGTGTCCTGATTCCCCGCCCCTAAAACCCGATAAAAACCGTTTTCGTAGGAAAACATGCAGGTTGTAGGGATTAATGAGTGGGGCTACATAAGCTTCTGTTGCCGCATCGCCACCAGATAAGCATCACCATCCCGAAGTAGCCATGTTAAAAAACCCCTGAGCACATTCCTACCTGTCAAGGTTGATAATGTGCCAAACGGTATCAAGCGACGGCTTTGATACACGAGTGAACGACCGCAAATCGCCTCTAATTCGTTTTTCATAAGCACTATAACGGCTATCCCAGGTATACTAACTTGAGACATTTTGCCTAAGCACGCCAGATCAAACAGTATACATGAGTTTACATGCAATTATGGATGCAAATACATAGGGCGCACGCCAAGACAGTTGGCAAACTCGGCCATCTGAACATATGCCGACTGGCTGCTAAGGACAGGAACTTAGGTACCCCAGATTTCAAATGCAAAGCACCTGGTAGTCACAATGCATTAAGAGTCGTAATTTGAACGACAACTGGGAGTCTTCTGTGCTTTGCGGAGGCCGCTGCAATACGAAAAAACCCACAATCTATAAGCAGCCGGATCTCGTGGTCTGCCTAACCCAATTCCCCTTCCCGTCCTATCACTCTCTCCCTCGTATGACTGACTGCTGTCCCAAGTATTGCAGCTCTAATCCCGCTCGATCGGCGTTCACTGTGAGGTGGACTAGCTTGCTTAGATAATTTTGCTCCACCTTACCCTTCATTATGAATACCCGTATATCAGGCCGGCAGTTCATACTCCATTTACTTGAGACGTTTGGGTCCTCTAGGTCGACATTTAATTGGACAATTTATCTTGTCTTCTAGACAATGACCAGACGCAGTTGAATAGGAGGTCACGAGGGTCTATGACGGAAACAATTCTGCGTATTTCGTCGCCTTTATCTTGGTAAATTTATTCAGGGACAACGGTGCTTCAATATTCTGATTTTAGCTAGCCTGTTATCTTACCTACATGCGTTTCCTGTTTATGCATTCTCTTAGAAATTTCAATTTATTCATTAAGAGTCTAGACTAGAAGACTTAAAATGGGTAGATATACAACAACCTCCACTAGATGCCCCAGTAAAGTTGATACACAAAGAATGAAGGCTGGCTTCCCCGGTTACGTCAGCGTATTGTTATGCCAATAACGAAGAGGCCAGTATCATCCACAACATACATGAGCCTACAATAATACACAGGAAATTTTGCTGAATATGGCTGTCACTGCGCCGATTTACCCCCAAAGTTGAATTTAAGCTGAAATCAGCATTACCAAAGTAAGAGGGGAGAGAGAGGCTTCGGGAAGACTGACTTGCCACAACACTTGGCTGGAAAAGGAAACATTTCCTCTGATCGATCGGGTAGCAGGAGTAATGTGTCTGTTTATTACTCAATCGGTCTATAGGTTTAGGTTACTTAGAGGTAGAACTAGGGCTTAAGAAGGGTTGTCGAGCCGAAAACCTGAAGTCCGAACTTTATTACAGTTCAACGATCGATTTCGAAGTCCACCGTATGCTCTACAGCACGGTGCTAGAGAAAGTGACTGGCACGCGAAGAAGTTTTAAGTGATAATAGACTTGTATAGCATTTACCGCACCCTCACCCTTCTCACCCACGTGAGCCTGGTGTCAAGATAAAATCAAGAAGGCCGAAGGTGGGATAAGGTGCAGGTGGTTGGCACGGCCGAAGCCGCCGCTATGCGTTCTACCACTCTCCATGTTCAGCATTTGTTATCGGCGCGCAACCCGAATAACGCCTGCCGCACCTTGATCTGGACCCCCTGTTGGTCCAGCGCATCTATCACGCGGCCCGTTTGGGGGAGAGGGGGGTCGCACTACGAACTGTACACTTGACCAATAGAATACTGAAACTGGGCCCTATAAACGCGCCACGTGGCCTACGTGTCGCTATGCGCTGTCGACTACAATGTCATGCTACCCTCGTGAAAATAAGTAGAAAATAAAATTCAATGTTTTATGGGACGGGTTTTATCCTTATTATGCATTCTTTAGGTGTGTGCGCGAACGCGTACCGGTCAGCAGTTGATTAATTTAAACAAATATCACCGATTACATGAAAAGTTCACTGTCGTTGTTTTAGCCAAATTTACCTAATGGGATTCCCATCAAATACCCTCTACTGATGTCTCAATGGTTCGGCCGGCTTTGAGAGAAGTCGATCGAATTAAACTTTAATATTGTGTTCTACCTTTGGGGCCCGGAGTCTGCACGTGGCACGCGGGTGGAAATCAATATTCAGAGCACATTCAAATAGCGGTGGCAAAGGGACAGCAGAACTCGACGCAATCTGCCACCAGTTGAAAAGAATGTCTCGCCTGCATGAAGAGGACGGACCACGCGTAGTCTATGATGATTTCCTCTACAAGGACTACAAGCCGAGAAAACGCCTGAGTCAACTCTTCCATTGTTTTCTACCGAATCTGAAGAGACACAGTCGTCGGACTCCGATAGTGGTTAGCAACAGCCTGCACAACTGCCTGCCAGATCTGGACCAAGCCATGCCTTCGAAAATTAGCGATGAGGGATCCAGGGCCACGTGGCTCACCTTGATCACAAAAGCATCCTCAAGTTGTGGACTTTCGATAATTGAACCACTGCCCTAAACTGGCGTAGCAATCGTCATTAAGGATGAGTATGGTGAGAAAGCGAATGCCAACCGGATATCAGGAGTCTGACTGACTTGACACATGTATCATCTATTTCATTCGCGTGTACAGCTCATTCTTCGTGGACTGCTGTCACAAGAGGTTAATACATGTATATATTGCATTCGCAACTATTTGAGGTGCCGAATTCTTTTCAGAGCCTTCTTTCATAATATACATTTTATTTGAAGAGGGCTGCTGACCGCGTGCTCTTGTGCGGTTTTTAAATCGGAAAGTTAAATCACGAGCACAGCAAGGTCCTCGAACGAGTAGAAGATTGGACAGGCTATCGATGCCAGCTGGTGATACTGGAAGCGCTAAAACGATGTATCGTCTAATGCTATTGAATCAAGAAAAAAGAAGTTTAAGAGAGCATCCCAAATCAACGTCACATCTTCAAATACGCAATATTTTCTAGGTTTTATTTGGAACAAGTTCAAAAGAGGAAGGGTACCGCTCAAATAGATTAATGACGTGCTTGACTTTTTGACAGTTTGGGTCTGGTGTTTTCTATTTAAGTACACCGCACAGTGAAAATAAACCCCTTTGATAGCGCAAGTCCCGGTCCTCCTGACTGAATGGCGGTCCCAGCGATCGAGTCTTCCTTTGAATTACTTCCTGGGGCTCGCATTTTCACTTGTAGCGGACAATTAACAAGCCATCACCGTGACTAGTGTCGCCAGTGTTTCCTCGTCAGGGAAATCAGTCGGTTCGTTGCCCCTCTCTACAGTTGGGCAAGGAAGTCAGGGACTACATGGGCGAACAACCGCGTTACCACTACTACTGGTTAAACTGGTGGCGCGGAACAAAGCACTCTAGCGGAATATCAATGTTAGTTGAGAGAACGCCTATTCGATACTTATTGCTACTCGATACAGATATGATCATGACGGATCTAAATGAGCTAGTGATAAGCTCTGCAAGTTCGTGAGTAAGTGCGTTTCCAATGACACGATCTGCATCAGCGAACTGCATCTATTCTGACGACAATGACGTTGTTACTGCGTCATATTCGAGACTTGCGCCTGTTAATGGCCAGGAGTGCAGTTCAAAATGACTTTGTTCTTAACAGAAAGGGTAAAAAAAGCAATGGGATTAACAGCTCTGTTTACTCGATGCCATACATATCTTGAAGCTAGCAAAACGACACTGTCAACTAAGTTGAAGTCAGCCCGCGTCCTGACGTAGAAATAAAAGTGGGAGAAAATGCAAGCTGGGGAAGTAAGTGTGAAGGAAGGTAAAACCGCAAACAGCTGTTCTGATAATTATGACAGGGGTGACAGGGTGTAAACTTTCTTGATGTCAAACCAACTATATCACAATTAGAATTACAGTTGACCGGAACACACGGACTCGTGAGGCAATGGTAGGCTCTAACCACAAAGAAGACTTTTACAGGTATAAGACCTAAGTTCAATATCCACTGCAGACAGCGCTCGAATTTACAACAATCATACGGTTGTAGTCCAGGGCTGCTTTATGTCATGGATTTACATCATGTGGTGAGGGTTAAGGTACAACGCACACAGCCCATTTTCTTTATGAAGCACGGTTCGCATTGTTTGGTTTCCTCGATTTACTGATGGTGGTGCATGCGGCCAGCCCCAAGGGAGCCAAAGTTAATCAGCAATTGTGATACATGGTCAATAAGTCGACTAAAACTTCCTGCCTGCGCTTTTCTACAAAACATACTAAAACGCTGAAGTCCTAACAAACCAAATTACCACTGCTTATTAGCGTACAGTAATAAAAATAAAAAGAATACACATATATTAATATTATTATGCATAATAAGAAATATGTATTAATATTATTATATAAATATACATCTATAATAGCTAAGCTGTGGGGTAAATAAAAGAGATTATTTATAGCGGTTTCCATCTCCTAAAGGATGCCAGGTCTGGTAACCTATGCAGTACAGGCAAAAGGCACGAGGTTTACTGTGATCCAATTCAAAGACATCACAAAAGTTCTCCCTTACGACCTGTTAATGGCAAAAAGGCTTTTCAAGTAGGACCGGACGTTACACGGTTGGCCGATTTTCAGAAACTGCACTCTCTCCAGTCACTGCATCAAACTTTCTACCTGCGTATGGCAAATGACAGTAAGAAACGGGTTACGTCCACGTGAGGTTTCCTATTGGTTAAAACAGAGACTGACGGACTGAGACGGGCAGATTCAGGTCAGCAGTTGAATGCAGAAACCTACTGTGATGGCTGCGTAGCCACCCGGGAGTGGCGGTATTAGTAAGTTTTGACATCCACCAGCAGGATTACACACTGCCATGCAAAAGGCTCGCAGTATTCCACAAAAAAGCCAGCTCTCTTAAGTTGCCAGTGAGACTAGGAACGAGGGCGGATAGACCAATAACAAGGAAAGAAAGGAGGGGGAAAAGAGCAAAGACTTGCCTCAATGCTCGCCTCGTATTCGCTCTGGCCATGTATGCTGCCGTAGAGGCCGAAGCCGACAACGTAAATCTTTCGATCAACCATAAAACTAAAATGAATTTCAGATTTATAAAAAATACGATCAAAAAGTTCAGTAATTCGAATGCAAAGTCTACAGTAAGAATAAATATAAAAGAGTGAGTTGTTTTAGAAGCTGGTCTCGGTCAAAAATGCCACGGACCAAAGTGCAAAGCGGGATGATGTGTTTAAAGAAACGTGGCAATTCTGTCAAAGACGAACTAAACCAACACATGAACGTTGTTTAGTTCGGAAGCCTATTTGATCGGTGTTCGCACATTTCTGAATGAATATATACCCGATCAGCAGTGACAGCAAATGGCAGGTGGCGAGGCGCTGATGAACTGCGGTTCGATGAAGTGCTTATGACCCATCTGATAGACACTAGTGGTGGACCAACTGCGCCGTCTGTGAGTGCATTTGTTTGTGTTGTCCAACCAGCTGTTGTTCAGTGTTATGCTTCGCTGATGAAGGCTAATAAGCCCGAAGCAGTTCTGTATCAAGTTACCCCCAATTGCTGTCATACCCCCTTACTGCTATTGTGACTTGGCCGGAATCGGCCTGGCAGGCGGTCACCCGTTGGGGACTTCTGACAACCACATGAACTTTGTTTACTTCGGAAGCATATTCGATCGGTGTTCGCACATTTCTGAGTGAATATATACATATATATACATTTTTGGGACACACTGATTTGTCCCCCTTAAAATCACAGTCCGGAGGGCGGAATAAATGTACACCAACTGATTATGATGAAACTATACCAGCAATGTAGATTAGGCAGAGTACTCAGACTTATAATAAAACGGCTGTACGTCTGCGAACAGAAAGCAGTGGAACATGTTGTGTTTATTGGTACAATGGCGTCGTGCATCTTAAATGCCGGTGATTGATGCCGGCAGACTCGTGATCATCATTTTCAACTATCAGTGAGGTGGTTTGTAAGGCTACGGGCTCCTAGGGGGGAAGGGTTTGTAAACGGGACTGGTGAAAACAGGCAAACAGGAAATTGAAACTTAGGACCTCATAGGTTCCCTTCTTCGCCGACATAACGCAATTAAAGTTTCAAAAGTATTGGATAATCTGTTCACAGACAACACTAACTATTCACCAAATCGAAGGAGATGGTTGTGAAGGAAGGTAGAGAAGAAATTAATAACAACTAACCGGATACGATCGCTGGTGCCACGGTAGTCCCAGCGCTGGTCAACTGCCCCAAAGCGTCGAACTATTTCCTCAGCACCGCGCAGATAACACCGAGACTTCGTAGAGTAGGGAACCGCGGGCTTAGTGTTGGACACGTAGTAAAGGAAGAGCTCCACTGCCTTAGAGTCCTCCAGCACTTTAGAGGGAACCACAACCTCCGCAAATTCTTCCACACTCATCTGCGGAAAACGTATTAGGGGCACGATGGGAGCCAGGATTTCTCTTAAGGCCTCCACTGGCGGCTCGGCTTCCGTTGTTTCTACATTATGAGCATCCGGAGACTGCACACGACTGCCGCTACTGTTGCTAGTAGAAACCGGCTCCAAAGGGGTGCTGGAGGGACGAGGAGGCGGTGCGGACAGCAAAGAGCCAGGTTCATCACCTGATGGAGATAGGAAAAGCGTACCAGAAGAGAGTGACGAGCGTTTGTGATGTCGTGTAGCACCATTGGAACCGTCTTGAAGCCGCTTCTGCTTGTGGTACTGTGCCTTAGCCCACCTAAGCACGGAGAGGAAAAGTCGCACCTCGCGGATGCACAAAGTATCGCGTTCGAGGATACTGCAGAGTAGCTGACTATCCACAGAAAGGAAATCGTCCGAGTCCAAGGCTTTGGCGGTGTTTTTATCGATCACCTTCACAAAGCAACAAAGGATAGAAGGAAGATAGTATCTTCGGTCTTTTGAAAACTATTTCTAGGGACTAGGGACACAGCAACTATCAGATTTTTTAGAAAACAGCGTAATAATGCTTGTAATTTTAATCGGTTGTTTCGAGTTTCGTCCTGTCTCGAAAGGTGACTGTTAATCAGCCAGATAATAAAAGTAATGTGTACAGCATGCGGTTCAAATAAGCACAAGCAGTTGCACTGGTATCTAAAATAACCAATAACGGAATACCCCTGCATCGGAAGTCACTGTGAAACAAGATGGTGGGGGAGCGAGAAATTAGCAATAGGGATAATACAGGCAAATTCGACCGACTGGAAAGCAAGTTCACTGGTAGTTTTCAAATAACACACGGAGAGCGTTTAACTGTCAACTGAATTTTTCACACAAACACAAAAGGGGCATTTCGTCGTCACATCCCAATGAGGATAATGACCCAAAATGTCAGCGGGACTTACATTAATATGTGTCGGATGATAATTATTAGTCCGTCATATGGCTATCGTTACGCGGCTTTGCGTGACAGTTGTGTGGAGGCTTGAAACTAAATGAACGGGGGGTGCATCCGATGGCCCAATTGTTGTGGTTACCACTGGACAAAAGAGAATGTCTGCAGATGCTCGGAAATAAGGTAGAGATTTGGCAAGTCCAAAAGTAGAATTGTGGGAGGAGATAAAGTGAGGTAAGTGGTGGTTGAGAACGGCCAGGTCTTCGCGTAGACCACACCTGACGTTCCGTCCACCGTTGGAGCCACAAGCGATGTGGCGTTACATTTTTGCGTTCCTGTTGCTTATTTTCGGCTTCCAATATGCGAAAGTTACAATTGCAATTCGCCGCCCGGCAGCTGCTCCTGCCTGCTGCTCTTTTGCAACCCTCTCAATGGTCTCAATCGAGCCTGAAACATTGAGTGAAGTTATAAAAATGCTGCTTTTGAAAGCGTTCATCTCCTACCCCTTACGGCGTGGTCTCTCTAGCCAAACAAGAGTTACTCTAAAATTCCCAGGGTGCCGAGCATGCGAGTTGATTCCAGTATTTGAGTCTCCAGGCTGCGTTTTTCCCAGTTCGCTCTTATGCTTCCCTGAAAGCGGTCTGTGGTAATCTACCGGTCTGGAACCTGGCGGCAAGAACGCGACACTGATATGTTATTAAAACTCGCGATTATAAAATTCTCCTCCTAGACTGTGGTGAAAAACTGTGGATGGTCCATAGGGGCACACATGGATAGGTTGTAAAGATGAACACATCTAGGAGTTTTAACTCGCTTTTGATGTTCATGTCATTCGTCAAAACAGAAGCACGCATAGACTTCTAATCATCAGCAAGACATGACCAACTTCGAATCTCCATTGCGGCGGTTTGAACCTCATATTTTATGTCAGTACTGTCACTGCTGATGTGGAAGACCAGGAGACTTAATATGCAAACCGGAACCTTGAATGTGTGTTCCAACTTTTTTTAAAAAGACCAGTATAAAGTGAGCTCTGGTGGCGCGCGCCTCTCTTCAGGGCTTTATGTTGTTGTGGTTTTTCTGGCGTTTTTTACCATTCCACTTTTTAGAATGGTTTCTTCCGTTTTTGCAGCAGACGGCCATTGGTGTGAATTAGGCGCGTGCACGTCTGAATACCCCCAGCATGCTATAAGGTGACCCAGCAAAGTTCTCAGCGTGTGCTCGAAGAAGATCGTACATCGCCATCGTCGTAGTGTCATTGCTTTCTGGTAGAAAATTTCATCACCTGCACAATGTGTCTGTTCCCGCGCTTATATTACTCAAACGCCTTTGGCTCTTATGCAATAATCAACGGAATGTGGATTACAACGTTTCAATCATCTCTTACTACGTCTTCCGTGGTTTAAGGTAATTGGGCTGTTTTTTTCAAATTTCGGACGCGTTTGCCAGATTTCTTAAATAACTGCATTTGTCTGTTCACGTCATCAATGATGACCTGACCCCTTTCCGTTAAAATATTATTTTTTTGTATCAGTGTGCATCAAGGGTTGGAAGTATACAGTTAAGTTGATCTGAAAAGCTAAACCACAAGCATTCTTAAGAATATCCAATGCAATATATTCCTGAGGGTATGAGAAACAGTTTACAAGGGCGACTACGTAGGTAGTCAAAACAGAAAGGAAGAAAGAGGGTATGAGTCTTAATAGCAGGATGAGATTGTGTTCCCTCGTTCTGTTGACGCGATGTATTAGGAAACTGGAATCTAGGATTGAAGAGGAAAAGGAATAAGGGATCCAAGTCCACTCGATAGAATTCACAAACTAGGTGCAATGCTAGAAGTGTGCCAATGGATGTGGCTGAGCGGTGCTGGTATGAGACGCTTAAGGGATCGAATTTGATCATTCCTTCAGGATCCATTTATTCGCACAAAACGCAATAATTATTTACTACCATTATTAGAGTTGATTACCTTCAGACCGAATAAGCGTCAATGACTCGATTATAACATAACGCTACGCGATAGTTTGCTGCAGCGAGTCATACGGAAATATTACTGTAAAATTATCAGTTGTGTGCGAGAGAAGTCAGCTCATCACCTTACAGTAAATAGTGCCAATCAATCATTCCAGTGTGAAGAACTACTTATCAAAATTAACTTGATTGACTTTAATGTCGTAACGGAAATTCGGTTCAATTGCTAGGTCAAAAGGTCATCGATTATCAAATAATTTTGAGATACGGTTGAAGACGTCATCATTTGCAATACGGGCTAGTGATCTTCTAATGAATTTTAATCTCGAAATAAAATATATATATATGCCAATTCGACCGGTAACTGCAAAACACAAAGCGTTCGCAGCGGTCAACCTCAAATCCCCCTAATGTGTTTACAGCCCCGCAAAGCTGATGAAAATGGATGCAGAATAATTATTTAATGTTAGCTAGCGTCTGTTTTCTTTTCATGCCGTAAAGTAGAATTTCCTCAACGCTAAGGTCGAGCATTCTTGGAAAAAACCTGATCCCTGTGCTGAAATGGGGCAAACCAAAAATGACTCTTATGACATCATTCTTGGTTAATACTGAGATTACTCTTACCTCAAGACACTTTTGAGCAAGTTCGTTTTCGTCAAAGAAATTGGCCTGAGTCAGAAGCAAGAAGGCATTGTCAACGCTGATTGCATGGCTGAGGAAGTCTACGCACGCGTGCTCCATCATAGTAACGGCGTACTTTTTAGCAACGTAAAGAGTTTGAAGAACATTGCTTGGATCCAGAGTGATTTCGTCGGTGTAAATAAATCGCAATACATTTATGAATGCGACGGGGTGTACGTCGTACAGAACAATTTCTGAAATCAGAAAGACAGTCTTTACAGCTGATTCAATAAACGAATAAAGTAAGTGATATAACCTGACCCTACCGGCCGTAAAAATGACAGACTCAGATTAAAGTGATCGCTCGGTGAGGACCTGCATGCTAATTTGTCCAACAGCAAATAAAGCATTGATTAGAGAAAATAAGGGCTCTTCGGAGCCATTACCAAACGGGTAGTCGGGAGAAGATGCGAGGGATGGATTGTGACCGTACGAAGGCTCCACTTGAGTGTAGGCAGTGGAACTACGTTTAATGGCCCGTCGTGTTTCCTCAAAAGGAATATTAAGTGGGTCTGCATTTGGCAGGGGAGAGCCGAAAGACTGTGATGTGCTGATCATATTCTCCGTCACCATCGGCTGATTCGGGGAAGTCACATGCGATAAGGGGGTATTCCATGGCGCATTTTGTTCAGCATCTGAATTTATTGCGGGTGATGATAACCGTCGGTACAAAGATGAGGACACAGTGTTCATTTGGTTGCCACAACAGATCCGTGGTGGCAGGGTTCGCCGATTGTTTGAAGCCAACGGGCCAAAAAACATAGCTTCAAACACTGCCGAACTGATTGCAAGCACGAAAGAATGGGCAGGTATCCTCTGATTAGAAGATAAGAAGTTGGCCATTGAGTCAGAGGATGAATCGGACTGGTTGCCAGAGGGTCTGCGGGCTGAAGATGGCTCTTCGTAGGCACCGTTTGACTTTATGTGAAAGTAAACGTCAGCCAGAGTAGGGTTAAGAAATAGACTACGGACGCGTTCGCTGACAGAGGACTTTCCGGACTGCCAATCATGGAGAAGTGGGGTAGCAGCGAAAAGCTAAAGGGAGGCAAAACAAGAAGACTATGATACAATATATGTTGCCACCTAAGAGCGTTGTCAGAAACAAACGATTACATCGAATTCCGAGGTAGGAGGGAAGCAACTTTTATGATTGACTAAACCTCCGGTAGCAATGGGATCATAAAAGAGGAAGAGATTAAGTGCGAGAGAACTTTTTCTATGACAAAATAGTGAAGCATACTTACAATGTGTAGTGCAAAATAAGACAGATAAAACCATAAGATAAACCGTATGTTTCTTAGGTGGTGGTGGCTACGATAAATATTAACAATCCCATCATTCACTTACAAAACCCAATAAAAAGCGCCAATCTAAGGCATATAATGAGTAGGTGACCTAGGCGCAACGCTTCTTTATTCCGAGGAAAATCAATAGACGCATTCAGAAGAGAAAGGATGAGTTGATCATAGTGTGATGGATGGATGTCCACGTATTAGTTATGCAATATGACTGGACACAGACTTATCCGTGAAATAAACACTTAAGACTACCTACTTATGCGAAGCTTAGGCCTACCAAGAACCAAAAGGTGCGGTGAGCGTGATAAATATCTTATAATTCAATAAAAAGCGATAACAGAATAAGGAAGCGTGGATGCGTGCTCAGTGGAAAAAATTGGAAAGCATCTTTTTGGCCAATACGCATGGGCTATTCTGCAAAAAACCCTACATGGGTTGGATTTGTTTTGGAAATTTCAGTGTCATCATGCGTTGCAGTAGTTATGGTAGGTTGAAAAGCTGCTATCGAAAGGTATTAAAAGGATGGAAACCATGCAAGGCTACATAAATGAGCAAACGAACAATTTGGAGTTCCAGGAGGTAGTGGATGTGTCAC
Organism: Ligula intestinalis; assembly: GCA_036362985.1. NCBI lineage: Eukaryota > Metazoa > Platyhelminthes > Cestoda > Diphyllobothriidea > Diphyllobothriidae > Ligula > Ligula intestinalis. The sequence continues at coordinate 46,797,886 of JAYGXS010000001.1, forward strand.
AGAAAAATCATTACGGAGAGCTGAAAACAGTCCAATCAGTTGTTGAAATGTAAACCGCATAAATATACGTGGATCATGCCAAAGAATTAATGACTGGCGCTCAAAACCCTAGTTAATAACCATAAAGGCGATGGAAAGAAAAGCGTGAAGCATTTTGACTGCGGACTAATGGCGATCATATCGGGCCTTATTACCAATGACTTCCAAAACTATACACTGAAATAATTCGTGTCTCTAGCCTCACCACAAACGCCGCTGCCAGCCATAAAAATGTTAACTGCGATTAAGCGGACCATAGACTCTATGTAAATAACGGATTTCGAGAGAAGAAGCAACAGATTTACAAATACGAGGTTCAGTATAACGTACGGCACAAATTTTACCAACACATTTTTTATAATTATGATGTAGTTTCCTGCACATACCCCAGATAAAATTACTTGCAGTGGACTACAAACTGATCTGGTACAAATACTCCCAATAAATAAGCCACGTTATACACTTGTTTTCACATAAAGTCTAGATTTTGACCTTCATCGTCAATCACCGCAATTCACGGTATCCCTTTAATTGCCTCAACCTCTACAGGATAGACTGCAATTATATGCTCTACAATAACATTTACTAGCCCAAGTTACCGCACGGAAGACCTAATAATACTACGTGTATCATTTTTTTGTGTTTATAAGAGGTTATCTTGGTTAGTTTGTAAAGGCAATGACACCCAGTCAGATATCAAAAGAGAATCTCGATTTAAGATCGGAATAAGGGGTAAATTAGAGTACTACATGAGCATTAACTGGACACAATAAGAGATATTAAATGTCAAGTACAAAAGTTTTAGAAATAGTTGAGTAGACAGTCGGTCAGAGTGAATAGCTATAGCTATTCACTCCTGTAGTGGCTAGGCCTGCAACACGTATAAAAACGTATTAGACTTATATACAGCCACGATGCCTTTTGTAAAAGAATACAGCGAATTTTTATCCTCCGTGTACAACTTGGGTTCCAGGGGCCAAATAGAAATAAGAACAATAGCCAAATAAGTTCTAATAGGACTCCACAATTGTGGAGCATCTAAATTCAGACAGATGCACATTATCCTATTAACTATACATTTATTTCTAAAAAATTTCGTCCAGAATCAAAACTTCGACTGAATGAACATTTCAATGTTTTTTAGACAATGTCATGCGTGATATATATGTAAAAATATAATTGAAGGTATGCTCAGTAAAACGACAGCATAAAACTTACGCCAGGCACGCCGCTAATATTTCCGCTAAAAGGTTCGATCTTTTTCTGACGATTTCGAGCGGGCGCCTCCATCTCGTTTTGAAAAGTCGATACCGATTGATCATGTTCCAAAGTCATGCCCTGGAAACGGCAACGACGGTGGGCAGCGCACACACAAACCTTTTACGCGGCTAATTATGAGTGGGAAGAAACTATTGGCGCAAAAGTTTAGGAATTCCCCATATTATTGACTCTTGTCAAATATTCCAGCGTAGGATGTATAGTAACACACACCGAATGAAGTTTGATAAGCTGGCATTCGCCTCTGGGTACGTAAATTAAAACGTTTCCTAGACATTCCACTTCAGTCGAAATTTCGTAGGAAATTTACGAAAGTGCCGGTCAAGCAATGCATGCATGTCTGCAGATAGTTAGTATTCCAAGGAGATACCGGCTATGAAGGGGGTATTCATACTCAAAAACCTACTTACCTCTGCTTGGTAACCCGAGTTAGGTCGATTTTCCCGTTTTTTCGTGTGACAAAATTAGGTCTATATTATCGAATAAAGTCCCAATCTAAGTAGTTTACAGTCTCATTTGCTTATTTTAAAAGGTTGAATATTATCTAATTTTTGCGTTGCCGTGTCCCCAGACACATGCCAAGGTGTTCTGATTCTTCAAGTCAACTGGCCTCCCCTTTAGCTTGCCTTGCAAGCTGCTTCAGCTGAGATCTGACCATACATGCCTGCAGGCACGGTATTCATGCTTGCCAGCAACCCACTTTGATCTCTTCAGAACAAGTTACCGGGATTACGTTAAAAAGACTACTTTAATTCATCACCATTTCCGGTTTCTTTATTTGGGGATGAGACGGTTTGGTACTCCCCTTTCTTTTCACCATTTTTCGCAACCTGCAGTAAGTATAATATCCCAGCCTACCTTATCAGCTTAATTATCCACGCAAACGCTACCAATTATTACCTGCCGTCTGCGGGCATCAGTAACCTCAGCATGCACTGCTAGCATGTCCGCAGGTAACTTAACGTGAATAAAGTTACTTTGTCCTGTCAGTTGACTGCATACAGCCAATTCCCCATAGCTTTCCTTACCGACTCAAACCAGCTACGGTTGACCACAGCTGGTGAACTAACTAAAGCAGTTATCACAATCAGGGACCTTCTATTGCAAAAATCACTTACACTTGCCACTGTTACCTATAACTTTAATCATGGGTAATCCGGCAAGGTGCCACTAACCGTTCCCGTTCACCACATTGTCGATCGGCCATTTGCGCACATTACTTTTCCATTACGTTGCCTGCTACACCTTCCACAATCAAGGAGTCCCCTGCCAAGCACACTTCATAGACGCTTTCTTTACAGCTTTTATTTCTATTTAATTTCTGCAAGTTGTACAAAAAGCAACCGCACGCTCACGCGTACAGGTTGCGTGCGCCTGTTGGGCAACAAAGCCTGCAGGTAACAGGCGTGGGTGCAAGAGCTCGATACTTCCGGTAGGCCGCATATCTCTGGCGTATCTCAGAAACCACTTGCGCCTCAGAGGTCCAAGGTTGACCCCAGCGTGTGAGTGCAGTTATGCGAGCCACCAAACCGGATATTATCCTCGCTTACGATTACATTCATTCAGTGCCGTCCTCGGCAGCTTAGTATATGGCTATCCTGATCAGGTGCCACAAACCATCTTACACGGCGTTCACCTACCTCCTATGGCGTCACACACCAGTCAACCTAACCGATTACAGTATCCGAGAGCATGCGGTCCGCAGTCCACTATTTATCGCAAACAACTTCTCGAACGAACTTCCTTCACTTCAATTTCTTTGAATTTATCCAGAGAAACAACATACCAGCCGCGCATACAGGTGCCGTCACATGCTATGGTTCCAGGCGTTTCGGTCGTTAGGGTGCGTTTCATAAAGGTGTCCTTCTGCTTATCTACCTTTTCGCATTTCCTCACAGTTCTCTTTAATGGCCCAGGACCTGCCTCCATTGACCTCAAGCGGTGGGCTCGAGAGGCTCCCTAGTTACGACTACTTTTGCTTCCCGTCGTTCCCGGTAAAGTTACTTACGATTGAACTAGTCAGGTGCTTTACGTGTGTACCTTTCACCACGTTCATGAACTACCATCGGTTTCACATAGTCGTCGAAATAACTAGTTCCGCCATCCTGGCCAATGTGGTCTGCTATCAGGCAATAATCGCGAACTTGATCCCTAACAAATTCTCATCTTCACTTCAACTGACATATCCACAACAACGCATACTCACGCTTGCATTCAGGTAGCCAACGTATGTCCGAATACGACGCCCATAGGAAATCTATGTAGGTTTCGCAATGCTTTCGTTCTGGGCGTTTGCTTATCGCCAGCTCACCGCAGTATTCACTAGCTCCCCTTAATCACCCCCGGCTTAACAGAGCTTGTGATTTCTACGAAACACTTGGAGTAAACCAATCATTTTCGCTGTGACGGCAACCTTCATTCACTGCCGTACATGGTACTTTTAATTATGGTTTAGTCGATTGGTTGCCCAAAACCATTTTCCAAAACGGCACCAGAGTACATTGACTTCACGTCGCCCTAATCCATATAAGCCCTACTATTCACACCGACGCGGAAATTGGTCAGCCATCCTTCAAAACTGATCTTTACACGGAACTTGTTCTTCAGTTTCACGAATGGTCACAAAACTTGACCTTCCACACATACCTATAGTGTTCGTTTTTCCGGCTTCTATGCCCAAAAATACTAAGGGTGGGTTACAGAGCCAATGGCCTACGAACGCCCGCGACCGCGTACTGCAGTCAACGGCGTTCACTTACCAGTTTCGTTTATTTCGATTACCTTATTTCCTTGGACAGCCCAGGGCTTCTTATCATTGAGCATACCAATTGTCACATTCAAAAATTCCCCCTCCGGCGTCCGGCTCTTGCTCCAGTTGCCAATAATCAGCCCCGACCGTATAACAAACATGGTCATAGTTTCATTACTTGCCCAGTTTTTTTTGTTCTTGCAGCCAGACAACCATTTCAGGGTGCATTTGGGATAGCCCTTTTCTAATTGTTTCACGTCACTTAAAGTTACTTTAGGCTTACTTGCTCTAACATTACGGAACCCTGTCCTTTAAGTAATGATGGTTAAATCTTATCGGGTTAGCAAGGTTCTAACTTTCTCACGCTCAACAAGACCATAGGACAGCTGGTCACGGTTGGAAGTCATGGCAAACTGTATGTCCTCGAGCGTCTTCGAATGCTACACGCTGTACTTCCATCTTCGTTCACGTTGGCTACAGGGAACAAAGTGGTCCTTCTCGGCTGCGGAATTACGAAATAGAGGTAGCCTTGATTTCCTTAAGATAAGCTTCGTCAATTTTTAAATCAAACCTAAAACCCTCAAATGAGGATGCGAGATGTTGCAATTTGCTTAATTTTACTGTTGCGCTTTGGATATCACAGAATTAAGAGCGCTAAAGGTTTTGATAGAAAGAAAAAGGGATATGCCGGGAAATCAACATATCTGGAGTGCGTGAACGGGTCGTTGGTGACCACCATTTGTACATGTTAAACGAACGAATGGATTTTTGAAAATTCCTGCCAATATTTCAGCGCAGTCTAGGAAGGTGCCAGGGAGTATGTATACAACGGCCTGCGGCCAAGTATAAGCCCGATTATGCCAGCCGATCCTTTGAAGATCAGCCAAACTGGGGCCCTAAATGTTAGCTATATCTAAGGCCACCTATTGCAGAAATAAGTAGGCGTTTCTTGAGCAATTGGACTGGCCTTGTTTTTGTCACTAATGGTAAAAAGGCAGCTTAATTAACTTTCATTCCCTTATAGCTATGCTAACCATTTCGCTAAAATTTACTGACTGTCTATCCGTTGGATTCATCATATACGAGATATTAAAAACTGAGAAGGGAAGGCAAAGTTCCCATGTTTTATTTTTATTGCAGTCCAGACAATCGAAGTTGTAGGACAAAGAAATAATCCCAGCTAGCGCAATACCAGGATCTGGTAAGAACACTTTATTCGTCGCGTACTGTCAATAAAAGGTGTTACCGCCAACTAGGCCATGGGCTTGCACCGGCGAAATAAAATGACGCATCTTTCCGAAAATGGCGATGAGTTTGTATATAGTTGTCGTGTATGCAGGTAAAATAAGTCGCTTGAATCACAATCTAATTTCGGTAGGGATTCCTTGTGGGACCGCCTGGGGAGCGTGTGAAGCGCATCCCTCAGACTCACGGGCACCTGATTTTAGGGATGAGGACGGATGGGGCATGCTGAGGAACAAAGTAGATCGCAATTATTCTGCAAAGTAAAAAGTTACGAAGGAAAGTTGGGGCGCGTACTCAAACCTCGGGCGGGTACACTAAAGCATGCTTTAATATCATCGCCAAACTTTTACCGGACCAACGGCGAGCGCGTGTACGTCGTCAGAGTGTGCCCCAACTAGAGTGAGGTCACTGGAGGTCACCTCAGTGCTACCACCAACACCAACTAGAAAAAAGATTAACGCAGTACGAAAGTGGGATGATCGTGGAAATCACCCTACTTAAAATTTGTAAGCGAGCGATTATTCACGTGGTTAATTTAAAAGGCTAAATTCGCTTAGTACACTAACTTAAGTGCTTTTGCATGCGGTGGCCTTCCAAAGACCACTCTGCAGTTCAATACCATCATCAAATCCCTGCTGCAACGAGGGATGGCGTGTAGAAAACTGGAAGATTATGCGTAATTCAACCTACTTAAAAGAAATAAGTAGATGGCTATAATACATAAGGCCCTTTCGAAGACCCCACTTGGAAACCCTACCCCAAATTCTACGGTAGCCGGTTGAGCTTGGAAAATTTGCTGATTGTGTGCCTAGTCCTCACCTCATGGAAGTCCGTAATGAAGTGTGGTTCCGTCTGCGACCTAGGAAAAAGGACGGTGGTTTAGCGGTATGCCATTTGCCGCAGCATCTGCTCGAAGGCATTGCTTAAAGAATCTGGGATGGTTGGTGGATAGGGCGTTGATGCCCAAGCGTACGAAACGTTGATAGCCCGATATATATCAGAGACGGATGACAACGTTTGGAGGTAACTTCATACAGAACTGTTTCAGGGTTATTTGCATTCATCCGGCCAAGCATAACCATGACCACGAGCTGTGCCGGGAACGACAGTTCGACTGTCGCTCTCAACGGTGTCCAACTAAACCTTCAGGAACCTGCAGGAAGACGCAGTGACTGTAGCCGTATTATAGTGAAAGTTGGCTCGCAGGATCCATCCCCCCTCTCACCAATCCCGCACCTGTATCCGATATCAACACAATAATCGATAAGACGGGAGATATGGGGGCGTAGGTGGTATGCGCGACCACCCTCCCACGAGCGCTACAACAACATCAACTTGGTAGGTAGCCTCTGACGTGCGCGGAGCACCATAAAGGCCATATTAAGAAGGAGTCATTGCAGCCTGACTTTCAGCTCACGGTAACCCACGCCATAGAACAAGACACAATAGGCTGACTGTGGAGTCTGAGCTAGCCTCTCAGTTGGCAGCCTTCCAAGCCATGGCTTTTAGCGCACCGCGATTGTTTCAAGCGCATCATGTTGTTCTTAGTGCGGCAAGAAGTGCGCTGAGAGGCGACCTCGCTCTCTCCCCCACCGGCAGCAACAGGCTACCGCCTAGCTAATCCGTCGCCTGAGCTGGGAAGGGTGCATTGGTTGACAGTGCCGGCAAACCCGTCTACACGCGGCACACCACAACCCGGCCCCTTGACACACACACATACACCACGCTACGCATGACCAGGGGATTAGAAGGAGCCGGCGCACCCTGACTCCCAGTGTCACTCATCATCCATTTTGTACATAAAACACACAGGGCTGATGGTGTGTCTGGTAATGTGTAAGTTGACACTGGTAAAATGGAGAAAAAACCAATGGTGAGAATTTTAGAGCAGGTTGTGCTAAAGAAGAAGAAGAAGAAGAAGAAGAAGAAGAAGGAAAAATAAAAAGAAGAGCAGGAGAGGAAACGAAAGGAAAGCCAGAGAGAAATCAGGAAAGAAAACGAAAAAGAAAGCACAGTGTACCTTTCAGTGAAAAAGTTTTAGAATGTGCTCCTGGTTTTCGATGGAGAAGTTTGTGTTGATGCCAAAAGCTGTGCTGAAGGTGCGAATATTGTGATTATGCCTGCGGTTAATAGTACTACCAACACTAACGACAAGAAAAGCAAAAGTACTACAAACGAGAGCAAGCAGCAAATAACAAGGCCAATATTGCCTAAGAGCTACTGCTAAGTTACAACTGATAGGAACGGATGGAGACTTCTACGTAAATGTCAGTACCTTTGCTAGCTTCAAACAAATCCTGCTGAATAGAAGTGTTGCCCTCAATAATCCCCGAAGATGTACTGTCATTAGCTTATTAGAGCTATATGTTGTGAGCGGTTGGGTAACAGCCCTGGTGCAGACATTGGAAGAACAACAACTGTAATCTGCAGCTTACGAAGACGCACAACCTCCTCTAGCTAAACCATTCACAATTATGTTGAGTACGCTTTTGCAAGAGAGAAACGTTCTTCATTGTCGATCTTAATAACTTCAAGGATATTTTTATAGGTTTTGCTATCGAAAATGATTAAATCGGGGAAGGGTGTTGTCAGATATGGTCTTGTACTGAATAAGCTCTGAGAAAAGAAACGTTCGCGGCTCCGTAGTTTACGCCGTCAGCAGCCAGTCATACCCAATTCCATGTGTGGGTCACCCGAAATTCGAACCCTCAAGTTTTGGTCATTCACTGCAACAAGCAGCTTTTGCATGACAGGCCCTATAATGAGCGGCAGACTACAAAGCAACATTTTTTCCTTAACCAGATCGTTGAGCACCATTCTATCATCATATTCCGGTCGGAACTGACAGAAACTAAAAATTCGTGGTGCAGGGGTAGATTGTTTCCTCCAATGGTCAGAGGTCGAGGGCTCAAATCCCAGGTGATGCATACCTGGGATTGTGTATGACTGGCTGATGGCGGCCAATAAGCCAAGAATGGCTATTCTGCTCTCCCTTGTTTTTTTTCGGTTCCACTTAAACATATTCCACAGGTCGTCATTCGGCTGTCTGTGTGGGCTCTATCGTGAGTTCAAATATACAAAGGGGCATTCTTGTTCCCTAACCAGATAGGTGAGACCCTTTGTACCATATCTAGATAGAAGTAAACAAGCTTCGTGTGGGTAGCTAGGTGTCGCAAAGAGGCGAACACCTGCCAGGTCGATGCCGACCAAGTCATAATTGTAGAGAGGGATGAGAACGTATGGGGGTAACTTGATACGGAACTGTTTCGGGCTTATTTGCCTTCGGTCAGCCAAGCATGACCCTGATCACCAACTGAGTCTGAAACACAAACATACACATAGATGGCACAGATGGCCTACCAATGGGGTCTAATTTGAATCCTAAGATTTTATTCACAATGGGAATGGAACCAGGTAATAGGCTAGTCTTCCTAGACGTCCTCATGTTTAGAGAAGACGCTAGTTCGATAAAATCGTCCTGATTTCCAAAGAAACACTTGGATTTTAAAAATTTTGTGCAGATAAATTGGAAACTCAAGCTGATACATACTCTTTCTTTTAAAAAAGAACGAGGGATATTTGCTCTAGTGAGACCCTAAATGCAGCAATTGTCCGCCCCAAAGCAGCTCCGCTTAACCGTGGCTATTCTGCACGCTTCATGCAAAATTGCAGTAACCCTTTACCGCCAAAATTGACGCCAAACTTCGCTCCGAAAAGCCTATTATGAAGTCTTAACACTTTGGTGATGATAATATTTCAAAGACAATCAAGCGAAGATTGTGCTGCACCATATCAAGGACGTTCAATGCAGCTGAACTCATCTATATCACTCCTTTTAAAAGCCTTCATATTAGCCTGTATGTGATGCTTTGCTGTCATATGCCCACCCAAATTGTGTGTATGAATTCATGAGCACTTGCGGATGCAAGTATCTTTGATGACTGCAAAAGAATTCGGCATCTAGGGCCACTGATCATTTGCCTAACTAGATTTCGAACAAGAAACTAGAATTCCATGGTCTTCTATTACAAAACACGTGCTAGACAGCAATCACTGTTGAGAAGAAGACGACTCGATCGCTGGGACAATACCTTTATTCCACTGACCTCTCGAGATCCGCCGTGGATCCTTCATCAGAGACATAGTCAGAAAGCAGTAGTAGATAAGATTCACTGTTGGCCTCAAAACAGCCTTCCGAGTACTTGTTCGGGCAAGAACAACTTGGACGCTGCGCTACTCTTAAGCAGCCTACATACGGCGGGAGACACGTGACCTATACAAGCAGCTAGACCATGTGGTCAGGCTCCAATTGCCCTGGTAATCTTATGCCTAGTGTTACTCATGACTATGATTGGTGTTTACTTCCTACCCATATCTTTCTATATGACAGGTTAAGGTAGTGTCTTTCGTCTGATCATTAATTGTGGTAAACTACGGCCCTCGCTGTGCTTCACTGACATTCTTTGTAAATTCAAACTGCTACATATTCCTATTTGTTATGTTTGGTATGCAATAATGGGTTGCAATTGGTAAACTGTCGTGAAATGTTTTGTAAGTAATAAATCCTGTTGTACACGTTTTAAAAAAAACAGTAATTACTTTTTTCGACTTGCCAGCGCATAAATACTATCTCTGTTAATTGAGTTTCTTAACTCAACAACTCCATTATGAACCGTACAGAGGAAAAAAGAGGATATGTCCTATTTTCTGTTAAGGGCCTCATTATTATTTTACAGTCTAGAGGTAGGCCTCCTGATACAGTAGTCGCTGGCTATTAAGCCCACGGTTTTTAAGCCCGCCACTTATTAAGCCCAATTCGGTCTGGGCCTGAGGTGGGCTCAATAGCTGGCGACTACTGTATTTGCGAAATGTTCGGTCTCTGACGTATATTAATGAACTAGATTGCTAGAGCCATCGCATAAGAGTGTCTGCGCTTTGACCTTAGGGATGTGAACGCCAATTTGGAAGCGCTGAGCTTAATACTAACTCATCATTTTGCATGAAAGTGAGACGTTGGCGAAAAAGTATAGTTTTCGGAACTCCAGAAGTGCAGGCGTGCAGCTGCTCGAAAATCTATAAGATAGTAATTGCACTGTGCGCAAAGAATGTCAAGTGAAATCTGACAAAGTAAATAACTGAACGTGTTTCCCAGTATGTGTAAGAAAAGATATCAAAAATAGGGAAAATGCACGTTCGAGCAACACATACCAGACGATGCACTGTCAGCTTAAAAAATGAAGTGCTCGCATTTCTGGAAGAAATGCTCACAAAAGTTCAATTGGACTCCTATCACCTGTTGTTATAGATAACGGTCTATGAAGTTCGCGTGGGCTGCACAGCCTAACAGAAGCAGTAGGGCAGGATAGAGCTAATGTGGATGTTTTTCAGGCCTTTCTGATCGAAGTGTGTAATGGAGTTTTTGATCCTTCCAAAAACACCCCCTCTGTAATCAAAAGTAACAAGCAGCACAGAAAAATGTGAGGGCAGGGAGAACAAGCATGAGGCTGGAGCTGCGGATCGTCCTCGGCATATAGTGGCAACTTGTGACATCTTAAAATTTCGCACGGTTTATAAGTTGATGAACCTCGACCAAGACAGAAAAATAACCATTACGAGAAAAAACATGTCGTGGCTGCTTCTCACACCGCCATTAGCCCCCTAATTTAAACTACCAGCAAGAATATGGAGTGGACGATTCACGAGCCTTGCAAGGGCGGCGGGAGAAATTTTCCCTTTTCTGAAAGCCCCTCCGACAGCTCGACGAATGTGCGTTGTTGCCACAATCAGATCAGCTATCGTTGTTGAAATTATATGGTGTACGTCTCCGAAGAGCTACCGAAGCACAATTACCAACATAAGAGCCGGTGAAAAATATTAATCACGTCTCATTCCCTAGCCACATAAGTAAAAAAAGAATTGTAGCACTGTCGCTATTACGAGTCGTTTCAGTATAACAGTCATTAGTACCGTACGCGCCAGAATTCGTGCAAAATGCCGACATATGCGAAATATTGCTACTCTTGTGCTAATCAGTATTGGCTCAGGTTATGATACTGATTATCGTGCAGTCTATTCTGAAATTATTTCAGTCATGATAGGATGCGGGCTTTTTAACGAATCTCGATCTGACTACTTACAAAACGTATGTGTGTGAGTTCAACCACCGTAATCGGTGATGTCCACCATATGCCCGAGAGCAGGGACGGTGACTGCGGCCAAGTATAGTGAAAGTAGACGCGCCGCTGGCTACCCAACTCTAAGCCATCATCAGCTTTGTTCAGTGACAAGACAAAGTCGAGAATCAGCCAAGAATCAGGCGTAAGCTGCTTTGTCCAGCCAGCAATGCCGCCTAACTTAATAGTTAGTGACAGTAGACTTTGCGCGGGTACTACTGCACTGTCTACGCTCACTCACATATAGTAGGTGTCTAGCCTGATTCTGAGAAGCCAGGGCTCGTTCTACTAACAACAACTACTACTATTTCTAATATTACTATTAGGGTGCAACTGAGTGATATGTTCGCTGGTACTAATTCAGTCTGTTTTGTAATTCAGAAGTGGCGCTGGTTAGAGTCAGCACAGGGTTCATATCCCCTCAATCTCAACAAGAAGTGTACTAGCACTGGTGCTAACACGGATGCCACCATTTGTCAGCGTTGACGCTGACTAAGCCTTTGCTAGGGCTCATATCCCCTTGGCCTCAACAAGGAATATGAATCTGGGTTAAACTATTTCGGGTAAGTATATGCTTGGGGTCCTGAGAAAAGCTGTGCTTGTCTTGGCTTCCGCACTCTCAACTCGATCCATCGAGCTGTACGGACTAAGATGCTGCTGTTATAGGTGCGTGCTTATGATAGAGGTCCTAATTCTAGCAACCATGCTTACTGATGCAAGTAGATAGTATTCTATAAGTACTATCTGTGTATCCTCTTTTAGGGAGACGCACCCAGTATGCACTCTCCTATCTGTGTGAGGTAAAAGTGATTAGCATTGGGATAATAATAGAGCTGGGGGTCCTGAGCAAAGCTGCATATGCCTTCGTTTTTGGACTTTCAACTTGATCCATCGAGCTGTATCTATATCTGCTGCCATAGATATGTGCCTATGTCAGAAGTATTAGAGTCATATCTCCTCAGTCTCAACAAAAAGTGTAGTAGTACTGACGCTAGCACCGATTCCACCATTTGTCAACGGTGCTGCAGCCTAAGCCAACGCTAGGGCTCATATCCCTTTGATCTCAACAAGGAATGTGAATCTGGGTTTAACTGCTTCGGGTAAGTACATTCTTGGGGGCCTGAGCAAGCTGTGCTTGACTTGTTTTCCGCACTCTCATCTCGAGGACAGTAGTACCGCTGATCGGAGTAAGGTCTGGGGCCGTGTTCCCTTGATCTCCAGTATACTACTGTTGGAAGTGCTGTGCCTATGCTAGGAGTGCTAATTCTAGTAACCATACTTGCTAAAGCCAGTAGGTGGTAGACTACAATGCGGCCTGTGCGTACATGAACGACATTTTAGCTTAGTGTACAATCATAGACCTATTAGGGGATATTAGTAAGCTCAAGGTGAGAGAAAGGTATATGTAACAAGAGCTGAGGATCTATCATGCATTTAGGTGGTAACAGAGTGACATGGGCCATTTTTCAGGATACTTCTGTTGGAAGTGATGTTCATAGGCTAAAAGTGCTAGTTCTAGTAATCATACTTGCTAAAGCCAGTAAGTAGCGAGCTTCAGTGTGGCCTGTACATGCATGTAGGAAATGTTAACCACGTATTCAGCCGTAACCTATTTGGAATTTTAGTAAACAGTAAGGTTAGAGAATGTGCATTTTACGATAGCTTAATATCTACCACCGCTTCGCGCTCAAATTCCGGACTTATACAACAACTACAAAATCTAGTTTTGGCTCAGAAATTGTAGAGCATCGTCTGTTTAGTAGGAAGCAAGATTCTCCAGTAGTTAGCTAGTCATGGAAGCTTCGCAAATTCCTTTATTATTCAAATAGTTCATAAATAAGACATACATCCTATTTTATACTAGGTGGGAATATGAGTATATCAGCTGAGGTGATTCTGCCTCATCCAGCAGGTAAGGTTTTTAACTAGCTTCACATCGTTGCTGCTACGACTCGTGCTTCTTCGACTCGTGCTTCTACTGCTAGTTCGTTATACTGGTAGTACTGGTAGCGGCAGAGTTTTTTCTTTTTAACTGATAGTGGGATAGTGCAAGTACCTTAAAATGTAGAATTGACTAATACAGTAAGGAGAGAGCACACTACAAGCATTAGCCTACAACAATACAGTATCAGGTAGGTACAGTGATACAGTCCACGTCAGTGCAACAGGAATAAGGTAATTTCAGTGATGCTGGTAGTATGAGTGTTGGTGGTGAAACCAGCAAATCAGCGCTCTCCTTGCGTTCTGCCCTTTCAACTCTATCCACCAGGCTGTGTCATCTTATTGGTTGACGAAAGTTAGTAAGAAATAGCTCAAATTTTACCATGTGATTATGTCGCATTGTGCCATTTATCGTTAACAGGCTAACCTTTTGCAGTGTCTAAACTCCATCTTGAGGACACAGGCGATATCTCCGGTGTAATAGGGGAGTAATCTGCTCCCTAATCAACTAAAATTGCTATATGCTATTACTGTGTCAGTAACTGAGATCTACCATGCATTCAGTGGTACCAAGTGGCTACCGTAGACTTTCTAGGTTATCTAGCTATAGCTCATAGATAAGAGACTGTCACCTTTCTAAATAGGTGACTTTCGGGTACTGGACTAGAGGGCAACAGTATGGCAGCACATTGCTGCATTAAATTTGCAATATTAGTGATGTTGGTAATACAATAGTCGCCGGTTATTAAGTCCACCTCGGGCCCAGACCAAATTGGGCTTAATAAGCGGCTGGGCCTATTAACCGTGGGCTTAATAACCGGCGACTACTGTACTAGTGATTTTGGTTCATATAGTCCATAGGCAACTGTTACGGTATTTGATCAGAACGAGCACTTACCTATGGGAGTCGGCTCCAGATGGGGATGAAAGTGGGCTGGTCTGACTAAATATCTCGTAGTATTCGACGACTTAGCTTAGTGCCGAGAAAACCCGATTACCTGACAAGGCATCTGGCTGCTTGTCTGTCCGGGCCATAGGAGGACCGTCTCTTGTGGTCAGTAGGTGTAGCTTTAGATAAAAAACGTACCTATGGGGCTCATAGGACTAGGGTAGTGCTGTATGAGGAGATTTTCCAGTGTGAGGAATGCTAATGCTAGTACTCATATTGCAAAGACCAGTATTTATTTTGCTACAAAGTGGTTTGCACGTGCATATAGTAAGTTGGAAGCTGGTGTGCAGTCGCAACCTATAGCCGCAACACTTTTTGCCATTTGTCATTAGTTGGTTAGATTTTGGACTTTTGCAGTACCTAAATCTCTCTTGAGGTTTAGGGGACGTCTCTTGTCTAATAGGAGATCAATATGCTCCATAATCAACTAGCATTGCTATATGCTTATCTGTGTCAGTAGCTGAGTAATAATTAATAAGCATGGCAGATGGGAATTATGAGCTTACCACCTTTTCTCGTATTCATGTGTTGCTTGTGTGAGACACCCAGGGGTTGTCCTGTGGGCATGCTGTCGTTGTACGTAGTTGCACGTCAGCAGATACAGGCAGACAATTTTCGTCTGACTGCTTGGCAGATTTGGGTGCTTACCAGCGACTGAGTCCAACAAAACGTATGTACTGTGAAAAGTAACTACTTAAATAGTATGCGTATTTTATCATTGATTTTGAGTGCCTTTATAATTTCAAATATATTTTATGGAAAACATGCACGAAAAAATTTATTGTGATCATTTGGTAGAAAATTGCACATTCTTTAAATTGTATTTTTAAAGAAATAGTATCCTTCAGTTTTAGAAAAATGTTTAATAATGAGCTTTTTTACAATTATGAGGTGTTCATTCATAATACATCGGACCCGTCAATTTATTAAGGCTGCCTTTACTGTATAAAGCATGCTCCACATTTATTGCAACATTTTATGAGTTGTATGTGACTAATTCCTCAAACTACAGGCAAATGCGTAATTTTCCTTAAACAGGATGTACACAGTGCGCAGTTTGTAAACCTTGAATCCGAGTGTAGCAGTCAGTAGGTTTCAAATCTATTCGGCAATTCGGAAACTTTTTAAATCCGAAAGATACTCTTTCTTTAAGTATGCAATTTAAAGAAGGTGTAATTTTCTACCAAATGAGCACAATAAATATGTTTCGTGCATGTTTTCCATAAAATATATTTAAATGTATAAAGGCAGTCAAAATCAATGATAAAAACGCATACGATTGAACTAGGTACTTTTCACAGTACATACGTTTTGTTATTGGTGAGATCGAGGCCCGTTAAAAAGCCCGCATCCTATCATGACTGAAATAATTTCAGAATAGACTACACGATAATCAGTACCATAACCTGAGTCAATGCCGATTGACGAAAGAGTATCAATATTTCGCATATGTCGGCAGGCTGCACGCAATTTGGCGCGCACTGTACTTCGCTAGAGGCGTTCATGGAAAAAGCAACGAAAGAAGTACACACTAAGAGCCCGTACAAAGTAGTCGTAAATTGACTCAGATACCTAGGACCATCTCGCAGAGAGTTTGTAGTGACTACAGTATAATCGCAGGTTTCTAAGTAAGTTAAACCCGATCAACTGCGATCTTAAGGCCCGTTTCATTTGGAGAACAGAAGCAATGGGAAGGCAGAATGAAAGGAACAGCTTATTCTCTACAAAAGTAATGGAAAATAAGCAGGAAGAAGTGGACTATCTGACGAGCGATTAAACGCTGGCCACAGCACTGCGTCTGAACTCAGATGACCGCGAAAGTTGCCTCAACGTCTGGAGTGGCCTTTGTGTGAGACGACCTTGAAAGGTGATTGGTCAGATGGATTGGTTAGAGGGGCGGGCGAAGGCGGCCAACGCACGTGCACTCGATGGCGGCGGTGAGCCCTGGCACATGCTTGCCTGCGCGGAATGATTTGCCACCGCCCTACTTCCTTTCAGCGCGCGCACGCCACACACGAGGTCGCGTGATGGCAGCCAGTCACCAGCCCCTGGTGACCGCAGCCTGTATCAACGCTTGATCCCCCATTGTGGTTAACGCGCGCACCCACCGACGCTCAACAATTGACCTCGCGTGACTGGTGCCCACTCCAGTCTGGTCTGGTCAATAACCTCTCCCGGTTTGACCACTGGCCTTCAAGGTTGACTAAGACAAAGACCGCTCTCTTTGGCAACTAGAATGACTGCCGCCAGGCTGGGCCTTCGGACACTGCACTGCTCGGGTGCAGACTTACGCTCGTTTGACAGTCAATCTCCCTCTACCAATTCATCCACTATTTCTGTACAGAATAAACTATTTGTTTTAACCTGCGTCACCACTGCTGTTACCTAGTGTGTTCCTGTGTCAACGCCGGTTATATTCCCCCAGTATGTGTTAGGAAGAGAAGACAGAATATGATAACAGCTAGCACTTTACTGTCACTCGTACTAGTACATCACCTCTGTTCCGTGTGTCCAGCAGCTTGCCTTCTGTGGTCGGTCTCGCTTCGGCAGCAATCTCGGGTCGTCGACAGCGTGTTCACAGCAGAGTCCCTGTTCTGCTCGCAGCCTCGGTATTTAAGGGCAGTCGTCGTTGCTCCCCATTTGCTCTCCAAGTGGCCATACGCGGACTCGATAACTTGCGCTGTGCAGCGTGACCTCACTGATAACAGCAACCCGGCTCCTGGTGCAGTCTGATTTCGCATGCCTACTTTGTCCTGGCCTAATATCCGCCCTTTGAAAGTCACGTTATTTGGCCCGTTCTCTACGTGCCGGACTATCCTGTTCCGACATGACCTCGGACTGTCTCTCTGTACGTCTGTCTGTCTATCTGTCTGTCTGTATGTCTGTCAGTCTGTCTGGGTGACGTGCTCAATCATCCTAACACTATTCATACCACTCTAGTCACCCACCGAATTCTTCTACTAAAGGAACTGGGCCTGAAGATAACAGCTGCTAGTGTTTAACTTGTGGCAGCCTGAATTTGGTAGTGCTGCGCGCATTCACTCCTCCTCATTCTGCCTAACCGTTGTCTACTCGCACGTCCAGCGCTGATTCACCTTCTTACCTCTGCGCGCTCTTGCACTTTCGCGCCCCCGCTCTCACCGCGCGTACGCCGAAGCTAATCGATTCCTTGCAAACTCTGACGTCAATACCTTCACACTTTCCTGATTGGCTGATGACTAGACGGCCCCGCTTAACCCGCGGACATAGACTCATTATTACACCTACGCAGCTGGACATACCGACAATTATAACGGTTGTGCTCATTCCTTCAATATTACCCCGCTTAACACTTTTGCGTGTTACGTCCTTATTATTTTGGGATAATACTCGCTAGGAGCTTCGTTAGTTAGGCCGGACGTTGAAACCTGACATTGGTGACACCAACTTTAGAACACTTTTGATTCCTTCTTATCATCATGCCCAGCTCTTATCAACAATCTGTTGAGAACGCTCCCTCTCTTCAGGCCGTTCACGTCACTCTCCCTGCTTTTTGGGAGAATGCACTAGAACTTTACTTTATCCGCATAGAATCTGCCTTTTATTCCGCAAATATTACAAAGGGGCTGGATAAATACCACAAACTCGTGGAGGTTCTTCCGCCTAGTGTTATTGCGCAGGTCCAGTCACTTTTGTCCAAACCTCCAACCGATACGCCATACACGACACTAAAAGAGGAACTTCTCCGCATCAATTCTGTGTCCGACCGTCAGCGCTACCACCAGCTGATGAAAGAAGAAACTCCTGGCGATAGAAAGCCCTCTGAACTTCTTCGCCGCATGCAATCCCTTCTTGGATACCACCAGATCGACGAGAAGTTGTTGAATGCGATGTTTTTAGAACGCCTCCCTGCCGATGTCCAAACGATCCTGGCGTCTGCTTCCGATGATCTAACCATCTCGAAGCTGGCGGAAATGGCGGACAGGATGATTGAAGTGCAACGCTTCCAGCCGCCCTGCATTGCCCAAATTTCTGCATCCCCTTCGTCAGTGAACGAGCAGCTTGTGCAGCAGGTTTCAGCCTTGGTGACCGAGCTGGCCTCTCTTAAACTCCAACTTTCCCGTTTTGCCGGTCGTCGCTCATCCAGGCGTAGTCGCTCTCGCTGGCGTCCAAGAACAGCTGAGGTGTGCTGGTAACACACGAATTATGGGCCAAAAGCTCGCAAATGTTCTTCTCCCTGTTCCTTCAAGCCTAAATCGGGAAAATCGTCAGCCAGAGAATAGACGCGGCCGTTCTCTCTGGCTCTCCTGGCTCTGGTCGCACTTTCTATGTTTGTTACAGCGTTAGTCGCAGACGTTTCCTGGTAGACACCGGAGCTCAGTTATCGGTCTTCCTCCCAAGTCCAGCTGACCATAAATCTCCCAGTCTTGGTCTTCACCTTCAGGCTGCAAACTGTTCCCCCATCCCAACTTTTGGCAGCCGGTCCCTCACCCTAGACATTGGACTTCGAAGATCATTTTTCTGGATTTTCGTCATCACCGATGTTCCCCACGCTATCCTTGAGTCAGATTTTCTTGCCGAATT
>JAYGXS010000001.1:46833404-46852190 GCA_036362985.1 Ligula intestinalis
TATATTTTCTGCGGCAGCATTCGTCACACCGGGAACTGATTCGGGGCCCTCTCCACCAGCATCCATTGAGCTTTCGCTCGCCCTAGTGCGTCGTCTGAGGGGTCCTGAGGAAGAACGACTAGAAGCAGGCGGGAACTGGCGAGTAGCACTTCGTCTGCCTCGACCGCGAACCCCGACGCTCGCATCCCCAGTCGACTTTGGCCCGGCTGCTGTACCTCCCGCAGAGTTTGAGCCTGTTACTCCAGATGAGACAGACGAAGGAGGCTCTTGGTTTGCTAGCAAAGTGCAAAGCCCACCTGCTGGGCTGACATTCTTAAAAAAAGCAAAGGCCAAAGTCCAGAGTTGTTTTATGTCCGGATGACATAGTTGATTATCTAATTCATGAAACAGTAGCTGTAGTGTTTATGTATAATTACAAATAAAAAGATCTTGTTTAAATTGTATGCCGGAAGATGTGTTTTGAATAAAGGCTTCCAATTTTAAAATAAGTTCAAAATCTGCCCATCATCAGAACTGTTTGGGGTTTGCAAATTACAGGCCATCACTTTCTACTTCGGACAAATCGTAGGGTGCCTTATGATAATAAGGCACCACTGAATATTTATACATTTTGCACAATTAATTAATCATGCTATAGACTCTGAGAGCGGTAGTAGCAAACGCAGAGATAGAGTGCTAAGGGGGTTTCAAAATCTGCAATTAGATTTTTAAAAAGAAAAGACACTCCTTCTGCAGGCACCGCGAAGACGTACTTTCCTAAAATATTTCCAGAGTGATTTTGCACATAAAATGTGTTTGGAAGTGTAGCGGCATCAAAATAAATTTGAAAAAAAGTCTTCTACTCAAATGTCATCATGCTGTGTGCACACTAACGTCAGCTGCCAAAAAGCGAGCTAAACCGCTTTTTTACTCGTGGCTGCAATCGTTAGTTGAAAGACTATCTCGCTGCGATCTGCTAACTGTTGCCGGGAACCGAAGTGGTCTTAATGGACCTAGTGACTCATCAAACAGCCAACTTATAAACCACTCTTGGCTTGATTCTCGATGCAACAATGGTGATAGATTGCTAAATTTTACTGATAAGAACCAACTGCTCGTCACCAGCACGCGTTTACAGTATCGCCACAAACATTTGCTAACCTGGTATTCCAATGATGACTGATATTATAGTCAGTATAAGGTTCCGCGGTTGAGTCTAAGATAGCAGATCGATGCAGAATATCAAAACGTGCAACATCAATTGGTCAGACTACGTCTTTGTTCATACTTAAGAGGTTTTCATGTCACTAATCGTCGACACTCCAACACTATTGAGGCTCTGACTATATAAAACCCATTTCTTCGCGACCCGCGTCCACAGAAGAGGCAAAAGTTAGTGGTTATCAGTAAAATCGTCAGTCTATGGGATAGTTGAAAAAATTCTTGGATACGCCCAGCGACGCCGCAGTGACTGAATCGATGAAAGTACCTTACAATTGGCTGCTCGGACAGCTTGAGCCGGCGAAGTCAGCGATATATGACAGGAAGAAATATTGAGCCGAAAAAGCGGCCTCTGTGGAGCAGGCCTCAAACGTTTGCCACATTCAAAAAACCATGAAAAACTATCAGTAAAAACAGGCGTAAGCCTTTTGCACTGAGTGACATTTTTGCGATGGGAATGGCAGCTTTATTGCAGACAACTCGGCCAAGGTCAAGCGACCACGTAAGCATTTCGAAATTTTCAAGCCATTCCTTCCTCATCCTGTTCTGCATCTGTGTTTTATCCTTCTCTAACCTAAGCAGTATCACGCGACCACACTTCTGAAGGAGAAGACACCCCTTACAATACAAAGTTCGCGCATAAATAACCCGCCCAGAAAGGACGATACTTCCGCTTAAACCTGCAGGCCTCGTGTCGACAGTCTGACACCCTGGTTCTATGAGATGAATGAACAAACATAAATAGGTGTGGGCATTTTTGATGACTGAGTAAGGGCGATGTTGTATCTCGAATCGATGCCTCTAGCCAGTTTTTTCAAGCCTGAGAGAACGTCTATGGACCCTTTGCGACGTCTTCAATGCCACGAAGACTCGCTTATACCGTGCATCCATCCGGTCAACTCCTGTAGTTGTAAATTATGAGCTGTGTGCGTGGAAGATGAGCAAAAACTGGAGATATCTGACAACCACAGCTTAAGGCCACCCTTGAGGCTTTAACATGCATACAAATGGCGCGAGAAAATCATATTTACGATACAAAGCAAATGGGAGGCTGGGAAAAGGATAAGATAGCATATACCAAGATAAATACTGAACAAAGATGAAAATGAAGTTAGCTGCGCAACTAATAAATTTATAAGCGAATGGAAAACGATATACCGCTGAAAATCAAGAATAGTAGTAAAGGTGGGAAGGCGTAATGGACTCAACAGAATATATGCTTTGACCTCGGGAGAAACTTACCGGACAGATTTTGGATAGGCCATTTACGAAGCCTTCAGCCGCCGATCTATTCGCCTTCAGTTTTGCAGAAAGTTCGGCGAGCCTTGTGGACAGCTGTAAATAAAGATCAACTGATATTAATGAGTCCACCAAACACTACAGCGCGGAGCAAGGCAAGCACCTAGAAGTATCAATAAATTACCATTTAAATAATATTATTTTGAGCCTGAAGTAAAAGAAAATGTTAAGTTTGGGTGGTTTAACCTTATAAATATGGATTGAACGTTTTGGAGGATGTTCCAAGGCAAAACCGAAGCCGTTTCCTGCCAACGATTTTGAATGTACGATTTTCCAGAGTTAACGACAATGTAAGTCAAGGGCTGAATAATTCGAGTTCAGAACAGTGCTACCAAAGCAATTTTTTACGCACCAGCCTTTTAATCAATAAAAGGCAGAAATATAACGTATACCTAGATGTATAGACGACTGAGTTGGGCGAAGGTCTAATGGGTAGCATATAATTAGTTTTTAGATTTAGAAGGATTACATTATTTAGCGCCTCCTATCAGGAAGCCTATAGGTTTTGGAAAAGGCAGTTGATAACATACAGAATTGTAGTTATGAGAAACATTGGCATCCGAGAGTTGCAGTTCACGTTGGGTAGACTCCAGTTTCGATAGCGTTTTAACCAACTCTTCAATTCGCTTCTCGCGATCTATAATACACAAAGGAACAGGAGCCAGTGATGCATTTTGTAAGCTAGCTTGAAAAATTAGGAAATTACAAGGCTTGGTAATTCTTGAGTAAACAATTGCGTGTCGAATTCGGAAATAGGAAACGTTGTGTATTCCAAAATAGTAGGACATAAAAAGCCAATAATTAACTTATCTACTCCGTCAAAACTTAGGTAGTCTGTCTTAGTTAAGAAAAAAATTACACAAAGAAATTTTTGGTGCTAAAATACGCATAGAAACAACTAAAAACGTACCAAGAACATAACTAACGAAGTCTGGAAGGAAAACAGGACAGCCAGGAGCAACCGATTTCGACGCCTCTGTCATGGCGGAACTGCCGGTATAATCGAGAGGTAGGCCAAGTGCCAAAGCTTTTGCAGCAAATAAGCGCATTGCGACGGGCGAATTTTCCAAATACAACGGAACCTTCGTTGGCCGAGCTAGAATGATAGTATAAAAAATTTAGAGGGAGAAAACTCCACTACTGCGCTAAACTACACTTTGGATCATGATATATATATATACAGACGTTATTACTCACTAACGAAGGTCAGAGGAATGAAAAAGGGCAAGAAGCAGGATGAAACGGTACGTAACTATATGGTTTTTCCCGCCTGTCGAGCATCCGTTGATAAAGACTACGAAAATATTCCAACTTTCTCTTCAGTCGTTCATTCAAGAGAGTAAACAGACTCATTTCTGTGGTAGAAGCACCAAACTCCTCCGTATTATCGTATACATTTCCCTTGTATTGTTTTTGAGCCATCTGGAGCAAAACTTTGCAGCGATTTACAGTTGTGAGGTAATTCCGGCGGCGACCTTTAGCCACGGTCTTATCTGTGTGTTGACGGCACTGGGCAAAAAATGGATCCGATGGGTTCTGAAAACGATTAAAAGTCGACTTATTAACGAGTCATAACAGTACCTCTTCAAATGCAGGTTCTACGAGCAGTCCCTGTTTTTGGGCACTTGAACAAATAAATTTATGCAATACGATGCAAACCATGTGACGTGAAAGTAGTTTTTGCATAGTCCAGCATCGCAACTTATACAAACTCCAGTCCATGCGAAAAATTTGTCCTCGCATAAGCAGCACTCCCTCGACGACCATTCTTTTGCGGGGAGTTCCGTAAGTGTTACCTACAAAATGTTAGCATTTGTAACTATATACCTCTGTCAAGCTTTCTGAGTAATTGAAAGCTACACCGGGAGTGTATAGTGCACATAATAGGTGCACCCACCGATTATTGTCAGTGCGCTTGAAAATACCTCCTAAGTTAGGACAAAGTTCACAGTGCTGAATGTTATAAGAGACAAGCAAGGGCTATACCGGATTTTCAACACCAGCAAGACAAGGCTCGCAAAACCATGGATCCGTATCTGAGGAACTGGCACTGCTGGACAGGAAAACGTCATCATATACCTTGTGACAATCTAAGAAAAATAAATAAAATTCACGGAATACCTTCATGAACAGCTATCTTGCAGGCATCACATTCAATTATTTCATCGTTCGGATTGCTCTGATCGCCTAAACAAAGCATGCAAATCAGCTCTGGTAGTTTTGGTGTGGTTTTTTCGCGGGCCACAGAGCTTACTGAAGGAATGCAAATATCTACTGATGCATTAAAAAAAGAATGAGATAAACCTTTGCTAATCGTATTAGTATTGTGCAAATCAGGCAAGCGGTCTACCTCCTTTTTCTCTGCAGCTTCGTGAGGCACATTCGTAGTGTCTTCATCTACTTCTTCTTCGACTTCAGAAGTTTCATCGGTAGTTTCCGAAGATGACTCATTAGATCCATCTAATTCGCCAGATCCACTGCTGCTATCGTCTGTTAACGAAATGTGATCTATGTCGACTCTTTTGTACCAGCATCTTCTCCATCATACACATATTCATCGTCGCTTTCATCATCCAAGTCGTCCAGTAGCAAGTTTGCAGTATTAACCGGTTTTATCTGACGTTTTGAAGGGTCTCTACGTGCTAAAACAAAATATGAAACACAAAACGTTTACTTATGGAGTGCAGCAACTCCCCTATACTCGTAGCTTTGCTTTTGGGCGAACGCGCATTCATCTGAAAATCGATCCAGCTTATAACTAGCGGCTCAAAATCACACCATTAAAACAAACTGCAATTCATATTCGGGATCCGGATTCAGTATAATTCACTATGTATAAGGAAAAGAGGCAGAGTCTTTGAAAACCCTATTTAAAGATAGATGCTGTCAGATTATGCATATTGTTTGAAGTCAGATATCCACTATATAAATTGTTGTTGTCTTCCGAATGTAAGACCAGCAAGCAAAGTAAGATCAAGCCTTCTTTTGAATGCGTCGTAAATTGACCAATGGCCTGGTGCATTTAGCGCGGATGCGTAAAACAGTAGCTCAAAGGCCAGGCGTGAGGGATTCGTGCATTCTTCTGTATCCTTCATTTCATAGATGAAAATAAGAATTTTTGTGGTAATTTTTTTGAATTTTATTGCGTACATTTTCAACACGGACCCAGCGGTCGTCGTCATATATGTTTATTTTATTCTTCCGTATAGTTAATTGAACTCAAACTTTACTGCCTACTACATTAGCACCAATATTTGGATTTTTTACGTGACATTCTGCTCATTATCATCAGTTTTGGGGTCTGCTCCCTCATCCTCTCATTGATGTTTGTTGGTTTTTCAGTACTCTCGATGAATTAATGTTGATCAAGATGTTTCAGGGAGGCATTTACATTAGCGGCGTGCGTGTCACTGGTATTAGGGTTATGGGGCTACGTACGATTACTATTCCAAGTCTGCAAGGAAGGCAGACCATATAAAATTGTGCATAATTTATCCTTAGAAATTTTAAGACTATAAAGGTTAGAACTAGCCTTTATAATATGTACGTGAGACCTAGTCTTGAATACTGCTCACCTCTATTCAGTCTTCTGCTCAATAGTGAACGGAAGTAAATCTAATCGGTGCAGCACTTCTTTCTTAGAACACCGTAACTTAGCCTACCAACAAAGGGGCGAACTTATAAAGCTGGGTCCCCTGTGGCTTTGTAGGTTGGAGAAGGGTCTATTTTTGCTGTTGAAACTGTTGAATGGTCAAACGTTTAATTCTTTCAGTACAATAAGGCAGCTCGAGCACTCTCGATGCGCCAGTGATCGAGATGTGTTTTTATTTCTCCCTATGGAACGCACAGTTAAGTACCGGCAATTCTTTTCAGTAAACGCCATATCAATCTGGAATAAGCTGCCCAAAAGTATTAAAACCTAGCAAATCTACCCTATGTTTAAGAGAGCTATAACTAGTTTTCTACATTCAGGACAACTTTCACGAATCTTGGGTGCTGGCTCGGTGGAATATCTCTTTCACTCTAATGGCATTAGTTGACATTGAACCCCGCCAGGCTTCATGCTGAAGCAGCAGCCCGCAGTCTGCTAACCCTTCAGCCGATAGCGTGCAACTTTTGCCGACAACCATTGAAGGAAGATGGGAAAACTGTGTTCTTGTGCCAACCCTCTCCGTCTGGAACTTATGTTTTTAAACGATCTAAAACAGTTCTCCTCAGCTTACAACTGTACATTTATTCCGTTTGTATCATACCTTTGAAGGCAGGTTTTTTTCACTTGAAAAAAACTCCTTATCTCGCCCAGTATTGACAAAACACAAAACCTGAAACAAAACCAATACTGGCTGCAAAATAGGGATTTTGTTTTAGGTTTTTCCGGTCTTCCAGGTTTTGGAAGGCGCCCAAGAGGTGCATTACCAACTCTATACAATTGCCTGTAAACTGGCATAATAAAAATATTATTATTATTATGATCGATTATTTTATTCCCGGTGTCAATGTATCGACCTAACAATGAATAGGCTAAAGCATACATCTACCAATATAACTCTTTAATTTTTATCGCTGTTTCCGTCTGAAATTTTTTTGAACTTCTACACCACCGTCTCCAGTGACATCATATCTGACCTACCTACGACTTTTCTCTTCCACAAGCCGTCTCCTCCCTCTGTTCTGTGTGTCCTTCGAATCTATTTCCCCAAACATGGTGTTTGCCCTCCCCTCTTTACACATGTGTCTCTATGCACTCGTGGCTCAGAGGTGCCACTAGAATACGTCACCCCCCTATATAGGAACGTTGTCTAGATAAGCAGCTGCTTACGTCTGCTTGAACTGAACAATCTTGACCCAGTCATGACTGCTCTGAGGGCCACTTGGACACCCCTTCTCCTGTCGACGAGGTATGGGTCTCTGCTAACGACACGTCCCTCCTTTCGGGCAAATATTCACACCAATTGGATGCCGCATGAACTAGCTTCTGAAGTCAAAATGCAGCAGCAGTCCCGCCCTCTCCCACGGAAACACGCGTTCTCTCAAGTCTGGGTTTGTTGAACCTGCGTCGTTCCCTTGTGTAGAATGAGGTGGTATTTGGCCGACTCCCTTGCACTTGAATACTTGTATAAGTTGTTTAGTGTTGTAACTCATTTATTCTTTGCTGTTTGTTTAAAAGTACCGTTCTACATTTATAGTTGTTATCTTTGGTGTATGACGTACGCGTTACTGCTGGCTATATAGTCAGAGGATGCAAGAAAATCGAAACACCTATACTCTTTTTCCCAGCTGTGACTAAAGTCACACTGTTTGCTTCTATGCAGAGATGTTTCTACAGCTCTTAGCTTTATGAATAAAGAAACGTTTTTTCACTAATTTGGTCAAAGTCAGCACTAACTTACCTATAATCAACGGACATTTAATGTAGGAACTCTGGGGATTAGGGAAGAGAGAGTGCGGTTGATGCTGTGGAAAAACCGCTATCACTCACGCTCAAGTCACAGCACCAAACTGTTTGAAGTGTAAGTTAGACATACTCAAAACTGATGGCTGAACTGCCCCGTACAAAACCAGGAGCTATTAGTTGCGCACAAACCAATCTGGGATTTCAATAGACTTCAATGGCTGTAGCACCCATAACTACATATACCCGTCATTTTGCTTATGCCTTACTAAACGCTGGACAGCATCGATGAGGTGCAATCTCTACCTCCACTGGGTCCAAGTGATCACATCGTACTACATTGGGACTATTCAATATTCTCGGTATCTGAACAGCCCACCAGGGCTAGAAGGAATACATGGCGTGGTGACTTCGATAAAATGAAGAGACGGAAATGAACAACATCAATTGGGAATCGGTTTTTTCCGGTAATATCATCGCTGATTGGGAATGCTTCAGTGAGATATTACATACTCTCCTCAGTTACCACTTCCCTTTTTCTCGAAGGAAAGCAAACAACAGACTCCAGTGGCTGGCTCAAGTGGTAAAAAAAGGGATAAATAAGAAGCGGAGGCTGTGGAGGAAATCTCACGCGAATAGGTTTCCGGCATCTATCAATGCATACAAAGCGCAAAGGAACCTCGTGAAGCGACTTATCTTCAGGGCAAGCCAAGATTTCGAAAAGGATTTACTGAACCGCGCAGTCACAAACCCTAAGTTATTCTACGGCTACCTAAGAAAGACTACGCGAAACCGAGGCTCAGTCTCCCTTCTGAAAGCAAGCGACGAAACAGAACTTACTGAGGATGGAGCAAAAGCTGAGAATCTCCCGCAATTTTTCAAATCAATCTTCACAATTGAGGGTGAATTCATCCCTTTCAACAATGGCTCAGAAGATGGTCCAAAGATTGATTATGCATCTTTCGCAGAATGAACTGTTCGTCAAAAGTTTTTAACACTAGGTGACTCGACATCATTTGATCCTGATGACATTCCGCCCAAATTACTAAAAGAACTTGCTGGGGAGCTATCTAAACCACTTTTCATTCTTTTAAATAGTTCGTTTGATGTTGGTTGTTTACCCGCCTTTCGGAAATCTGCAAGGATCACAGCGTTGTATAAAGATGGAAAAAAAGGTCTTCGCAAACAATTATAGACCAATCAGCCTTAATTCGATCTGTTGCAAAATCTTGGAAAAATTAGTAAAGCGAGAGCTAATGCGTTTCTTAGAGCAGCATAACCTTCTATCGGATGCGCAGCATGGGTTCCACAGAGGCAGGTCCTGCTTGAGGAACTTGCTCTATTGTTTGGAACGCTGGACTCGGGCAGTTTATGGAGGAAATCCGCTTCGTGTAATCTACATTGACTTCAAGAAGGCATTTGATAGCGTCCCACATCAACGACTTTTGCACAAACTCAGCCAAATAGGCCTTCGAGGAAATTTTCTGAAGTGGATTCATAGCTTCTTACTTGGCCGCTCCCAAACTGTACATATTGGTGACCAACAGTTGGCAGATGTTGCAGTCAAGAGCGGTGTCCCCCAAGGTTCTGACCTTGGCCCTATACTGTGCATTTTATACGTCAATGACTCCTTCCGTGAACTGGACTGCGATATGGCTATGTTTGCCGATGACATTAAGATTTGGAACGCCATAAGAAATTCAGCTGATGAAGAGCATTTGCAGATAAACCTAGACCGTCCTCAGACTTGGTCTAAATACTGGCTTTTGCCGTTTAACGAGAAGAAATGCAGTCTCCTACGATTTGGCCGACCCAGCTCTCAGAACTCCATGGTTAACAGCCTAAATGGCACCCAACTGCAAGAAGTGGACGCGCAGAAAGTTTTGACAGTATGGATCTCTACGGCTCTCAAGCCCTTACTGCATTGCGCAAAAGTAGCCGGGTCTGCGATGTCCGTCCTGTACCTTGTCAAACGGGCTTTCTGTGCCTTTGATAAAGAGTCCTTCGCTAAGGTCTTTGGAACATTTGTACGACCGAAACTTGAGTTTGCAATCCAAGCATGGAAACCCTGGACCACGAAAGACCTCAGTCTCCTCGAGAAGGTACAAAGACGTGCAACTAAGCTTGTGACCGGACAGGGACCATAACCCTATGAAACACGTTTAGCAAACCTCGACCTCTTTCCTTTAAGTTACAAGCAGCTACGTGGCGTTCTGATACAAGAATTTCGTAAAATGCGCGGTCAAGGCTGCTGCCTAACGCCTGGCGAGTTCTTCGAGTCGGCTACAACCACGAACTTAAGGGGACATCCGTTCCAGCAACGCGTAACAGGGGCCATGCTAGACCTACGAAATTTCTTCTTTTGTAATATATTGGTTGAAGCTTGGAATTATCTGCTTTTCTATATTGTTATGTCCAGTTCCGTAGAAGTCTTTAAAAATAAATTAGGCGGCACTATTAGTGCTCACTCTAAAACCAGTAAACCGATGCAGGCTGCAGTACGAATGAAAGATATTATTTCCTATAATATTACTTGCTTAATTTAAGTAACATTTTTTATGAAATCGTTATTTCCGATAAATTCATCCCTGCTCAAGCAGCCGTCTTATGTCAACCATTAACGGATATTTGCGATCTTGGCAGCTTCGCCTGTTTTCGTTGCGTTGATGACGGCCCCGGAAATTGGCAAAGGTGTATCGTGGTCGCAGCTCCAATTTGTCAGGATCTTCTTGTGACTCTGCAGTCTCGTCCTCGTCCCCGTATGGCACTTCCGATCAAGATGTAAGTCGTGGTGGACCCCTAAACTGCTGCCAACAATAATAGCTGCATACTGGCATATATTTTCAATACTTTCTCCCATGAGCGACAGTTTTTCTCCTAAAAAACAAACTACATTCCATCTTGTGAATTCTGAGCCACGCTTTAGGATTTTTTTCCCTGTCTGCACGTTTTGTTCAGTTGCACCTGCTGGCTCGTGCTAACTGAAATTATTCCATCTGATGATATTACTTCGAATACGTGAGTAGCCACTCACAATTACCTAAATGACATTCTTTGAAATGCCGTGTTGGCAAACAAGTGTTTTCGGTCATTCACTTCAGGCCGTTACAGTGACATGGAAGCTATGCGACTAAAGCAGGCTGTTCGGTACAGTGCTAATATAGTTTTTGAGGTGGGGGAGGGGGTAATTAGTCATCTCGTGGTTCCCTTTTCTCCTGCGAGCTGGACTCAGCATGCCGAGGACGTTGGGTTGTCACGCGTGTGGAACGGGGGATGGACGTTCCCACGATCTACGTCATACGCGCAGCGGGCTCTCTGTGACTGTGAGCAGCATGGTCACACTGCGTGTTTTCTGCGGCTGTGGGTAGTATGGTTTTGGGCTGCGTAGCTTCTGACGTCGTGAGCTCTGACGCAGTGGCTTCTGGCGGTGCGGGATCCTTGTATGCGGTCGGCCACGGGAGATAGGCGGCATGTACCAACGTCTTTTGACAGCAGAGAGCGGGTTTTGCTAAACGAATTGCCACTGCCTCAGCTCTGGCCTGCACCCGTTTACGTAGGCTTTTAGAGTAGAGCGTGGGTGCCTGATATATGACCCGAAAGGCCTCTCTTGCGTCAACTTGGTGATTTGTATCGATCAGATGTGCGAGGATTGAGGTTGAGATCGATCGATTTTCCCCTTTACCTAACTAGGCTGGTATGTGTTCGCGTATCCTCGTCTCCAGACATCGCGTTGTTCGGCCGATATATCCCGCCCCACAGGAACAGGTGAAGGAATTAATGCACATGGAAGTGGCCTGTAGTGGTAGTCTGTCTTTACACCCCATCCGCAGAAGGGGACAGTTTGTGAAGAATACGCGTAAGTTAGCCGCCGGGAATGCACTCGTGACTGCTGTACTCAGACGTCGTCTTACTAGTTTGCTTGCTGCGTCTCCTAGGAAGGGCAGAATTATGAAAAGGTCTTTCTTTTCTGCCGTTGCTACGGCAGGCTTTGCGACACGCTCCTTAACGTATCGAAGGATGAACCTTTCTGGGTAACCATTTTCACGGAGTGTGTTCTGCAGCTACAGCAGTTCTCTTTCAACTACTTCAGGAGATCAGATGCGTCTTGTTCTGGCTGTCAATCCCTGGACTAAGTTTCTTTTAAGCTGAAGGGGAACAAAACTGCTGAAATTAATGTATTGCCCCGTCCAGGTTTTCTTTCTGTATACCGGCGTTGTATTGAACCGTCTTCTTTTCTGTGCAGGAGGACATCTAGGAACACGATTTAGTTGTTCACCTCCGTTTCCACAGTGAACTTTAGTGCTGCGTGGGTCGTATTGAACAATAATAATAATAAGTTGTATATTTCAGGCCCAACGGGCCTCATCAATAAACCGAAAATTCGATAACACGAAGTACCAGAAATAATTGGTTTAACAAACAGTGTCCGTAGTCTTTAGCTATAAGACGAGTTGAACTGTTTAGAAGCGAATTTGTTTGATTGGAAAAAAATGAATATAACAGTTTCATGCGGAAGGTGAAATTCAAGGGCATACACAGATGAGCCACATCGTTATCTAGATTCTGACTATGTATTCTGGTACCCACTACCTCTGTTACTAAGGGGGGGCTTGGAAGCAAACCCAGTCGAAGCTGAGCATGGGGCAGAACAATAGGTATTAACGAAACATTACTGGTATAGACGGGTTCCCGGCACTACACTCGGGTTCCCAAACCGGTGCGGCATAATGGAACATAGGGAACCCACCAGTTTATGATCGTGATGGGCACCGCCATATGAGATCCAAAAGTCCGTCAAATATACAAGACCATCGTTGGAGATGTCTGAGATGTGACCAAATATAAGGCCCTGATGATGGTTGATGACCAGTGAAACGAGAGCCGTCAAGACTGCGTCCTGATTCCCGGGGACACAAGTCAGAGGAAGGTAGTTTCAAGAAGGGATCCTAAATTCCCGATGGTCCTTTCTCCGGATTGTAGAGAAAGCTGCCCGGAAAAGATGAGGAAAACAAAAGGTTAATAGACTCAGTGTTAAGATAAATGTGCAGTCTTCGCTTGAATGCACATAGACTAGTCAACGCCCGAATATCAATCAGCAAATTATTCCAAAGATAGCTATACCTAGAAGCAAAAAAATAGAGATCGCTTAGAAGTGGAAGAAGCAGGAGGAGGTATAATCAACGTTGAATTTCTTAGGTTGTAAGGGCGAGTAACGGCGAGGACGTATGAACTACGCCATCTTTATCGGTAGTTTGCTTCGTCAGGCAAAAACTATCATCCACGTTACGACCATAGAACTCAAAGTTGTTGATGGTGTCTTTGAGGTTCAATTCCTCGACTTTGCCCATAAAGACATTTGCGAGGAATGGTCCAAGTGGTGAGCCCATGGCCACACCGTCTATTTGCCTGTACAACTGGCCATTGCAGAGGAACTGTATGTTTTGCGTGCAGCACGTCAAAAGTTCCTTTAGCATCTCTACTGGCATCCCTATTTGATGGTTTGTCTGATGTATAAAGTCGCATAAGTACTCAATGGTTTCCACTACCGGCACGTTAGTAAACAATGAAGATACATCTAATGAAAACATTTTCCGTTTTCTTATGTTAACATCCTTGATCACTTCGACGAAGTCAAAGGTATCTTTCAGGCTTCTAGGGTTTAGACGACTCTGAAGCGGCTTTAGCTTTTCAACAAGCCATTTTGCAATAGAGTGATAGGGCGAGTTCCTCATATCCAAGATAGGACGAAGCGGCAAGCCTTGTTTATAAATTTTGGGTAAGCCATACATTTGAGGTATTGTGGTACCCACGGGTCTTAGTCCCTCCAAATCTTTGTCCAATAAATATCTTTCCTTGTGAAGTACTTTAAGTAGTTTTGTTAGATGGCCTTCAACGGCCTCTGTCCGGTCTTTTTCTTGATCGGATTTTGAAAACTTTGTGCGACAACCCCGTTCGGCGTTTCTTCTATAGAATAATATGCGTGAATTACTCCTTTAAGTGTGTGCCAACCTCGACATTCCCGGCCCGCTACATCAAGGGCACGCTGACCAAAAACGTGGCCAATTAATAATCACAACGATCGTCCAATAGGAGACGATGCCGCTCGCCATTTATAGTGATTGTAGGAGCCCTAACCTGAAACTTTTGTTGTAATGCACTTTTTTGTAATTTTTCAATTTTTAGTGACGGTGGTGGAAAGGTCAAGTGGTCGACTGTGCGAAGGTGACCAGACTGGTGAATTGAAGGACGTGTCTGGAGAGCGTCAGCTATTTTCCCCGTCTGAAAGATCAGTATCGTTGTGTGCTAATGGTTTTGACCTAATAAATACTCGTCCTACACGGATTCTTACGCGTTGTGTGTGCGATTGTTTGTTTACAGTTTACGTCATAATGATATTTCAGGCATCTGAGGAAGAACAGCAACGACCCCAAGGTTTTACGACAGAGGAAAGTGAACCAGTGAAGAACGAATCTATATCCGAAGTAGAAGGAGCCCCTTATCAGCCCACTACATTGGTGGCACAGACTCTTACGGACCCAACGTCCCCCCCTCCTTAATCCATTTCCATTGTCCTTCCGCCCTTTTGACACCCGTAGGGATTTTCCAAGCTGGCTTGAACTTTGTTAATATCATCTTAACCGCGTGCCTAAGACCCAATGCGGCGATTGTCTTTTCTCGCATCTCGCCGAAGACAAGCTATTAAAGGCCTCAAGGAAGGGCCGCTCCCCCGAAACACAATTCGATACCTTATGCAAGTAGCTCCTCAACCTATTTGAGCCACCTTTAGAGATCGAGGATGCTATACACCAGCTTATCCATCGCCGCCGCTGCTCAGGGGAAAACCCTGAGGCCTTTGTAGACGAATTAAATCGGTTGGCTTCTGCTGCCTACCCCTTCCTCTCGGCGGCCGACAAGGACCGCGTAGCCCTCTATCACTTTAAGAGCGGCCTCAACTCTGAAGAGGTCTACTTTTCCCTTAGGCACAACCCGCCAGGGGATCTTGAGAATGCAACCCAGAGGGTTCAGCGCCTACTCCGTCCGGATAAGCTTAGGCCTCCTACCAATAGTCCTGGATTCCAGTCCAACCCCTCCTCTTCCAATCGCACGAGAGATGGCCCTCACTTTTCACAACTATCTACGCCGCGTTTCCAAAACGCCCGTTTTCAGCATGGTGGATTCACCAGGACACTCGTCAACCCCAATCCTCGCAATGCCCGCGACTTAAATGCCGGTATCCATTTTGTTCCTGTTTGTTCTCTTGATCCTTCTATATCTTGATCCTTCTATACGACCGTTCACGTTAACCAGCAACTTCAACGAGCTTTAATTTACACTGGCACTACAATTTCTTTAATTCGTTCCGATCTTTTGTCCCCTTCCCAATCTCGTCTAATTGATACTCATTCGCCTCTACCCAGTCCTTAGACGGCCAATGGCCAACGTTTACCTATCATTGGATCTACCTCTTCGTTCTTAGGCTTCCCTACTGGGACCAAACACAATTTTTTTGCTAGTTATTCCCTGAATTGGGACATTTTACTGGGTGCCCATTTCCTCACTAAGTTTAATTGTTCCCTTGATATTCCGTCACGCACTCTACGATTTGGCCTTGCGACAACACCTCCTTCGTTTCCCTCCTCTGTGCCCTTGGCAGATTATTTCTGTGCGGCCATTGACGCTGCAGTAGCTCTACCCCCGACTAACCTCCAAAGCCTTCTATCCTTATACCCTGACCTCGATACTCACGACCGCGTGCAGCTACAGAATCTCCTAGCACAATTCACTGATGTTTTCGCTTGGAATGACAACTCTCTTGGACGTCGTTCCCTACTTCGCCACTCTATTGATACAGGCCCCACGAAACCTATGTGACAACCAGCCAGGCGGATACCCGCACACTTTCAAAAAAAGTCCAAAATATTATAAAGATGATGCTGGAGAACCGATTCATTTGCCCTTCACATTCACCCTGGGCCTCCCCTGTTACATTGGTGCCCAAGAAGGACGGCAAATTACGCCTATGTAAAGACTACCGTCGCCTAAACGCCCTCACCGTATGTGACTCATTTCCGCTGCCCCGTATCGACATCACGCTCGACGCGTTATCTGGGGCGCGTTGGTTCACTACCTTTGATCTCAAGTCGAGCTATTGGCAAGTTGAAGAAGAGCCTAAGGATAGAGCCAAAACTGCCTTTATCATTCCGTAAGGCCTCTTCGAGTTTGATACGATGCCCTTTGGCCTCTGCAACTCAGCCGCCAACTTTCAACGTTTTATGCAATCCGTTCTCGCTCACCTCTATTCCCAATGCTGCCTCATCTTCCTAGATGATGTGACCGTGTTCCGCAAGTCCATCACCGAACATAACGATAACCTGCAGGCAGTCCTCTCCGCCCTCTGTGACGCCGGGTAACGCCTTAATCCCCTTAAATGTTCATTCCAACGGGATAAAGTCACCTATTTAGGCCACGAAGTTAGCCGGGATGGCATAAAAGATTCACCCGAAAAAATATAGGCCATTCTGACGTGGCCTACACCGAATTCACCTACGGACGTGCGCAGTTTTATCGGCCTCGCAACCTCATATAGGCGTTGCATATGCGGTTTCGCGGAGATAACCCGTCCCCTTCATATCCTCACTGAGAAAGACCACACATTCCAGTGGTCCGACGCCCACCAGGCCGCCTTCGACGAAATCAAGGCACGTCTCACGACCACCCCCAGTTTTTATACTACCCAATGTCCTTCCTGACGCCCCTGAATTTATCCTCGATACGGATGCGAGTTGTTCCGCTATTGGCAGCTTCTTATCTCAACCTGACGAAACGGCCCATTTTCTTTGCAAGAAGGGCCCTCACCAGGAACGAACGCAAATATTCCCTCTTCAAACGCAAACTGTTGGCTTTATTAACCTTCGTCAAGCGTTTAAAACCCTATCTGATTTGTCGCCATTTCATAATCCGCATTGACCATAAAGCTCTTCAGAGCCTACAGCACACGAAAGAGGCGGAAGGCCAATTGGGCCGATGGCAAGGGGCCCATCAAGAATTCAACTACTCCTGCCACTTCCGGCCCGGGACCAAACACGTGAACGCTGACGCTCTCTCCAGACGTCCACCCGACTCAAGCAATTCTCCGCTTCCATCCGATACGGTCTCCGCCCTCATCATCAGTGAACCGACACAGTATCGTTGGGCTGTCACACAGAGCACCGACCCGGACACAGTTGTCATCTACGACCGTATGCTCCGCGGTAAACGTCGTCCCACCGACAATGAGCTTCGCGGTTCATCCAAGACAGCCCGAATCCTTCGCAAACATTGGCCATAGCTCTTTATCGAAAACGAACTTCTTTTCTTCAATAAGGGCATTCACATGCTCCCCCCACCTAGTCGTTCCTGAGAGCATCGTCAACTTTGTCCTCACGGACTTTCACCACGACTTAGGTCACATCATCCAGGCTAAAACCGCGGCAGTGGCTCGCCAACGATTCTGGTGGCCATATATCCGTGAACAGGTCGCCACCTTTTTGCAGCACTTGCGCTTCGTGCACAAGTTTTAAAGGTACTTATCCTCAACCTCAAGCACCCCTCCAACCTATGGCCACCCGATCCCCTTTCGAGAGGGTTGGCATTGACGTGATGGGCCCTTTAACCCCCACTGACAGCCACAACCGGTACATTCTCGTCATGGTTGACTATTTTACTAAGTGGGCAGAGGCCGAACCCCTACTCTGCCAAGATGCAGCTACCGTTGCCGACGCATTCCTGTCTGCTTGGGTCTGCCAGTTTGGCGCCCCCTGTCTCTGCACTCCGACTGCGGCACCAACTTCCAGAGCAAACTCGTGCACGACGTCTGTGATATACTCCGCATCCATAAGACCCACACCACCAAGGCACACCCGGAAGGAAACGGACAGACCGAAAGAACTAACCGTACCGTCATTAACCTGCTGAAGGCCCTAGCGGAATCACACGACCGTCACAATTGGGACCTGAAACTACCCTACGCTATGATGGCCTATACGGCTACTCTGCATTCTTCCGCAGGTTTGTCTCCTTTCTTCTTACTAACTGGCCGTCGTCTTCGACTACCTTCCGATTCTTTACTTCCACTTCATACTCCCGACGACTCGTCTCCGGACGCATACGCTGCTGAACTACAAGAGACCCTCCGCCTGTCTCATAACCTCGCCCGTTCTCATCTCCGCACGGCATACGAACGACAGAAAGCCTATTTCGACCAGCAAGTACACAGTACACCATATTCCCAGGGCGACCTCGTCCTCCACCGGCACACTAAACCCCCGGTGGGGATACTCTCCAAACACTTCTGCCTGTGGGAAGTTCCATTCGCGGTGTTCCAAACCATTTCCCCTTCCACCTACTACATTCGCGACGCACGCGACCCTTCTGGCACTACTTCCACCGTCCACTTCGACAAACTAGCACCCTACATGGGCCCCTCTCCTCCCACTGACTCACCACCCCTCCCGATTATGCCATCAACCTCCACGGGACCCTCGCGCCCCGTTGACCCTGACCCCCTCCACATCCTACCCCCCCCCCCACCTAGTTTCACAACCTGCCTCTGAGTTAGAGATAACTTCTACTGACTCTCCAGCGGCTCTGCGGACAGAGCCCCCTATTGGCGGGGGGAGTGTAGGAGACCAACCCGAACCTTTTGTTTTAATGCACTTTTTTAAATTTTTCAATTTTTAGTGACGGTGGTGGAAAGGTCAACTGGGCGAAGGTGAAACGAGCCAACCCGAACCATGGGTGTTTGAACGCACCAAGGTCACTTATGGCGTGGATTCGGATGAGGATGGTGTGAACGTCTTTTGGTGAAGATACCGGTCTTCCTTCTCTCTCCCTCTGCTTGTTTTTCTTCCCCCCCC
>JAYGXS010000001.1:46852200-46921182 GCA_036362985.1 Ligula intestinalis
TGGAGAATCATATGCGTGAATTACTCCTTTAGGTGTGTGCCAACCTCAACATTCCCGGCCCACTACATCAAGGGCACGCTGACCAAAAACGTAGCCAATTAATTAACCCTACGATCGTCCAATAGGAGATGATACCGCTCGCCGTTTATGGTGTAGAGGCTACATCAGTACAAATATACAGAACGTCTTGGCAAATACACAATGGAAAACTTTCTAAAGTAAACTTACTGCTAGTATGTGATTTGATAGACTATTCTAATGGAAAAACGGTCAAAACTGGTAAATGAGGATGACTATGAAGATAAGAAATGATGCAACTCACTTAGATCATTCACGGTCCTAGCCGGCAGTATTCAAGCCGTCGACTTGCCGAAGGATGACTCCGTGAAGATCGGAATCCAAGTTCGTTGGGCGGTGCGTGTGAAAATTGAGGAAAATCTCGTTTGCAAATTGTTCCTGGATTCTCCTGAACCCAAGAATGATCACCAGAGAGGTTTCATTGAAGGCAAAATAAACAGCGGCGGGTGAGGAGAGAATTGAGCTGTGGAGAGTGTTTAACAAGACAGTTGCTGGCACGCGTCAAAACCGAAAGTGTTCTTGTGTGTTAGATTCGAGTTTAAACAAAATTGGTTATTGATAAGTTTAAACAACGCAAAAGTTAAGCAAGAGCCCACAATGTTGAGTGTAGGAGCCCAAACCTGAACCTTTTGTTTTAATGCACTTTTTTTGTAATGATGGTGGTGGAAAGGTCGAGTGGTTGAGAGGAGAAGGGCTATTTGTCTACAAAACAAGTAAACTGAACGTGCGCTGATTGGCTGCTTTTATGCTGGCAAGTGAGCCAAGCAAATTGGGAAAAATAGTATGTCTTGCATTATTGCGGAACGTTTTAAGCATTAATATGAAGATTCACCAATTATTTGATGCAAATAAATGCATTAGGGAAGCATGAGAACATTACAGAGCAATGTCTGCAACCCGTAAACCAATCACATAACAAAAAGTAAACCTATAGACTTAGCCATAACACTAACCCTAAAACTAACCGCAACCCTAACCCTAAAAATAACCCTAAAACTTAACCTAACCCTAAAACTAACCCTTACCCTAAAACTAACCCTAACCTTAAAACTAACCCTTACCCTAAAAATAACCCTAACCCTTACCCTTAAGCTAACCCTTACCCTAACCTTTAATGCCTTCTTAACGAAATCAACGACATTCTGTAATTGGTTTTTTGGTTGCTTTCGGTGCCCACCAATATTTGAGTTTTATTTAGTCGGATAAGTTTCAATGTAGGAAAGCAAACTTTGCAGAATATTAATCGTGAGAATTTATAAATGCACAAAATAAAAGAATAACAATCATTCTAAAGCGATTTAAAACGCAAAAAAGTCTCAGACAAGGTATCCTATCAGTGCACAGCGACCTTGATCAATTTAACTCACCTGATGGTCCATAGTTCAGTAACGAACCAAGACGACCGATGGGCGATTTCGTGCGACTATAACCTGAAACAGAACAACGAATGCGATGACTAGATGAAAACGACCGAACCCAAAGAAAAACAAGACCGCTTAAACAAAGACTTCTACTCTTAAACTTTACTACTATTTGAAGGAATAATTTATTAGTCCTGGCTACAACAATCGGAACAATCAGTAAAGTCGTCCTTTGGCGGGGATGATTGACTGTCCTGGTCCTGGTCCTGGCCGGAGATGACTTCTGGGAGGCGTTTGGAGGCGGCTGCTGAGAGAAATGATCAACCTTCCGTAGGTCGTCTATATATAGTTATCGACAGCAGGCTTAAGTCTATATTATAGAAGATAAACCAATGGGAATGCTTAATTTATAATAATAATAATAATTTGTATATTTAAGGCCCAAGGGGCCCTGTCGTTACAAACTTAGTGCTATCGTGAAAATAAAAGTAATAATGATAAGCAGTGAACTCTTATAAATAATTGTCATCGGCAGTAAAAAAAACTCCTAGATCGGTGGATGAGTTCAGCGGGCCACCGAGTTCAAAAAAAGTTTAGGAGAAAAAACTGCCTTAATAGGTAAAAGGGTTTGATGTGGTTAGTTTGGGACCTGATGTTGAGGGTTCGGGACGTTTATGGTCATGGGAAAAAATAATATATCGTTGAGTTAGGAAGGGGTCATCCGGAAGGCAGGAGAAGGCAGTAGAAGTCAAGGCAACGTCATCGAGTTGCAACCCACCAGATTCCAGAGCCAATCGCGAACACCACAACGAAGGTTGCAAAAACGGAGAAGAATTCGCAGCCCTTGGAAGTGATGCTTGACTCTGCAGAGGGAAATGCTTACATATTTAGAAACCATTTTAGTATCCTGGGAAGAGCTTCAAATGCCAGGAGGACCCTTTTCAAAATCTACAACTTGCGTGTTTGGAAAGGAAACAGACAGTAACGACTTTATTTCCTCTAAATTTAAATGCTTATATAATTTGCCTTTAAAAATCGACAGTGTAGAAGACAGTCTAATATCGAGAGGAAGATTGTTCCAAATAAAAGAATATTTGGAGGTAAAAAAGCGAGAACGGTTAGATGTGGAGCTATGGGGTGGTAAAATTATCATGGAAGAGTTACGAGTGGCGTAAGGTCGGTCAACTGGAAGGAGAGCGTTAATTTGTGGGAGATTAGGACTATTGTTAACGCGAAACAGAAAGCATAGACCAGCTTCGAGTCTTCTTATCCAAAGAAATTTCATGTTTGCTAATTGACATCTATCTGTATAACACATACCAGACCCAGAAACAGAAAATATTTTACGAGTGAAAACTCGCTGAACCTTTTCAATCTTACTACGGTCATGCTGGGTCATGAGGCCAAAAAGCGGGCAGCAGTATTCTAGTATAGGAAGAACAAACATGCGGTATAGTTTTAACTTCATTTCTGGAAGGAAAAAGTTATGCGATATAAACCCACATATCTGTGCGGCCTTGGCAGAAATTCGATCTGCATGAGGTGATAATGCAAGCTTATTCGTGTAAGTAAGACCCAAATCCTTTATCGTAGATCTTTCTAACAGTGGACTATTTTGGAAGATAATGGGTCCAGGAAGCCTTGCGGGACCAAAACTCAAGAAACTACATTTTGATGGAGAAAACTCCATCTGCCATGTTGCGCTCCAACTTGAGAGAGTACGCAAGTCTGCGTTAACTTTATCAACAAAACTACTGGCCGTGTCCTTAGAAAATGAGTAAATACACTTAAGGTCATCAGCATAAATGAAATTTTCCGAATTATTTAGCACTGTTGAAATTTCATTTATGTAAAGAATGAAAAGGAGGGGAC
Source organism: Ligula intestinalis (assembly GCA_036362985.1). Classification (NCBI taxonomy): domain Eukaryota; kingdom Metazoa; phylum Platyhelminthes; class Cestoda; order Diphyllobothriidea; family Diphyllobothriidae; genus Ligula; species Ligula intestinalis. Next base: position 46,855,512 of record JAYGXS010000001.1, read on the forward strand.
CTAAAACCGTGCCTTGTAATACACCACTCGTTATCGGCTGAGGCATCGAGTAGCTATTGCCTACTAAGACCTTCTGGCTGCGGTTAGACAGGTAGGAGGCAATGAAATCGAGGAGGGGAGGCCTGATGCCTAGGGCTTCCAGTTTCACTAAAAGGCGCCTATGAGGCACCTTGTCAAAAGCTTTACTAAGGTCAAAGTAAATCACGATGACTGATTGCTGTTCATTACGAAGTGAAGTAACCAGGTTAAGGAATGCTAAGTGGCAGGTTTCGCATGATCTTCCAGGTAGAAATCCATGCTGTGAGGCACTTAATAGTTTATTTTCTACACAAAAATCGAGAATTTGATTAAAAATGATCTTTTCCAGAAGTTTGGCTAGGGCCGGGGTTTTATGAACACCTCGGTAGTTATTTACGTCCGAACGAGATCCTGACTTGAAGACTGGAAGAATAATAGATGTCTTCCATGAGTCAGGAAAGAAACTGTTTAGAAGATAAGCTGAGAATAGATAACTTAGCAATCGGGGGAAGCTGAATACTCTCTTGATAAGTGAATTTGGAAGGCCGTCAGTTCCCGAGGAGTGCGAGTTTTTTAGACGGATAATGTGCTTACGAATTACTTCTATGGAGAAATCTATGGTACTGATAGTATTGACTGAGCATGGCTGAAAAGACGGGACCGGTTCAGATTCCGTCGTAAGGTGTTTTGCAAAGAACGCATTGAACAGTTCAGCCTTCTCAGACTCATCTTGCACAAAGTTTTTATTTTCATTCAGTAAGGGGGGGATTTCGTGACCTCGTTTAGCGGAGGACCGACGGCGGAACAGTTGGGCAATCGATTTTGCAGAGTTTAACTCGCTGAGTGCGCAAGATTCCCTATGTTTGTCACGTGTAAGACGAATCTTAGACGCTAATTCGAAAATCTCTGCGATTCGAAGGTGCACCGATAATGAACTAGTAGACTGGTCTTTCAACTGTCTTTGCAATTTCTTCAGTCTAGACATAAGAAAATGAGGAACGGTGGGGTCCGAAGTATAAGGCTTAACAATTTTGATCGGCACAAATTCCAAAATGCTATTTGAAATTGCCGTCATTAAGTCACCGAGAATTGTTACACTGTTCGTGGAGGAAAGCTCCTGCCAGTCTAGTGAGTCCATAAAGTTGTTAATTAAATTAATATCAGCTAGGTCAAACGCACGGTAGGTACGAGTGGTGCTAGCCTTTTTCGTAGAAGCAAGCGGAAGGCAACAATGGATCAAAGTATGGTCACTTGGGAAGAGGTTCTGATTGTAGTCAACAAAAAGGGGGAAAATGTCATTAGTGAAAATTAAATCTAAAATATGCTGATCCCTTGTTGGGGAACAGACCAACTGAGACCAGTTTGAAAAATTGATGGTATCTAGGAAGGGCTGAAATCTGGATGGACAACAGTTCAATGACCAATCAATTTCGGGAAAGCTGAAATCCCCTGCGATAACTTTAGCATCAAAGGCGGACTCCGAAATCAGCCTAAATATTTCGCAAAGCTTTTCATCATCTTCCGATGATGAGTTAGGTGGACTATAAATGCATCCAATAATCGCCTTTTGACGGGGAGACAGGATAATGGATGCAAAGCAGTAATTGCCCGAGAATGACTCAGCATCTAGGTTGAAGGGGAAATGCTTAAAAATAGCTTTAATATAGAGAAGACAACCGCCACCACGTTTACTAGGGCGGTCTTGACGGTAGAAATCATACTCGTCTATTATGAGTAAAGCATCAGAAATTACTGGATGGGTCCACGACTCTGTAATGCATATAACATCTGGCTTCAGCTCGAACGCAATAGCTCTAAGCTGAGCCATCTTATTTAAAACAGATCTTGCATTAAGCAGGATGATATCTAGTGAAGCTTGAGTAATCGAACTAGGGTTATCTTTATTTAGTAATAAAAATTTGGAGGTGGGTAATTTGGTTGGAAGTTTGGAGAATAGCCATCGACTGGAGCAGGACAATTAACATAAGAAAGCTGAGGGGGATAGCTGAAAGCTGCAGGTAGACAGCTCTGTGAGATCGATGGGCCATAGGGATACGTGCCGTGGTGAGTTTGCTGATAGTTACCGGGAAATTGGGAAAACCAAGACGGGAAAGAGAGGCTGGAGGGCGAGGTAAGGTAACTATGAGGATTAAGCGGTGGAAAGCCTGGCCCAGTATGATACTTGTGATAAGTAGGGTAACTTATATGTTTGTTAGCTTCCTGTTGTAAAGGCTTAGTTAGTGTTTGGGAAGGCTGCATGCTCGCGGTTGAGTTCCGGATCCCACCCTTTCGACGACCTGAATTGGGTGCTTTAATAGAAGGTTTGGGAGGACTCTGATCGAGTATCGAAGCTGTTGGTCTACCTGACGTAGAAGGCTTTTCGAAATTTCTAGGAGGGCTACCAGAATTACTAGCTATGGCAACTGGAGAAGCATTAAAGTTGGAAGTAGACGGGGATGTCTGGTGACTTGAGGGGGATGAGACAGTTGCTGTACTGGGGAGCAGTAATCTAGGTTTGGCAGGAATAAAAGTGCATGGCTCGCTAGGCTTCCTAGGGCTACGACCAGGAACTTGAGCCGGTTGCGGTGAAATTACTATTTTATTCGAAGAACTTGACGCTATTCTTCGCTCCATTGGAGTGAGATCATGACAGAGGAAATACATTGCATTTCTCAGATATTTGGAAACAAGCTCTTGCTGTTTAAAAATTGCGTCTATTTCAATGGGTGAAAATAGCTTGACTAAAATGGGTGGGTTTTTACTGCGAGATGACAGTCTAATAGCCTCTGCTATTTTATAGTTAAATCCACAGGAGCAGAGGAAATGCATTGCAACGTCCATTGGCCTAATTGATTTCGGAACGTTTTTCAGAATAAAATTGTACGACCTTTTTTGTCTATCCTGTGACTCACTTGCGACCAAATTAACGAGACTATCTAAACGTTTGCATTCCTGAGAGGAAACTGCAGCGATATTCCCATCAAATAGGGTCCCAAGGATTGAGAGAACTGACCCAAATTTCAACATAAACTCGCTGCAATTTTTCATTGCAGACAAATCTATTTGCTCGGCAGTCAGATCAGGCTGAATACTGATGTCAGGCTGAAGACTGATATCAGTAATGATGTTTGCCTTTCGCAGACACCGCTTGGGTCTGGAATTCTGTGGCTTCCTACTGAATGAAAGTGTCGCCTGCATACTTTTCGAAGCAACAAGTAGACTAATCACGAAAACAGTTGGGAATTCAGAATAATACTAGAAGTACAAAACAAATGATTTGTACAGCGTTCTATGAAACAGAGGACAATATCTGACCAAATCAACGAAGGAGTTTGGTAGCAGATTTTGGCTAAGATAGTCAAATGTTACTTACTGATAATTTATTTAAGAAAACCAAAGACTTTGTGTCGTTTCTTCTCTTATAAAAATCAATTTATATAAAGCTTCACTTATCTTCGAATTTGAACAAACCACGTACAATAGCCAATAGCATAATCTCGCTGACATAAAATAGCCAATCAGTTAGCCAATAGGATAATGTCCGCTTGAAATAACCAAGTCGTGACACGGTACGCCGCCATCTTTAATATAGTGCAAAATGAACAAAAATTAGGGCCATCTTATGTGTATTTGCTACACTGCATCCTCCCCGAAAAAGGTATCGCTGTCCTCAGCGTGCACCTCATCCTCCGAATTATGTGGACTACTTCCTACAGGTACGAAAGTCTCCTCTATATCTTCGGGTGGCACCTCTTCGCGTGGGGGTTCGGGGTTACGATCTGGTTCGGCGGGACCGCCACCCAGTTTGAGACGGTTGAAGTGTACCGTAAACCCAGGGCTGAAAGGCCGTTCGTGCCCCTGGATAACGCACGTAGTGTCCGAAATAACTCGGGTAACGGTATATGGGCCACACCAATCAACTACAAACTTACATGGCATTCCCTGTGCAACGGAATAATTCCGAAGCCAAACGACACCACCTACTTCGTAAGGACTTCCGTGGGCCAAACGGTTGTAGTGATCATTTTGACGCCTCTGGGACCCCTGAAGATGTATCCGTGCTTCTTCTGCGGCGATACGCATCTTATTATGCAGACTCGTTAGGTAAACTCCGATGGGAACTTTGTTACTATCGCGAGGTACTTGAAGGTCCTCGATAATTCGAATTTCTTGGCCGCATGTAAGGGCAAAGGGGGTTTGATGGGTCGATGCACGTACCGTGGAGCGATAGGCTAGCATACAGGCTTGTAAAGCATCGTCCTACGTTCGGGGAGCCTGGCTATCAAAGAACGCTTTGAGCAAACCGATTAGGGTTCTATTCGTCCGCTCTATCTGTCCATTACCTTGCGAATGGTACGCAGTCGTGCGAGTTTTATTGATTCGCAGGTGCTTACATAAGTCACGTATGGTTGCGTTTTCAAACGAACTTCCCCTGTCAGAGTGAAGCTGATCGGGGGCGCTCCATCTACAAATCCAACCATTAAAAATGGCCTGGGAGACTGGTTCGGCAAAGACATCGGGCAAGGCTACTACTTCAGCCATCTTTGTGAAGAAATCAACCATCACTAAAATGTACCGATTATGCCTGTACGACTCGGCAATGGGTCCGATGATGTCAACACCAACGCGCTCGTTGGGATACCCGGTCAATATTGGCTGAAGAGGGGCCCTGTTTAGTTGTCGCGGTGGCTTAAGTTGATTTCATAGGGTCCAGTACCGAATGTGATTCCACACGGAACGCTTTAAGTTAGGCCAGTAATATCTACGCCTGAGTGCCCATTCGGTCTTGTATATTCCTACATGTCCTAACTCGGTATGTATCCTCTCTATTACTTCGTCTACCATGGATATAGGTAGCAAGATACGTCGTGGATGCTGATCACTATCTCTATAAAACATGACACCGTTATCCAAAAATAACTTATCCCAAACTGTGTGCAGGCAGCGCGTTTCGTAGCTCTGCCCCCTTAACTCATCCGTGCTCAACGACCGGGTTTCACTAATTATTCTATGGTACATCGGCCCAATGTGCGGGTCTTCACGTTGTGCCTGCGCCCACATATAACTTTGGTCGTCGTGAAGCGACATCGCACTTATGTTAATGTCCTTACACGATGGACAATTTCCGTGCAGTCTATAGGGTTTCCTAGATAGGGCGTCAGCATTATTGTGCAGACGACCCGGTCGGTATAAACATTCGTACTCGTAGCCTGCTAGTTGCTCTTGCCATCGTGCGACTTGCCCTTCAAGGTTCTTGAAATTACGAAGCCATGTTAGCGAGCTATGATCCGTTCTAACTATGAACTTCCGGTACTGTAGGAATGGTCGACATTCTTGAACGAAGAAGACGAGGGCAAGCATCTCTTTCTTAGTCACACAGTACAGCCCCTCAGCTTTGCTAAGGGATCAACTTAGGTACTGGATAACACACTCTGTTTTGCCAGCTTGTATTTGTGATAAAACAGCGCCAATCGCGAATTCACTTGCATCTGTGTCAAGTATAAATTCTCCCGCCTGTTGAATAACATTTGGGAACGCGAATATTGGACTGGAACACAAATTGTCTTTTAAAGTGTTGAAGCTCGCTGCACATTCGGGTGTCCACTTAAAGCGAACTCCCTTTTGCGTGAGCTTATTTAACGGTGCAGCTATGTGTGCATAGTCCTTAACAAACTTCCTTTAGTAGGAAGCGAGACCCGTGAAACTTCTGACCTCAGTCACATTGGTGGGTGTCGGCCACTCGCGGACTTCCACAACCTTATCTATATCGGTTTCGACCCCCGAGGCTGACACGACATGTCCTAAGAACTTAACCTTAGCTCGTAGGAGTACGCACTTTGCCGGCTTAAAGGTGAGACCTGCCTGTTGCAACCCGTCGAATATCCTACGCAAATTATGCAAATGATCGTCGAAATCCTTTCCAAGAATAATGATATCGTCGAGATACACATACCAGGTATTTGGGATAAATTGTGCTAGAACCTGGTTCATAAGCCTTTGGAAAGTACTAGGCGAATTAGCTAGGCCAATAGGCATTGTCTCGAATTCGTATACTCCAGAAGGGACTGAGAAAGCAGTATTCTCACGGTCGGACTGCCGGACTCCTACTTGCCAATATCAAGCAGCTAAAGCTAACGTCGAGAACACCCGATTACCCGAAAGCGCATCTAACTTTTCCTCAATGCGAGGTAACGGAAAGGAATCTTTAGTCGTGACCTCGTTTAACTTACGATAATCTACGCATAATCTTAATGTCCCGTCATTCTTCATGACTAGAACGACCGGAAACGACCAAGGAGAGCTATATGGCTTCATTATCTTTCGATCAAGCATATCGTCTATCATCGCCTTTGACTGTGTCTGGTAGAACACAGGTAGTCGTCGAGGCGGAATCTTAATAGGTCGGGCTGTTCCCGTATGTATTTCGTGATGCGCTGCATATGTTTGGCCGTACGAACGACCGTCTCAATCAAAAATGTCCCTAAACTCATGAATAAGATTACCTAGCTTCGTAGAGCTAACCGAATCGAGCAAGGATGAAACTAACCCCTTAACACATTCGTCTAACTGCGACGTGTTAACCTCGACCAGTAAACGTGGCGCCTCGATATTAAAGGGAATTTCAATTCCACAAAAGCGTATACAATTAAGATTAAAATCTACGTAACATTCAAAAGCATGTAAAAAGTCTGCTCCTAATATACATTTCCAAATGATATTTGGGCAAATAATGGATGTATGTGTAAATTTAATGCTGTCAAACAAAAGCTCTAGTTCTACTATGCCGTTGTGTCGCAGGGTGTTGCCAATAGCCGTTTTCAGACTAATTTTGGACTATTTGCAATATATAACCTTCGCTTGAAGTTTAAGAAATGTTTCTAGCCTAATAAGGGAGCACCCATCCCCTGAATCAACTAAGCATGGCAACTTAGAGTTTCCTAAAGTAGTATTAATAACTGGGAAAGACTTAGTGGAACCTACGTTCGTAATACACATATCAGTTATCAAAAGGCACTTATCGGATTGTTCGTCCTCACCTGGGGTGATCACTTGAACACCGGGACTATATGGGGGACGGTTCTGTCTCGCCCGTTGTTGTCTCCAATTCCCTCGTGGAGTGGGTGGTGTTGGGCCTCGCCAAGAAGAGGTCGGTTGTGGAGGTCAGTCCAGCCAGCAACATTCTGTGGCTGTCCATGCCAAGGTTTTGAAGGACCCTGCCACGGTTGAGGGAAGCCGTAGGACGGATAGGTTGGTGATGGAGGATTCATCTGCAGAGGTTTCATCTGCGTGGGAGGACTCATCTGCCACTGGGCCGTTTGAGTGTCAATATCGCGGGATAGGCACTGTCTGGTGGCGTAGACGCCAACCGTCATTGGAGGCCGGAGACCGAATGTGTTGCGAGTCATCGGTGGGACAGCGTCAAGCTGTGGCACGGCAATGTAAGCTGCTTCCTCTTGCTGGGCATACTCTAGAGCCTTCTTAACGGTGGTGGGTGTATTCCGAGCAAACTCACGCCTTACGTCATCACTAGCTACACCTTCTAGAAAGATGTCCAGGATCTTTGTTTCCAGATCAGCGAAGCTGGAGTCTGGAAAAGCTCTGTGGGCTAAGACGCAGAGATGGCGTTGGTATTCGCCAACTGACTCTCCTGTCATTTGTTTCCTGGTTCTAAGAGTTTGACGACTGTTCCATGCCGTGACTGGTACACCAAACTCTCGTCTGAGTCGCTCAAATAAAGACGCCGTGGTTAGTGATGACGTTATGTTACAGGCCCTAGCAACGCCCAGCACCTCGTCGTCCACGCATTCGAGGACGACAGCAGATCTGCTTCCTTCATCAATTTTGTCGATGAAGGTCTTCATGCGACTCTCCCATAGGTCGTAGTCATCTGAGGGCGAGAACCTATTGGGCCGCGTTGTCCTTGACGCAGGAGAAGTAGCCTTCTCCATTGCCGTTACTAGACGAGCGAGTAGGTCGTCGATGTCCATATCCCACCGCTGCCACTAATTTGTAACGAACCGAGACGACCGATGGGCGATTTCGTGTGACTATAACCTGAAACAGAACAACGAACGCGATTACTAGATGAAAACGACCGAACCCTAAGAAGAACAAGACCGCTTAAACAAAGACTGCTACTCTTAAACTTTACTACTATTTGAAGGACTAATTTATTAGTCCTGGCTACAACAATCGGAACAATCAATAAAGTCGTCCTTTGACGGGGATGATTGACTGTCCTGGTCCTGGTCCTGGCCGGAGATGACTTCTGGGAGGCATTTGGAGGCGGCTGCTGAGAGAGATGATCAACCTTCCGTAGGTCGTCTATATGTAGCGCCCTCCACTCGTAGGGTATGTTCTGATGTTGAAGCAGGAGTTTCTTCTTGCGTTTTCAGTATAATCTCCGAGCTAAAATGCTCACGTTGGAGGTTTCCGGCGTAATCCACATTTATATCATCCATACTTCTGATAAGTAATGAAGCAGTGAGAGAGATAAGAATGGTTTTTTTGTCTATACAGATGGAGAGAGGGAAACCAGGGTATACAGTGCTGGAAAGTGGTTACGGGGAAATCTCACGGACAATACGGTCCGGAATCGTAGGCTGACAGTCCAAAGGGAGTGTAGAGCTGGAGCCTGCTACGGGGGATGGGACAGTCTTGGCCGCAGTTGATTCTACAAAAGAACCACAAGAAAAACACACTGTACGACCTCTGCACAACCGGATCCAGACCACTTTAGTAAAACACCAGAAAAACGGTTGTGCCAATTCAGTTCAGCTGTATTACACTTCCCCTCTTAAGACGGGACCCTGTCCTCAGGGTCCGGGTGTACCTGGAGGGGTGCGTCGGTAACAGTGACCTCATGAGACATTTCCGGGAGTAGGTATTCGGGAATAATTGTAAGGGGGTTATCCAACGCGGAAGGTAACCGTCCACGGAACGGCTTCAATTTGTCAAAATGTGCCGTAGTGGAGGGACCGTTGGACAATCTGACGTCTTGGATGATATATGTAGAAGGTAGGATGACGCGGAGGATGCGAAAAGGGCCCTCCTACGGGTGGTGTAACTTCGCGAGTGTGCCGAGGGGCGGTATAGGTCGTTTACGCAAAACCAGTTCACCTTCTTGGTGTGGAGTGCCATGTACGCGGGAGTCAAAATTTTCTTTTTTGTGTTGGTACGCTGCACCTAAGTGTTCGCGCGCTAGATTATGGGTGAGTCGCAAGAGTTCCTGTAATTCTAAGGTGTATGAACCGGAGGAGTAATTTTGAGCTTCCGCGATGGGTAGGTGTGAATCGATTGGGAGGCGGAAGTTTCGTCCAGTTCCCATGTAGAATGGTGAGTAGCCGGTGGATGAATGTACGGTGGCTCGGTAAGCCATCAGGGCATAAGGAAGCCTTATGTCCCAATTGAGTGGTCGGTTGTCGGAAAACGCCTTTAATAGGTTATCTAATGTCCGGTTGGTACGTTCTACTTGTCCGTTACCCTCCGGGTGGTACGGTGTCGTTCTGGTTTTATGGATCTCTAATTGGTCACACACGTCCTGAACGAGTTGGCTGTCGAAGCTAGCCCCGCAATCGGAATGTAGGGATAGGGGTCTCCGAAGCGGCAAATCCATTCGCTCATGATAGCTGAGGCCACGGATACTGCGTCTTGTCATCCGAGAGGTATGGCTTCGGCCCATTTTGTGAAGTAGTCAAACATGAGTAATACGTACTTTTATCCCGAAATGGATTACGGTAGTTCAACTATGTCCATGTCAACTCTTTTTGGAATGGAAAACCAGTCGGCATGGACTGTAATGGTGCGCGGAACCGTTGAGGTGGTGACTTGAAAGATGCACAAGTAGTACATGTATTGCAAAATTTAATGACTTGTTGACGTTGTTTGGGCCACAAGAATCTATGTCAAGCTACTATTTCTGTCTTAGTCTGCCCTACATGCCCTAGCTCTTGGTGTAGATCCGTTAAGACCGGAATTACCATACTTCCTGGTACCATAATGCACGGTGGGGAACTAATGGGATCCTTGAGGAACAGCAACTCATTATCCATGTAGAGGTGAGTCCACTGGTTGCGTAGGGCCTGTGTGGCTTCTAATGATCCTTTGAGGTCATCGATCGTCGGTCGGTGTCGACCCTTAAGTAGCTGATCGTAAATCAGAGCCGTGTCCGGATCGGTGCTCTGTGCCACAGCTCAATGGTACCAGGTGGGTTCGCTTATGTGAATCGAATTTACAGTAGTATTGTGTATCTGGTTGTCCTCAGATATCTCGGTAGAGCGTCGGGACAACGCATCAGCGTTAGTGTGTTTAGTCCCTGGTCGGTATTGGCATTTAAACGTAAATTGTTGTAGCGGTTCCTGCCACCTGGAATACTGCCCTTCCAGGTCTTTTTTAGTTTGTAACCATTGTAAAGCTTTGTGATCCGTTCGGGCGAGGAAAGGTTTACCAATCAAGAATGTCCGGAACCGTTTTGCAAAAGTTACGAGAGCCAATAGCTCGCGATGATGAACGGAATAGTTACGTTCTGTTCCCGACAACGTCCTACTGATGAAGCATATTGGCCGCTCATTTCCACTTGAATCGGCCTGTGATAATACTGCACCTATGGCGAAGTCGCTGGCATCTGTATCAAGGATAAATTCTGGTGTATCGGCGTCCGTGTTTGGGAGTGTGAGTACAGGTGCGGATACCAGGAGACCTTTCAGTTCGTCAAAGGCGCTTTGGCATTCTGTAGTCCAGCTAAACTTTCGACCTTTTTCTGTTAGGCAATGCAGTGGTTGCGCGATTTCGGTGAAGTGTAGGATAAATTTCCAATAATATGATGCCAATCCAAGGAAACTGCGTACTTCGGTTACGGATTTAGGAGCAGGCCATAATTGTACCGCACTTATCTTTTCTGGAGAGGCGCGGATGCCTTCTCTACATATTTCATGGCCTAAGTATGTAACCTTATCCTTAAAAAAAGTACACTTCTGAGGATTGAGCCGCAGTCCTGCGTCGCGTAGGGCTGTTAACACTGCTAGTAAATTTTCGTTGTGGTGTGCTATTGTGCGGCCGAACACAATTACATCATCTAAATATACGAGACACTGCGTTGGTAGTAACTGTGCCACTACGACCTGCATCAGCCGTTGGAAAGTGGCCGGGGCATTGCATAATCCGAATGGCATCGTTTCGAATTCGAAGAGGCCTTGAGGGACGATAAACGCAGTTTTGTGACGGTCTGCCGGTTCAACTTCTACCTGCCAGTATTCTGACTTAAGATCTAATGTCGAAAACCAGCAAGCGCCAGCTAATGCATCGAAGGTCACGTCAATGCGGGGTAGTGGGAACGAATCTAGTGTAGTCACTGTCTTTAGTCGCCTGTAATCGACACAAAAACGCAACGTTCCGTTCTTTTTCGGTACGAGTGTCACCGGGGAGGCCCATGGTAACTTTGACGGACGTATGACCTTACTCTTGATCATATCATCGAGAAGTTGGTTGACTTCTTCGTTATAGTGAACAGGTATTCGCCGCGGCGGTTGCCAAACTGGTTTGGCGGTGCCTGTTTCGATGGAGTGTCGTAGGTACGCGGTGCGGCCTAAAGATTCTTCGTCTCAAGTGAAGACATCAGCAAACTCTTCTAACAGTGATCGTACAGCTTCTCGGGTGTTACCAGGAATATCTTTACTGTCCGGCAATATCGTGTCGATGTTGATGGCCGGCAGTGCAACAACGGCTTGGATGGCTGTACAGACTAACTTTTCATCGAATGTCGGTAATGTAGCCTCTCTCGTGCATTTCGCCCGGTTAAATGTAATCGTTCGTTGTTTAACGTGGATCACGCACTCGTGGCGGTCAAGGAAGTCCATCCCCAGTAATATATCCCATGTTAGGTCTGGTACAACTAGGAACGTGTCCTCTTTTAGACCAGACTGAAACGTTAAATGTAGAGGCAGAGATCCAACGCAAGCTAGTGGAGAACCGTTCGCTGTCGTTAAGCCCAGTTTACTCGACCTTTTGTGTAGTTTGAAGTGTTGTCTACGTGACAATACTCACGGGTTTACCAATGATCTACTCGCCCCAGTGTCGATCAGAGCTTTTACAAGCTTAGCATTTGCGTAAAGTTCAGTGCAAAATGGTTCTACCAATGTATGAAATTGAGATACAATTTGAATCGAGAACGTACCCGGTGTGGTTTGTTCGCCGAAAGAAGGTGTTCGTTCATTGTTGCATACACAGACTTGCGGGTTTGGAAAATGATTATACCCTCCACATCCGGGAAACTGTGGCCGTTGGTATGATGCGGCTCGGTTTGGTGGATTATAGCTGAGCCGGCGCCAGTTGTTGTTCTGTGGTCCTCGTGTTTGGGTTTGTGGGGCAGTGGGCTGGGCTGGTTGAGCAGTCGGTTTCGTTAACTGTGTCACTTCCAAGTAGTGTTCTACTCGGCTCACCGCCTTCTGTAAATTCTGGGGTGGTTGAAGGAGCAGTGAACGACGCAGCTCCATTGGATTTAGATTTTTCACAAAGAAGTGTAGGGCTGCGTCATGACAGTCCGTCTCGGCGACCGAGGGATAGGCTGGTCTGCAAAGACGCCGTAATTCCGCTGCATACTCATTCGGGGTTTCGGCTGGTAGTATACATCGTGTATACATCTGGTCCAGTGCAGCCCTTTTTGATATCTTCGGTTTAAGTATATTCTTCAACTGCCGGCACAGTTCTTCTACGGGTGTGTCCTCGTCGAGGCCGGCATCCAAGGCCTTGTCCAACTGGGACTTCGTCAGGCCTTATAAGATAGCCATGCTTCTATCCTGGCTGCGCACTACCCGGACTTGAAACTGCGCACGGCGTAGCCAGGTTGAAAAATCCTCTTTTTCGTCATATCCGGACAATTTGAGCAGAAGACTAGTGCCGGAAGAAAAAACTGCATTCTGAGTAGTGGAGTTCGTAGGCACCGGTGCCACCAATGTAGAGCCCTCCACTGGAAGGGTATGTTCTGATGTTGAAGCAGGAGTTCCTTCGTGCGTTTTCAGTATAATCTCCGAGCTAAATGGCTCATGTTGGAGGTTTCCGGCGTAATCCACATTAATATCATCCATACTTCTGATAAGTAATGAAGCAGTGAGAGAGATAAGCATGGTTTATTGTCTATACAGTTGGAGAAAGGGAAACCAGGGTATACAGTGCTGGAAAGTGGTTACGGGGAAATCTCACGGACAATACGGTCCGGAATCGTAGGCTGACAGTCCAAAGGGAGTGTAGAGCTGGAGCCTGCTACGGGGGATGGGAAAGTCTTGGCCGCAGTTGATTCTACAAAAGAACCACAAGAAAAACACACTGTACGACCTCTGCACAACCGGATCCAGACCACTTTAGTAAAACACTGGAAAATGATTGTGCCATTTCAGTTCAGTTGTATTACATATATATAGTAATCCACAGAAAAAGTTGCTAGTCAATACCTTCGTGTAGGTTTTCCCTGTGTATATACGCACTTGTCCGCTCAAGCACTACTTCGTACCTTTCTAGCGCAGAGGTAATTTAGTATCGCGAAATAGGACCTTGACCTTGACCGCGGTTGGTTCAAATTTTGAGACAACGGGGAAGATTTCTATAAATCGATCTATTTACAAGAAGAAAGGCTTTTAGTTTTTGTATTCATTATACAAATCTTCTTTATTAGATCTTTTTTTATCTGGAATCCACTTATTTCTCAAAATGTCGAATTCTACTAAATGTCCTCAATGTAACTGCAATGTCACACGTCGGACGAAAGCCGTCCAGTGCCAGGGCTGTTCCAGCTGGTTCCATATTGCTTGTTTAGCTGTGACCGCCACACAGTACGAAGCTCTCAAAGAATTCGACGTTCAATGCTTCATCATCTACTGTGAGCCATGTAGAACCCAATCTGCACTCCATCTTTCCACTATCCATGTCGGCACAGTCCAAGCAGTTGTGGACGAGGAGACAGTTCTACCTATTATAGCCCCTTCAGCTGCAGATTCTGCATCTGCAAATTCTGTTGTCCGGGGTGACACGACATGTCCCTCTCCGCCTTTTGTTCCTGTAACCAAAAAGCCCACGAGGTCTAGACGACAGAGAGAAACCAACCCACCCGTGCATGTTCCCGCCCCCGACTCGATTCCGGAGCAGACCCCATCAACTAGTGCGCCGAAGCGCATGAACACCCCGGTTGTTGCTGCAGCTCCCACATCTATGTCGGTGAAACGACCAACTACTGAAGTGAGACAACGTGACAGGTGTCCGATAATGTTCAACGTTCCTGAAGCGACAGAAGGCGATGCCACCTCTCGATTAAACTTTGACAAAGTTGCGATCGATCCCATTTTGCAACGGCTGTTGGAGAATGCTGGTGAGGAAATCGCGGTTAACCAAATGATTCGACTCGGTGCCAAATCAGAAAGCCGCCCACGTCCGCTAAAGCTCATATTCGAGTCATCTGTGATTGCTAAAAAATGGCTGTCAAGATGTTATAAGCTCAAGGGCCTACCAGTATCAGTAAAACCCGACCTCGCACCCAAAGAACGGGAAAAACGCCGCACGGCCGTCCAAGAGCTAAAGCGTCGGACACTCACCGGCGAAACGGACCTGATAATCCGAAATTTTCGGGTTATGAGGAGACGCCGTCTCCTCACTGCACCATTGATCGTGAGGTTGTTAGACAACTCAGTCGAACAGCCTCCCCAATCGGTTTAATCAATGCCAGAAGCTTGCTTCCCAAACTTGCCGAGCTCTCCCATTGGGTTAACAACCAAAGGCCGTTCTTCTTTGGAATTACGGAAACTTGGCTCCATCCTGATATTGGTGACGCTGAAGTTCACATTCCTGGCTACAGCGTTTACCGAATTGATAGAGCCGGTCCTGCGTATGGGGGGGGTCGCATTGTACGTGAGACAGGACCTCCTAAGCAAGGTTATCCGAAGCCTTGGAGGTGAAGGCCTCGTTGAACAACCTTGGGTGTCAGTCTCCAGCTCCCGCGAATCACTTGTAATGGTGGGTGTCGTGTACAGGAGTCCTAGCACTACGACTCTGGCCTGGCTCAACACGTTCGCTGAATACGCATCATCTTCTCATGCGTGTATTTTGGGTGACTTTAATCTTCCTTCGGTTAATTGGTCTACGGCACCCCCAGTATCCACATCTCCAAACTGTCTTAACAACGCTTTTCTGGATGTTGTTTCGGTCAATGGTCTTGTGCAAAATGTACTGTCGCCTACGCGGATATCAGCTTCCTCGTCGTCGTGTTTAGATTTAATTTTAACCAACCAGCATGATGAAATTTCGAATGTCACCATCTCGAACCCACTGGCCACTGGTGATCATTGCATCGTTTCCGCGCACTATCTGCTTTCACGACCAACAGTTAGACCCCGAAGACCACCACGGCCAAATGTTTGGCGTACGGACTTTAACGGCATGCGTCAAGCTGCTCCACTTTTACTATGGGAGGTGCCTACCGATGCCTCTGTAGAGGAAAAATGGGCACTGTTGAAATCTAACGTTACTGCACTTGTCACGGAGTTTACTCCAATGTCTGTCCCTGGTTCGTCCCGGTTATTTCCACCCTGGATCGGCCGAACAGCTCAAGGGTTATTGCGAAGGCGCGACCGAGCGTGGAAAGCGTTTCGTTTACTCGGAACGCAATCTGCATTTGATCGCTATAAACGAGTGCGTAATGAATGCCATGCCGTTATAAGGCAAGGTAAAAGGGATTACGAAGATGCCATACTGGAAGTCTCCGTCTCTCAGCCAAAGCGGTTCCACGCCTATATCAACCGTCGTCGCAGAGCTCAACCTGGAATCCTAGAGATTATTGCAGCGGATGGTCAGCGCATGCTATCGGACGGAGAGAAAGCGCAGGCCTTGGCATCACAATACCGGGGTGTATATGCTAACCAGCAGCGAACAATAACAACAGTGTCCCTCCAATCTCAGACCCCTGATATTTTAACGGACATCGAGTTTTCGGTAGAAAAAGTTTTCCGTATTTTGACTGCACTTAAATCCTCGACCTCACCTGGACCCGACAATTTGCACCCACTTATACTGAAGCATCTGGCGGACATCATTGCTCCAATTGTTATGGATATTTTTCAAACGTCCATCAGCACGAGCACTCTTCCTCAAGATTGGAAGTTTGGTGTCGTGAAGCCGTTTTATAAATCCGGTGATAAATCGCTTCCCTCCAATTAAAGGCCAGTTACTCTCACCTCGGTTTTAGTGAAGGTTCTCGAAACTTTCATAAAACAAGAGATCGACAATTTCCTGGACCAAACCAACGGTTGGATTCAAGAGCAACACGGTTTCACGCGCGGAAAATCTTGTGTCACAAACCTGTTAATTGCCCGTGAGTCTTGGGCCGAATCGAAAGATAGGGGTTGCCCAACGCATGTGGTATTTGTCGACTTCAGTAAAGCGTTTGACCGGGTTTCTCACCAATTGATCGTAAACAAGTTAGCAGCCCTTAGTATTGGTGGCAACATTCTGAACTGGATCCGGTCATATTTGAGTGATAGGACTTGGAGCGTCAGTGTCGGAGGTGTATTGTCTCCTGCTGAGGTCGCATCATCTGGGGTTCCTCGAGGATCCATTCTTGGCCCCACCTTGTTCTCCATCTACGTTCAGGATCTGAAACAATGCCTTTCCTCTCCGTTCGTATTGTATGCCGATGACCTGAAAGTATGGCGTGATGTCACAGGTGCCAACGACATAATCGCCCTGCAACAGGACCTTATCCAGTTAGCCTCTTGGGCTTCAAGTAACCAATTGCCGGTCAATGCTGCGAAATCGGCGTTCATGACAATAGGATCAACTGAGGTCGTCTCACCATAATCGCTCAACGGTGTCCCACTCCGACAAGTCACGGAATTCCGCGACCTCGGAGTCATGATACAAGACAACCTGAAAACAAACTGTCATACAGCCAAAATTCGTGCGGCTGGGCTTCGGTGCTTATGGATGTTGAGGAGGACTTTCTCTTTGTGGTCTCCCGCCATATTTAAAAAGCTGTTCTCCATCTACGTTCGGCCTGTCATCGAGTTCGCGCGCCCAGCCTACTTTCCTTGCTACGCAGTAGAAATGCTCGCACTTGAATCGGTGCAACGACTGGGTTCGAGGATGGTCCCACAACTGCGTGGACTTCCCTATGAAGCACGTCTTCGCAGTTAAAAATTGTTTTCCTTGGAGTATCGGTGACGTCGAGGCGATCTAATTTTTCTATTCCGCTTGGTTGTGCTCAAACACTACCCAGAGTTGGATTGGATCATCATTCGAAATTACAACGCCCGCACCCGAGGCCACTCCTTTCGCCTAGTCCAGCAACGTTCAGACCATCTACCTCAGAATTACCAGTTTTCCCGTCGGGTCATCAAAGACTGGAACTCCCTGAGTGAGGATATTGTCCAAGCAATGTCGGTTCCCAGTTTTGAAAGCCGCCTTGATGCCTTTTTTCTATGGCCATGGATGACAACATCTACTCAACCAGTCAGCGGTTCCCACTTCCTTTCGAGGATCGCCGTCCTGTTTGAGTTTATTTTTCTGTCTTGAACTATCTTTGAAGAGACTCCTCCGGGCCTTGGGCCTCTTGTCTTAAATATATTGAAATTGAAATTGACAGCAGGATTAAGTCTATATAATGGAATATAAACCAATGGGAATGCTTTATTTATACAATAGCCAATAGCATAAACTCGCCGACATAAAATAGCCGATCAGTTAGCCAATAGGATTATGTCCGCTTGAAATTGTAGCAGTCTTGCCGGATTCCTGCTTTAAATTCTCGACAGAGGATGGTTCTTGTCTCAAAGAAGGTCCTTGATTGATAACTGCGAATTCACTGAGGTCATTCTCGTCAGCTGGTTCAGTCATTCTTCCTAACTCGTTTCCAGGCATACTTACGATGGTAGAAGTGGAGTAAGGAACCAGAGTTTATTTTAGGAGAATACGAAAAAGGGGGGAAACAAGTAGGAAATGGGCGAGCGAAAGTGGCAAACGTCAACACAAGGGTGGTAGAGAATAAATGGTTCGGCAAGGAAGGATAATTCAATCTGAAGGCTTCTCAGGCACAATTTTCACCTCCGGCGTCGATTCTGTCGCTCCTTCACCTGAAGAGGCAAAAAAACAGGCACTTCGATCAACCAGCTCAAAACAGCCCCTTTCCTGTGCCACCCCGGATTCGAATGCCCGCCTTTACAAAATAACCAAGTCGTGACACGGTACGCCGCCATCTTTAATGTAGTGCAAAATGAACAAAAATTGAGGCCATCGTACAGTTCATCCCAGTCGAGTGGGCGAAGGTGACCAGACTGGTGAAGTGGAGGACGCATCTGGAGAGCGTCAGCTATTTTCCCCGTCTGAAGGATCAGTATCGTTGTGTGCTTATGGTTTTGACCTAATAAATACTCGTCCTACACGGATTCTTACGCGTTGTGTGTGCGATTGTTTGTTGACAGTTTACGTCACAATGATATTTCAGGCATCTGAAGAAGAACAGCAACGACTCCAAGGTTTTACGACAGAGGGAAGTGAACCAGTGAAGAACGAATCTATATCCGAAGGAGAAGGAGCCCCTACTCAGTCCGCTACAGTGAGATTTCGGCCAAGCAGTTCGTCGCCCTGCTCATTACTGCTTACAGCATGTATCCTTTGCCCGGCACTTGTTTCGTAATAGTTGTGCTGCTAATACTTTTTTGGGGCCTAAAAAATAAATTTCAAATGCTCAAGAAACAGAATTCAACGACGAACCCGGGGAATTTACGAATATACTTCGGATCCGAAAGTGGCACTGCAAAACAATTCGCTGGTGATGTAGCGAAATATATTTCTTCATCTCTCAGACTGGATGTTAAGATTGTTGACCTTCTTGACTTTTCTCGGGTGAGTATGATATTAATTTTATTCGAATCGCTTAGATGGTCCGTCGTTAGTTTTTGTTAGACTCGACAGTTTGATTGAGAATAGTATAAGCCGATTTTCGATTTTTATCACTATCGTAATTAAAGTACTGACACTGGCCAAACCAGAGGACCTTGGTGCGCATTAATTGTGCTCATAATGTCTTCTGATGTTTAGTCAAAATTATAAAACAATGATTTTGTTGTGTGCTTAGGACGCCTGCAATATCGAGAGACTGCAGGATTGACGCAGAAGAATCCTTTTGCCAATTTAAGACCTATTTGATTCCAGGTTAATGATCAGAAAGCTTACTGCATTACGCGTTTGATTAATAAGAAAGGCTGTCAGTATTCAATTTGATATTCTTTGTTACTTCGGCGCTCCTTAGCAGTTCAAACTTTTGGTATAGTTTGAAATGCATAACGCCCAGAATGTAATGTCTTAGTAAGAAGTCTTTTTTGTATGCGCACAGGGTGCATATTAAAAATCTAACAGTTCTCAGTATAATGCTCTTGTAAATAAAAACTCAGATACTCGGGCTGGCTGGCTAGTAACCCTTGTTGGATCAGGAGCCCCGCCAGATGGGCCTTAATCCCGACGGGGAGAAGGAGGAGGAGGGGAAGTCGGAGCAGCATGTTGCGTAGGGGCTGCTCCGTCATTAAAACAGATGGAGAGAAGGGGAGATAGATCCACCGTATGGAGATTGGTGTAGCAGACCTTGGCCGCCGTAAGGGCGGGCGGGAACGCAACGAAGACGCGTCTGCTGTAGTTCCCAGATACTCGGGCTAGATAGTGCGGGTAGAGAGGACACTATTATCAACTCCATCCCAATACACCCATAGAAAATTTGTTGCTAATCCATAAGATTGTTTTCTCAGGTACACGATTGCGTATCACGCGACGTTGAGTTACTCAAGAGTTACTAAAGAGGCAGTTCTTAGAAGATTGTCATAAGAAGGTCATAAATCTGTGACTGTTCAAAAAATATGTAATAAATCCTTGATATCATCCAATTTTTTTCTTTACCTACATCCTTGTCCGCATCTGCACACGTCCTGTTCCCAAAGAACTTCCCTGGGTTTTACACAATTATATATCTTGGGATGCCGATATTTCAAAATATACAACCTATATACATTTAGTATGTAATACTTTTCGTTACAAGTGGCATTTATGTATTTTCGAAACTCATTCGTGAGTCTGTCATCAGGCAAATGTGCACACTTATGCATACACAGGTGCGAAAAAGAGATTGATCTCTCAGTGTCAATGTTAGACCCCATACGTTTGTCAATATAGTTTTCCATTAAATATTGCCTTCCTAGATATTGGTCCTACTACCTTCCACCTTCCAATCCCTTTCCTTAAAAACCTAGTTTGGTCTAGTATAACTCACCAGGCGCAACCTAAAACGCTTAACTTGTCCACTGTCACGTATGATTGAAGACTGTTTACGATATGTCGCCCTATCGAATTGATTGCGGTGTCCGGTAGCCTTATCTAACAGGCATGATATCATAAAACAGTTTTACCCTCTGGTACCTCCTTTTATAATGTGCATTCTTAAGTTAGCAAGATGTCTCCTAAGAGGGTACAACACCAACAATGCTAGTCTGGATTCAAGCGTGACTTCTGACAATGGCGTCTCTTTTATATTTAGGAGGTGCAAACACACAAAACGTGTTCTATTGTATATATGGGATAGCCGTACGCTTATAATGGTCACACAAGGAGCCAAAATCATTCCTCGCTGTTAAGTATTTTTTATCGGCACTACAGCGAATGCATTGTGACAGTTTTTTCTCTGGGGAGCTTGACCATATAGTCATATCTGTACAGAATTCGTAGCACTGAATAAGCTTCTTCACGTCAAAATAATGTAATGTGATAGGGATGTTAATTGCTTGGTAGATAGTGTTGCTTCTTATTCAGGTCTATTCTTTTTCTATAATGTTTCTTGTTTAACATTTTTAGAATACATTCCACGAGTTGCTTGACAAAAGCGACTCTATTGTGATTTTCATATTGGCTACCTATGGGGATGGGGAACCAACAGAGAATGCACGAACGTTCTTTCATATCTTGAAGTCCTATGATGGCTGTTTGCGTGGACTTACGTACGTCGTAAGTTGCATTTTACATTTAGTAATCTCTCCGTTTTTCATTGTATGACACTTGTTTATTCTAACCCTACTTAACATCTAAAATAGGTTAATTCTTTAGTCGAATATTCTTTTTCAAACGCAGTCAAACAAAGGGGTGGCAAAAACGTTCGTTTACTTGAAGTGAAGATTCAGCCTTTCGTAACCTAATTTAGTTGTCATATCTTACACTACGGCAATTATGGATATCTATTTTGAGGTTCTATAAAAGATCATCGATTGCGCACGGTTTCCGGCCTATAGACTCACATGTTCATAGCCATTATTACTTTCATAACTGCCATTTTGCTGGAGATTGACCATCTGTTCTAAGTAGCTTAAGGTTGTGCATGTTCATTTTAGGGCGCTAACATGCGAACCTTCGCCACAACTGCTTATTAGAGTAAAAATACTTGCATTTACAATGCATCTTCGCCATTTCAAAAACAAACCGATGGTTATCAGGATTTTTGGAGATTCATCCTCCACCCTGGTCTTCAACTGCTTTTGTCCTAAACCTGGCCTTATTCGAAATACTCAATCTAACTGTATCCGTTCTTCTCAAAGTGCTCTAGATTACCGCTTCATCGGTCTGTCAGCATTTTATCCGTGAAACTGTCAGGCTACCGTTTTACTGTTCTCCTATGTGATTTAGCCATCGCTCTGAATGTCTTATGTTGTAATACAGGCCGTCTCGTATTCGGGTCGTTCTCCGAATTGGAAACATTTTCGCAAACGGAAGCGAATATGCGAGTCCCAGGCTCTTTTTGCAAAGAAGATGAAAGCGCTGTCACTTGGACAGCACTTGTATTTGTCTGAGCTTTTGGCTTCGTAGAAGTGGCCGTCTCCAAAAGACTATGAGCATGCAGCCACAATTAAGTGGTTTTTTAGCTAGTCAAGGGAAGGGGAGTAGAAGGGAGTCGAATGCAAGCGCCGCCCCAATGACTGGGTATTAATCTTTCCTGAAAACATTTTATCCAGAGTTCCCGTTTAAAAAATATCTTAACGCAACTTTACCGTTTACTTCATCCCAGGCTTGCGTCTGATTTAATCTCAGTTAGAATTATCGTTGTTATCTATTCCAACTAGAAAGTTAACCTTGAATTATAAGGGATTCATCAATTACGCATCCTCTTTACCATGCGTTTTCTGTGTAATTACTTAAACGTCAGGACGTCTGAAGCCCCATATTTCGTTTGCAGGCCGCCCACGTACGTCTTGGGCCACGTCGTTCATTCACTGTTGACTCAAATAAATTTCAAGTATTTCTTCACACGTTTGTAATCTTTACCTTCCTCCTTCTTGTATAGGTGTTTGGTTTGGGTGATTCCGCATATCTGCATTATAATGTAGTTGCAAAATTTGTGGACCGCCAACTCGACGTCTTGGGTGCGTGTAGGTTGCAGGAACTTGCTCTCGGCGATGCAGCTGATAACCTGGAGGCTACCTTTTCAGCCTGGGAGTCAAAGCTTGTTTCCAGCTTGGCCGAACACTTTGGCTTGAAATCTCCTTGCATGGATGCCATCCGCCACACTTCTGTCTCAACTGTCGAGGACGCCGTGCTTTTGGAAGAAATAACAGCCGAATCTGCTGCCAACAGGGGTGGCGTTTTCACCGGAGAACCAGAAATGGTTAATTCCTACAAATTCAATGCCCCGTGAGTAAATACTCTATATTTGATACAGATTGTTTATTTGAAACATATTTTGCCCGATCCTACCGGTATGTCAGTTCGGCCGTCGTCAGCGAACGCCTGCCCATGGCGTGGACGTATCACCGGTGGTTTGCAACTGAATAAATGTAGCTAGGCAGACCAGGCAGCGCCTACCGGGCTGACCGTTCTTTCACGTACTTAGCTCCGGTGGCAAGTTAATGGTCAGACTACTGGAAGTGGGTGCGCGAACGCAGTGACTGATGAGGCTACAGCTCGTCTGCGCGTGCCACACCCACCATGTGCCAAGCTTCTGTATGATTGGTTCAGGTCTTGCATCACAGAGAACGCCAGCAATATCACATTAAAAAAGGCGTCAGTGTAGCGTGACCATCAGTCCTCCAACTTTTCAGGTCACGACTCTTAGCACATCGTGGTATATTCAAACTTGTCAGATTGAATATAGTGAAGAGGACGTCCGTTTGTCTTGGGAATGGATTTTCAATTGTCCGTCTCACTTTCCTCTTCCACGCACCAGTCGACGACACACACCTCTCTGCCAGCTAGTGATGGGATTCTTACCTCCTACGCAGTCTTCAACTGCTAGTGTTAGCACTTTTGATGCAGTTTTCGGTCATATTTTACATCCAAAAAATATCCGAATGAACGGGGGGAGCAAGTGTTAAATATGTAAGCGTTAAATGTGGTCTGTGTTTAACCAATAGCCTCACTTAGCGCCTGGGCACGATTGGGGATAAGCCCGCAGTTCAGTCTATACCCGGAAGAGTTTGCTGCCGAATGAGAAACTGATTTCTATAAATTTCCTGTTGTTTCTTATTTTGTGTCGATTGCCGTATTTTTAGACGATAAACCATCGGAATCATTTTCCATCTAAAATCGTTTTGTTATTTACTTTCTCATTGGTTGTAACTACAGTTTACGTTGAAAATGCGGGAAATTGCCATGCCAATTAACAGTAGTTATTGAACCGCAGTTTCAGTCTATCAGCCAAACTAATTATGGTGCTGTTTCGGAACTTTTGCTTGCTGATTTATACCTATGCATTGTCGTGCAAGTTCTTGTATTTGGTCATTTTTCTATCCCACCTGCGCATTATTGGTAGTCATTTACCGCAAAATTATTTTATCACAACTTCTTTGTATTGTAGCCCGTTTTCGGCCAAGAATCTCTTTCTGTCGCTTGTTCTTCGCAATGCCGAACTGTATGCCGAGGACTGCAAACGATCGTGCCGACTAATAGAGCTGGATATTTCCAATTCTGGTTTCAAGTGAGTCACTTGTGCTCACATAACTGAAAAAGCTTCCATTTTCCCCCGTGTTCGATTCTCATACACCGGAGACCAAGTGCATGACAATTGGTCAGGGCGGACTATTTCAGAAGTAATCTTTTCCTCCCACCGAAGGCAGCATTGTAATTTGTGTAATATTGAATTGAACAGGCACCAGCTGCATTCCGCAAAGTTCGGTAAAGTCCAGAGTTTTTGAGCTCATGACTTGTATGCTAAAACATATTTCTACATAGAGGTAAATACTTAAAATGAACTTGCGTTGCTGATATAAAAATAAATTGCCTTCACTACAACCGTTTTGGATAGTATTGCCTGTTCAAGACCTAAAATACCGTAAAATGTTTTCCGTTCCTCCTTTATTTAAAAAAATCAACGTATTTTTCACAAGTACTTTTATGGAATTGGACTTCGTTTAATGTAGGCCTTGAGAAGTTAGCGGTTGAAAAAAACGCCGAGCCAATTTTTGTAGTTCTAGAAGTGCTATATCATCTTCATATACTGCTTCTTGCAGTCAGATTACTTTTGCATAGCAAGTAAATCCCACGTCTGTGTTGTCTTTTATTCGCTCATGATTGTGAGTGTACGAGTGTGATCATCCCCGGTTTATCTCATTATTATTAGAAGGGTTGGCAGATTTGTTTAATTTGAGTTGACCTAATTGTGAATAAACTCGGGGCGGTCGGCGGGATTTAAACCCGCATAGTAGAGAAGGCCTTTACGTGAAGCCAAGGCTCTAACCAATTGAGCTACAAACACCCCACCTCGCGCCATGAATTTGATCACACTTGGGTCGATTTTACCCGCCCAACTTTATCGCTCTTATAGAATCCACCAATACCGAACAGCAAGCTGACTACCCAAACGGGATTTCCTAAGCAATCATCTAGAATCTACCAGGATGACTACAAGGCTGACTTAATTACTAGAAGGTTTGGCAGGTTTGCTTAATTTGAGTTGATCCAGTTGTGAAAAATCTCAAGGCGCTCGGTGGGATTTGAACACATATCGTATGTTTTTTCGAAAGTCTTAGTCTTTTGATGTTTTATATTAACCGACTCTGAAGACTAGAATCAGTTAGGCAAGCTGCATTGATACATATCGAAGAAAGTATAGTAGCTGGCCTACCTCACACAATGTTAATCAAAATTCTGAACGTTTTTTATGAGACACGATTACTTAGAGGGGTTTTAATGCTGCCTATCATGCATCGCAATCATAAAGTGCTGAAATCCCAACAGAATGTCAACTTTTCAGTGAGCTTATTTCCTGCCGCTTGCAAAAAGCACAACCGTTACATGCTTACTGGAGTAGTACAAATTCAAATACATTTTATGAAAAAGTAGACAAAAATAGCTTTTATTTTGTTCGTTTGATGACAAATAACGCATTTTAAGGCTTACCCTTAGAGACCGAGTAGATTCCCGTTTATAAAAAGTTTGTACTTTTTTGTAATTTTGAAGGCAGTACATGCCCATTCACAGACTATCTTATTTCGCTGGTTATTAATGCTGCCTATGAATTATGTAACATAATCCGCCTTCATTGCAAATTTTTCTCAGCCCTATCGGACATCGTGTTAGTAGCATAGAGAAATGCATCTATTCCCTTGCACGAAAAGTACACAACATGGAAACCATTAGCGCAAGTGTAACTGCAGGTCGGGCTCAAACTAATTTGTGAAAGGAAAAGTTTAAAATTTAAGTCAAAATATACCCATTCTTCATGGATGAAATTCAAGGAAAGCGTAATTTGCTACAAAATGGGTACAAGAACGAATACTTTAAATTCTTTATGTATAATATATTGAAATTTGTAAGAGCATCGAAAGCTAATGTGAAAAATGCAAGCCTATTAGGTATTCATTTTTTAGCGTGTGGTTCGCGCGACCAACCACGAAGAGGCGCATTTAAAGGCCGGCATCCTGTCGTAAGTAAAAAATGTCATAAGATTATACTGCACGGAAATAAGTATTGCAACTTCATCTAAAACATTCCTTCTAATCGAAAGCACGTTTCAGAATTTGAGTCAACAGTTCACGAGATAGACCAATTACTGTATTCCAGGGATCCGTTTTGCTCGAGCATCCGAGTCCTGTGTCACTTCTTATGAGGAATACGGTTTGCCTAGTTAGGGGATCCCATGTTAGCGCTGTCACCTTATAATCTTCTGCTCTTTTGTTTGGGGGGGGGGTGAGGAGACTGTCACGAATGTGATGTACAGCGTTGGCACAAAGTCTCCTGTATTTGCGTCCTTGTATTGCTGAAAGTAACTGTATTTTGCTGTTTGCCTCCATGATTCCATATTAAATCCTTTTTCTGTCCTTCACCCCAAAAAGGGATATTACCACTGTAGACTAAACATCAATGGTGTTTGGAACTTCAAACCGCCTTTAAGCCAAACTTTTTATGTTTCAAAGTACTGAACATTTGAACTTGGACTAACGTCGTTAAGGCGAGCCTTTTTAGGTTTGACACGAAAGTGGGTATGCACGTTTGAGCCGAATTCCATTAACTTCAGCCTAATAACTGCCTAATATTCCCTGCGTACCAAGGGCAGTCAGTTGTATATTAAACCAGAGTGTTTTATGGCACATCTTATCTTGCCTGGCTTCTGAGGCATATTTCATCTGTTTTGTGCCAGTGTGACGCAACTGTGAGTATTTATGAGGGAACTCAGTCGTTTCCTGTGCGGTTTCTGGTTTTACAGATACTCCGGAAAACATCCGCGAACCAACTGATAACACTAACCAATTGCAGCTACACAGCCTAGAAAAATTACAGCCGAACTTTCAGCTAGTGCCTGTGCCAAGGAAATTGTAGATTACTGTCCGTCCTCTTTCTCCTGACTTGTATGTTCAAATTCGCTATCACTGAACCCTAATAAGAGCACTTTATTCTTGACGTCAGGTATGCTGCTGGTGATCATCTTGCTGTGGTACCGCGCAACCCTTCGTGTCTTGTCGATCAACTCTGTGCATTGCTGAAAGTGGATCCTGAACAGTTAATTTGCTTCTCGAATTCAGTTGGTGAGTTTGTATCACCACGTTCTTCCGCTAACGCTTTAGATGCAATCGGCTTGCTTTCTGTTCCGAAAATTTCTCTAACGAGTGTTGTATAAAAGCATTCCCGCGTGCAGATTCAAAATATCACGGGAACTTGATTTGCGTACAATTTTTATATAATTTCTGTGAAAATCTTGAAGACTAGTATCAGGCGTTCTTTTTCGAAGAAAATGGCGATTGCCCTTTCTCCCTCAGAATGGGTTGAACCCTGAATAAATGCATCTACTTAAACTGATCGTTTTCGTGAACTCTAGGTTTGCCCGTCAAGGCTGGCTTTCCAACACCGTGCAGCTATAGGACGGCATTTACACACTACCTTGACATCACCTCGCCTCCTCGGTTTGCGCTTTTGCGGCAGCTGGCAGTGACTACGTCCAGCGAGACGGAAAGGGACCTTCTTCAGGTGCTTGCATCTGGCACAGAAGCGGGAAATGTATGTGTATCATTTTTTTAACCTCTTCACTGGCCTATTCTTCTGTCTCATGAGTAGCTTTTTTTTCAAGGTACTGTTAACAATCTATTAATGTATCAGCATATATATCATATGTCTCTATGCGGTTGCCCGTGAGTGCTCCAAGTGATCTCCGGGGCACAACGGAACATACTGTTTCTGAACCAGATTGATGAGCTCCTTACTTTCAGCTATTAGTGTTTTTATCTGTGCGAATCACAATATTCCTCTATTCATGCATATTTTGCCGTCTGATGCTGAAGTTCTTGTCTCCACCAAGTTGCATATTTGATAGTCTACTGGATCTCTCACGCCGTTCACTTTATATATCTCGTCTCGTATCCGCTCCCAACCCAACTTCCAACTCAGTTCATTTTGAGCCTGTATTTAGTCTTTGCAAACAGTATTCTCACTTATTAGAAATGTCCCTGCACCTTCCATTCTAACTGCAGGCAAAGTACGAACAGTGGTTTGGGACAGAACGTCGTCATCTGGTTGACCTTCTGGAGTATCTTCCCTCTTGCCGTCCAGTAGTGAAGGACCTCTTGAATCTCCTGCCTCGTTTGCAACCCCGATATTACAGCATTGCCTCCTCACCGAGACTGTTTCGCGACAGCGTTCACCTCGTCGTCGCTGTGGTGAAGTACACGACACCATTAGGTGTGTCATGGTATGCATTTTCTCGTATATTTTTTCCCTGACTGTACATATCTTGTCAGTCCGCCCACCATAGGTGTCGCGATAGCAGTGTTGCTCGACTTTACCAATCAAATCATGCTGCATAGTGTAGCTTCTAGACTTAGCAAACCTTGCCGTTACGTACTGATCAGCACCGCTTCTGCCACCCTTTAAACAGGAGCTTCCCTGTACAAGTCGAAGTTATCATTGTTTTTGGAAATTTAGGGGACAGTTGCTTTTAAAATCGATTGGTAAGAGTTGTCGCCTCAATTGTGAAAATGGCCAGGGAGTGATTCTTCTTTTCAATGCTTCTTGACTTACCTGTTTCGTCTGCACAAGGGGGCGTTTATTATCGTCAACTCCTGCAGTGTCCTATCCATTACAGGCTCTTATTTTGTCAGTTTTGTCCTTCGACTAGCGCCCCCTAAGCCTCTAAAGTTGTTATGACGTTGTTGTTTCTGATTTAATAAAATTTCAAGCCGCTAATTGTAAGGAAGGGCTGCATCTGCTATTTCTTTTCTTGCCAGAACATTATACGAATCTAAAAAGTTAATTTTACCTTATTCAGGTCGTTTTCGGTTCGGTGTGGCCTCTGACTGGCTTTCTCGCCTCCCCACGATGTCGTCCTCACATCTGGTCCCAGTCTTTCTGCGTCGTTCTGAAATGCGCCTTCCCCGAAATCCACTCATTCCGATAATCATGATTGGTACAGGCACTGGTCTGGCCCCCTTTCGTGGTTTTCTTCAGGAGCGTTCCTTCATAAAATCAAAAGGTAGGTAGTACTGGCGACGGAGAGAGTGCGGCACTTAAAGGACATTGTTAATCCGCCATTCACTTGCCAGTGCACTTATTGCTTTCTTTCGACCGCATGACGGTAGCTGACTGTCGTGATCGATCCTTCAACTGCAATGATCGACACCTGCAGAAGACTGTTAAATAGTGGCCATTATCTTCTGAGGGTGTAACTTCGTTTGAGCTTTTGTTTTGATATTCAATTTTTATGTAGCGGCCGTTGCCATAAAATATCAGATTTTCGTCTCACGGACTGACTGTTCCAGTGTCAGTAAGTAGCAATCAACAACTTTTAAAATTATATTGTCTTTCAGTTCAAACATTATCTATTTGCTGAGCTTATTAATTTTTTCGGTGAGGTGGATGTGTCAGGTAATGATCCTGTGGGATACCTCCATTTTTGTTGCAAGCTCGTGGACCGTTTGGCTGTGATTTCGTTCAGCCACTGGTTTCAAATCCTTGTTATTAAAAACAGGGTTTGCATGTCACGCTCCTTATTGTGAGGCTGGTTTCGCCAACGTTGGGTCTTTCAAAGGAAGGTTCTACCCACCTTTTGCGGCATCTCTACCGGTAAATATGCCGAAATTACGTGCCGCGTCTACGTTTTGTTCCTACCCACGAAGAGGGAAACTCTCAAGTCGCGCTTACCCGTCGTGTTAACATTTCAAAAAAAATTGAACGGTGTTAGCTTATGCCAAGCGCATTTTCTGCAATCAAATCACTTTTTTATTCTGTACTCTTAAATATAAGACAATAAGAGGATAATAGAAAGCACATTTTTCTCAAGTCTGACGACAACCTGGGGATCCAGTGTCGAAACTTTACTGAATAAATTTCCTCATTTTCCCAAAGGACGCCTTTCCTTGAACTTACACGCCTTGGGATGCCTGCCTTCCAGTTTATACGAAAGCTAGTATTGCTACGTTCTGGTATTCTATCTCATTCATTGAGCTTGGTAGTATTTTGGTCGCATTCAACGGGTGTCTGCCATAGTCTGATGTATAATTTTCCGTCTGCGCGAACACGGATGCACAAACTACTTAAAACGTTCTTTGCCTGTACATACAATTTTTAAAAACACGTTTATACTCATCTCCTTTTGAAGATGGTTATTGTCGATTACGACAGGTGATTTGTAGCGCATCCGTTTTTCCCTTATATCATCGCATTAAAAAAATACCGATGAAGTATTACGCCACTGGAGGCCCCTGACTTATCTCAAAGAGCAGGGCAATCTTAAACGCTGTGCTGCCTTTTCTGCAGGGTTCATTTGTGTTCATTTGTATAACCCCATTCCCGCCATTTCCCAAGTATAAGATCCCTAAGTACACCCTCGACTATTGGTGTACCTAATCAAGTATAAATTTTCGCTCGTTCTACCCCTCCAAGAGACTAACTGATTCCTATGGTATAACTCTTATAGGCGGTCGGCTTGGTGAGGCGATGCTCTTCTTCGGTTGTCGTCATCGGTCACAGGACTTCCTTTTTTCCGACGAACTCTCTCAAGCCCTCTCTACGGGTGTGATTACCGACCTGCAGTGCGCCTTCTCAAGGGATCAGCCCTCTAAAGTCTATGTGCAGGATAAGATGCTCGAGTTGTCAACAAAGATCTGGAGGCTGCTAAGCCGTGAAGATGGCATGATATTTATCTGTGGGTATGTGTGTGCAGTGAAATGCATTGACATTCTGACGTCTGTATATCCTTTGACTACGGGACTATGCGTGTAAAGCTTCATTCATTTGTTGAGTGCAAGGCAGGAATGAGTGCTGGTATATGTGGGCCGATTAGCCATCGCATTCAGTCCCATCAAAAGACGTCTCTGAGAGCCAGTTGGAGTTTGAGGAGAACGAGTAAGAGGGATTTGATTGATGAATTCTTTATTGCTACGACTTAAACATTCGGCAAGCCTGAGACGACCAGCCTGTCCGTTGCAGTGGGACCTTAAATGTTGGATTCTGTAGCGCTCCTCATGGATATTATATTTGGCTCCCGAAACATAGTAGAGTTGGGACTTAACGACCCCGATTGCGGTACAGATAGCTGCAAGCGAAATTTAAGTCAAGCCCAGCACGAATCTTATTCTCCTTTTATTTTGCTTTGTTTCACTTTAAAAACGTAATAACACTGGTGCCAGCTAGGGAGACCACTTCCTTTAGTACCTTAAACGGTTTATTCTAGACAGTTTCCTTGGTTTAGTAGCTCCTCTAAGCGAAGCTTAACTTCCCAAGTGATATAAACTAAGGATGACATAGTACCCTAAAAACCTGTGGCATTTCTAACTGTGAACATCTTTGGCATATTTTTAAATATTGGCGAATGAACACTCACCGATCGGTTACGGGACTCACTCGTCCCGTTCTGTCTTAGGGCTCACTCTCGAATCCCGCTAGCAGCCACACAGCTGATAGTATTATCGGCAGATGAACATCGCTGCAGACAAAGGGAGAGTGGAATGACCATTTCTGGTTTATTAGCTGTGATCAGTCAGCCACACCAAACCCGAGGTAGTGCATCACCCAAGGTCCGAACCCAAAACCTTTTGATTAGAAGTCCAACGCCCTAACCATTGAGCTACAAGCTCGGTTTAGATAGGCAATATTGGCATGGATGGATGAAAACTCGGTGGTAGTGACAACAGAAAATGCAGGTAGATTGTTACGATCTGTTTTAAACTTATATTGCCTTCATTCACCCAATCAAAACTCTGACTAATAACTGGGAACGGAAACACAAACATGTGCTTGTGTACGGTGCCGATGACCCATAGACGATATGGAAGGGATTAGATTGCTACACAGCTGTTGCGGTCTTATTCTGCCCGTACCAGTCCGCCCAAACCTCTGTCAACTTCTTCTCTCTGCTATCATAGCTTGGCCGGCCTCCGCCCGGTAGGCTTTTGTCTGTTTGTGACCGCTGTCGCCCATACGGAACTTGCTTGGTTTGGGAAGCTAATATATCGGTCTACGATCATTTTTGAGGGAATACATATCCGATCTACAGCGACAGGGAATGTTAGGCGGCAAGACACTAACTGAAGTCGGTTCACTGGAGTATCTACGCTCGCAAATGCTCATGTCGTTTTATTTTGGACCTGGATATAGAGTCCCACAACCACTCACACGGCTACTGGTTTTGGAGAATGGAAAAAAGCTTATCGAAAAGACAGGATACTGGGGTGGTCATGTCAGACTTATTAGCCGTCACTAGTCAGCTTTCCATCCAGTTTTACAGCGTCTGAAGTCCAAACGTTAAGAGAAAAAGACAGAGGCGAGTTCGTAGACTAAACTGCATTTGTACGGACATTTGGGAAGCCCGTTTTTCTTTATCAGTGTGTCTGGGGGATTGTTCTTACCGACCTTAATTTACTCAGCCTTGTTGTCTACCTCGAACTATATCCATATGCTACTCACAAATGTTGACCCGCCTGTTTGCTGTTGATTATATTTGACCTTTCCTTGATCGAATCAGCGCTGCAGCAGTGTAAGCCAAACGAGGGGGACAGGAATGCCATTCGCCAATAGGCATTGACTACCCCAGCACAAATCCCCAGATGACGCTTTCCGAAGCAAATTAAGAAATGAAGATGAGGGCTATTATCACCCTGTTTTCCTAAAAGGAACGGGTATGCGTATGGCGTTCGGAATATTCACAAGGTAGATGCCCTACCAAGATTCATAGTACCAAATGTTTGATAACCTATTACTAATCTTGGCAGGTGTTTGTAGAGACATCTGAAACAATCTACAGAAGTCGTTCTTTTCGGTAACCGATTAAGAATATTGAAAAGTACAAAGTTTTCACTGTTATTTTAGAACTACCTAGAAATTTGGCGGGCTCTACTGTCGCCAGAGATGCATAGTAATTTTACAAAAGAAAAATCCTCAATGCACAGAATATACAGGGTGTCCCAAAAATGTATACACATTTTACCTATTCGTAATATCGGTGTTAATCATAATTTTAATATTAAATAAGTGTACAGATGTTTACAACTACCGTTTTATTGTTTCATCACTGAATATTCTCAAAATAACGTCCATTTTGATCGCGACATTGCTGATGACGTGAAGCAATGGAATCGCACATACCATTAAACAATTCTCTTGGTATTCGGGTGCATTCATGTTCGGTGGCCTCTCTCAATTCAGCCACTGTTGCAATAGTCAAAATGCAGTGAAAAACAATAAAATGTTGTAAATATTTTTACTTTTTTGAAATAACAAAATTGTAATAAATACCAAGTTTACAATTACTTAAAATGTGTATACATTTTTTTGGGACACCCTGTAGTATGCTTATAATTGTTTTTGCTAACCGTATTACGATTTATTAATTACTAGCTAGCCTCCGGATATGTCACCTTACGAAAACTCATTCCTGTGGCACCCTTCCCCGATAATTCATACAAAATCCTCTTCCTAGTAATTAGCTGCATCACTTTAGTAGGTACGCGTAGTTTCTTTTTTGAAGACTGGGTGTCCTCCCAAATTTTACTAGATTATTTTTAACAATATAGAAAAGGCACTTACGAACTCGTTTTTTTCACATTCTTAGGAAGGCCGGTAGCATGATGAAGGACGTTCAGAGCACGTTGTTTCGAATCGCGCAAAATGAAGGAGGACTCTCTGCGTTGGAATTTGACGAATTTCTTAGTTCACTGCGAGCGTCAAAACGATATATAGTAGATGTTTGGCGATAGCGGAATTTTTTCTTGCCTCATAGACTTGTTATTGAGTTGACTCGCTTTTATCTACTGTCGTTTTGAGTTGTTTTATGGAACAGTTCGTTTGGAAGTATTCTTTATTTTTAGCTTTTAATTATGTTCGGCAAAATTCATCCGACCACTATAGTCTAAAGGCAAGTTAAAACGCGTTGGTCCTAATTTTTGAGTTCAAAAATCAGTGCAAGCCCTCATTAACCTTCAAGTGCACGAGTATTTTTATCACTTTTGTTTATCATCAACTGGCATGACAACAGTAAAATGCAATTAGTTTCTGAAGGGCAAATAAGCAGATATGTACATTGAAGTATGAAAGTATGTAGGGGTAAATATTGCTTCTTGATACACTTGGATGGAACCCGGTATACTCAAACTGCGTGCCCGTCAGCCAATGCGCTCGGGCCAATCTCTAATCGACTTGCAGCAAAAACACAATGGGGAGAGGAGACAGCAACAGAACAAGAGAGAGAGGTGGAGACCGACTTTTTTCCCTCTTTCCCAATATTTAACCTTTCACGTGACTGCGAACTACCAAGACACCCCAGAAACTGTGACTTAGCTCATTGTTATCTAGTACAAGGCCTCAGTTCTCTGAATTAATCGACATTTTGCAAAGGCTACTCCTAAGTATGACCGTTGCAGTAACTCTTATCGACGAACGATCGAGTTATCTGGGTTTGGTCCGTGTGGTGGTAAATTGAGTCAGTATGCATGGGACTCACGAAGATGGAGTTTTCGTGTTATGTCAAATACTTGGTCCACACTCGACTTCAGGCTGTCAGTGGGACATTGTGCATGTGGTACAAGAAACCACGGTTAAATTGGAGACAGTGCTTGTCACTGACGCTTGCAACCTGTAAGTAGACAGTTGATGCTTTAACGCGGCTAGCGAATGCAGTATTCTGTATAGTACTTCTAAATGCGCGCTGATCTGTGACAGTAAGTCTGAGAATCTTGGTAGCCTTTCCCGAAACTGCTATAAAACTGTCCTGGATGCCCCGAAAGTATCCTGTACCTGTCTGAACGCTTCATTCTTACCAAATTGATAATGTAAGATCGCCATAAAGTCAGAGTCCCTATTAATTACTAGAAACTAAGACGGTATCATTAATACATTATTAATATGCAGTCGGTACTACTAAAACTGACACTATTATACCGATCTTTGTGGGGGGGGGGGTAACAAACTAAAAGCAAATGTGCACCGTTACCAACTTTTTAAATAGAGGTGGCGTGGAGGCTATGCATTGAAAGTCCCCTTAAAGCTCCTGGACTGACACCGTCCAGTACCGTTTGAGTCAAATGCAGTTTTTATGGTGGGGAAAAGAAAGTAAATGCTGAGTGTAAAATTAAGAAAAAGCATTCTTGGTATGTCCTCGGACATCATATCTGTGGCACGCTTCTAAAACCTTACATTGTGCTGCCATTTTACTAGTTTCTGACATGCGGGAAGCCATAGAAACCTTGACAAATGCAGGTGTTGTACCAAGAATTATGTTGTAGCACTAAGTCTATGGTGAAAGCAGATTGGAACGTGGAACGATTGACACAAGCGCGTGGTGTTTTCACTTCTTCTTCATGGAATTGGGATTTTTTACTAGACAAGGGTGCATTGGCAAACGGTTGCTCGGTGTCGGGCGAAAAATATCCAGAGGCTACAGGCTGCAGAGTCGACACAGTTGACTTCGAAGTGAGACCTAACACCGAACTGAGACGGTGTCGTGACTATCTCGGGTCGATGCGAACTTTGTCAAGTAAGGATTCCTTGTGGGTCTGCCGAATGTGGGACCGTATGTTTTAAACCTCCTACTTGCAAATTTTACCCACAATCTCATGTTTCCGAACGTCGGTAGTCGACCCAGTAGGGATTGGATGATGGCGCTGAACTACAGAGGGATCCTCCGATGGCAAACGTATACGATCACCGCTTAAGTCAGTGTATTAAGCAAATGGCTTTGCAAATTAGATACGTGAACAACCACTTACTTACAAATGTTAAGTAGGCTCAATTTCTAAAATATTCAACCTTCCTCACTCGGTCGCCTTCACTCTAGTTGGGGTTACTTGTACTACTAGAAAATGTACCCCGATGACCTCGTCCGAGGTTAAGGTACACTCTCCGGACATACACGTGCTCGCCATTGGTCCGGTGGGGGGGGGGTTAGCGATGATGTTACTGCGTACTTCAGTGTCCCCACCTGAGGTTTGAGAAGGCGCCCCAACTTACCCTCGTAATTTTTTATTTTACAGGATTGTTGCAGTCTGCTTTGTTCCCTGACATGCCCCGCCCATCCTCTCCCCTAAAATCAGGTGCCCCTGAGACTGAGGGGCGCGCTTCCCAGGCGGCTCCACGAGGTTCTCCTACCCTTTGTTAAAGCTTACTGCCGGCGTTCTCGATTAATGGGAACAGCCAATCACAGATGTCATAAAGCTGGCCCCTGGCCCGGCAACAAATAACACGCCTGCACGCGTAGGCCGACGTAGTCTGTCTGGCCAAAAAGCCTCCAAGGCTGACTCAGACAATGACCGCTCACGCTGGCCGGTGGGTTGCCTGCGGGCCAGCCCGCACATAGGACCCGGCTAGCCTCCTAACTGGTCCGGCGCTTCGAAGTCAAACTTCTTCCTGCTTATCCTCTATTCGTCTGTATACAGAATTAACTATTCCTAGTACTCTGACCTCCATAGACTTCTCCTCTCCTAAGGAACCATCGTCTGAAGATCGCGTTTGCTAGGTTTTAACTCACTCAACCCCCTGCGATAAGGCCATGCACTCTATCAACCCGGGAGGTAGATCTGAATGACTCCGCTAACACAATCCGTTGAAGATATTCTGAATCCAGAAAACTTGTAAAACTTATCTGACACAAAGGATGGGTTTGCGGAATTTTAGTATTCCTGATTAGCTTATTCTACATTGCAATGAAGTTTACCGAAAAGATCTGATAATAATTAACTGTGCGGAGCAGAGGAAAAAATAAAAATAAATCATAGTTACTGTCACCATGAGAGTGATCACGTTGCTTCAGAATATTAATGGATTAAGAGTACGACTATCTAAAAGCTAAAGCACTAAAAAGCTTTATGTTATCAATGAAACCATAAAGGATCAAGACTTGTCGACCCATGGGGTTCTTGGTACAACAAATTATGGGGTTCCGCTGATAAAATTGCCTGACCGATGCTATTTTCTTCCGTTTAATAGGGTGCATAACGATAAATAAAAACGACCAGTATTTCTGGCCAGGACTACTGTACCCGGTAGTTCAGCGGGCTTTGCAGACAGTCAGGACGTAATGCTTTGAAAGATGAATACGATTGCAATATGCTTAGCCCAAGTCTTTCATAACTCTGAGCACATTTAGATAGTGACAGTGTATGCTTAGTTGCGGCTGACGTTCACCGCAGGAAACTATCTCAGAGCATTTGTGTGGAAAAATGCAAAGAAATCTTTCGCAGCATCACTGGATAAATGCCTTGGGATAATTTTAAGAGTTCGAGCATGATGTTGTGGTCTGCCGCTTTGTATCGATAGGTAACTTTCAAATCATCAGCATGCTTAAGGTCCTACTACTCTGAAATGAGTCTGAACGATCACTGAGAAATAGGCAAAACAGGGGCGGGCCAAGCATGCAGCCCGGCATACCATGGATAGCATTGAGACTCTTAGCCCGTTGCTTTCGGGAACTCAGGTATGAAAATGTTAAAGTCAGAAGCTTGTCCCGTATGCCGAAATGGGAAAAGCTTCAAAGGCAGAAGACTATGGTTAGCACGATAAAAAGTTCAATTGAAGTCGAACCAGACTGTGTACAGTGAAAATTATGAATACACTATAGTGATCCGCGATTAACACCACTGCCGCTCATTCATCTCCTCCTCGCGTGCCAAGCGTTGCAATCCTGTGCGATTATCTCCCTCACGTCCCTGCTCGATCCTCTGTGAGACTGACCCGCGTTGTCCTCTTGTCTGCCTCATACTCTTGGTTCGTTTGAGGCCGATCAGTATGCACCACTTCACTGATTGACTCAGGCGACGGAGGATATGCCCCGTGGTCCTGTAATCCCGCGCGCTGATACAAAACAATCAACCTCAGGAGACTGCGAGTAACGCCTACTCTTGCAAGGCTCTTTCTCGTAGTAAAAGCTTGCTCAACCATATGTGTATTCCCTGACTTCTGATTTGAAAAAACCTCCTGTTGGCGACTTGACCATCTTTGGGCAGTCCTTAAAGACTAGAACATGGTTAAAGAACAGGAGAGCAGGCAGGTGGCATAAAACCTTTTTGGCAATCCTCACTGAGTCTCACGCCGTAGGTTAGTCTTTGTAAAGCAATACGTTATCCCATCTTTGGGTAAGGTCTCCAAGATCTCAGAAGCTGCGGCAAGAATGGTAATTGGCCGAAAGTCGTCCAATGACTTTGAGTGGCCGTTTTTGGAAATATGCAGAATCTACGATTCCTTCCACAAACTGAAAAAGGTTTCACTTTCGAAACCGGGAGCGAAGGGCACTATTATAGTGGGTCGTTGCCTGCCCGATGCCTGGCCCTCCTGTCATGACCTTAATCCGTCTATGCCTCAAGGTCGTGGCGGTCGCCAGGCTTAATGGTGCGCGTGACGTAGACCGCCCACTTCGATGTCCACCCTCACGCTGTCCAACCAATCAACGGGCCGACCTAGCCAGGGAGCACTCTCTCTGCCTACTGGGCTGACTGCTCTAAAACAGACACTTTGACCACGGCTGGTTCTCCTGCTGGTCGTAAACTCTCCAAGTCAAATCCCTGTCCATCTATTCTCCGTTCCTTTGTGTACACAATATACTCTTCCTTTTACTCTGGCCTTTACCGACTTCTCCACTAAGTACCCTTGGAATGAAAATCGTAGTTGCCTGGGTTTAACTCACGTAACCCCCTAACACCGTATCCGGTGTAAAGACAAAGTCACTAAGACCGGGGATGAGGGAGGGTGTAGATGACTGGCGCGATAAACACAGCATGCGCACACTCGACACAGCCATCTCGTTAGGTATGCTACCGACAGCGCAGGAGCGTCATAAAGGCCACATTAAGAGGGAGCCATTGCAGCCTGACTCTCAGTTCTCCCACACGCACACACAAACACTCGCGTACAGGAGGAGCAGCAACGTAGGGGGCCCGAGTTTTCTCGTCAGTTGGCAGACCCTCCAAGACACGGCCTTTAGCGCACCGTGATAGATTCATACGCATTCAGATTTATTATAGTGAGGAGAGAAATGCGCCGAGGTTGACCTCACTCTCTCCCCCACCGCATAGTGACCGTCTAGCTTTCCGGAAACCTGAGTTGGGGTCTCTAAACCAGTGGGAGCGCGAGCGTAGTCGCCAACAGGGAATCAGAAGTGAAATTGCCAGCGCCATCCAGGCCGCAGGGACCGTGGTTGGCTGAGGATTGGCGTTGCATTTGCATGCAGACAATTGGATCTCAGAAGGGTGAGAGCAGCCCTGCATAAAGCCTGGGCCAACACACTCCTGAGAGGGGTAACCTGTCAGTCAACGACTGAAAGGCACTGTTGTCAGTTGGCGTCCGTGGGCGGGGCTGAAAGGAGAGAGACAGCTGGTGAACTTTGCAGCGTGGATGGGCAGAAGAGAGAGAGAGAGAGGTGCAAGAAACGAGAGGAAAATCGAGAAGATAACAAAGATAGGCAGATGAGGGGTGAGAAAATAGGGCAGAGCGAAACGAACAAAGGAGAAGAGAGAGAACAGAAACAAGTAGAACAGGTAGGACAGGAACAAGAGCGCAGCTTACCTTTGATCGGAGGATTGTCGCAGAGTGACCGATGCGACTGCAACGACTGTGGTGTTGGCGAATAGTGTTTGTTTTGCTAATAACAGAATGACTAGCAGTGCTTCATAAGAAAGGGGATCACATTTCGCAAGAATAAGGTTGCTAGAGAGCTGGTGCAGGTTCGGTTGGGTAGGGAGCATCAGTGAGGGTAAGGCTATACCCCATGCTTGTTATTGGCAGTTCACGATACAGCACGACAAGGCAGGTTAGTTAGTCTAAACCCCTGCGTTGATTAGCCGGTTGCTGCCAGCTGGCTGTGCCGGTCTTCGGATTACTGTGGGCCGCAAGCCGTGCACGGCCATCACGTACTCGCCTCCCCCCACTTGACCCAGGCAGCAAAAGTTGCACCCTCGAGTTAAGCTGGCGTGAGAACAGCGATTGACATGTACTATTACCCGGACAATCTCACGACGAGTGCAGCATGGAAATCGATCAGGTCTCTCCCTAAGAATTACGTTAGTAGAATGAGCCTGACTGGCGAGAGCGACTAACCCTCCCCCCCTGCCCTCTGCGCACCCAGGGCCGTGCCGGTTTTTTAGGCGTAGATTAGCAAGATAGCGACATTAGAGGCGTGAATTGGGGGGAGGGTGATCACAGACAAATTAATGCACCACAGTGGTGACTGTGATAGGCGTGATGCGAGTGCAATGATATGAACGAGACAGGGCTGAAGGTGCAAATGAATGCACTGCAGGTCGTAGAGAAAAATGCAAGTAAAGACAAATAAATCTGAGCGGAACTGGGACTTAGCTGCTAGTGACGTTAAAGGATTCTAATGCTAGTGAGGCTGGTATAAGAAACCGTACTAGCAAGTAATAGTAGCAGTGGTGCAAAAGACATCGTACATAAGGACAGTAAGGCAAATTAAGAGGCAAGTTCAGCTTATCTGAGGGCAACTTACCTGGGTGTTCAGGCAAACTTGACGCTGTAATCATGAAGTGAAGCGACTAGTGATTGGGGTTAGGGCTGGTGGTGGGGGTGTGTGAAGTTCCAGATGTGTCGAAATCATGATCAATGGCGCTGTCGTGAATGCGCATGTGACCTAGTAGGCCTATGCGATGAGCGAATGATCGGGGGGCAGTGTGGGCAGTGAAGGCGGCGGTCTCGTCTGTGTGTTGGTGCTCCAGGCACTAGTTCACCAGTCTCTGTGCGATGGATTCGCAAGTGACCGACTAGGCCGATGCGTGAGGTGAATGTGCGATTGCAGTGAGGGCATATCAGGCCCTCAGAGCTGATGGGGGTTCAGGTGTGGGCATGCGAGCTTTGGCGGGTGGTGATGTGGAGGAAGCTGCGGGTGGGTTGGAGTCGGTGGATGAGGGCAACGAGGCACCTCTCGCGTCGCTTATTGCCATCAAAGTGGAGGATGGAGTAGGGTCTTGTGGTGTTTGGTGCAGTAGACGTGGATGCTGTCGGAGGAGGGTTGCATGGCTTCCGGAGGTGACCGACCAAGCCAATGCGTGCACGGAAGTTGCGTTGACAGCGCGGACACGTTGGGAGGGGTTGGGTGGTGGCAGCGTGCGTCCGTGTGTTGTGAGCCTTGCGTGCCATCCGTTTTGCCTTGGCGGCGGCGATCCGACTGGCTTCGTAGATTGCGGTGCTCGTTTTTACCGCTCGGCGCCACGCGGTTCGGTCCAGGGCGAGCTCCTCCCAATTCAACGTGTTGATTTGGAGACGCTTCAAGGAGTTCTTCAGAGTGTCCTTGTAGCGTCTCTTATGTCCTCTGCGACGAGTGCCGACGGCGACATCGTCACAGAGTAGTCGCTTGGGTAGCCGTTCATCGTTCATGCGTACAACGTGACCGCTCCAGCGCAGTTGTATCTACCTAAGCATGGCCTGGATGCTGAGAACTCCCGTTCTCTTCAGGATTTCTGTGTCCGGAATCCTCTCCTGCTACTTCACGTTCAATATGTGACGTAGGCAGCTGATATGAAAGTGGTTCAGTTTCCGCCCTTGGCTAGCATAGACAGTCCAATTCTCCGCTCCATACAAGAGTGTTGACAACACAACAGCCTTGTAAATCTTCAATTTTGTTGACAGTTGAAGACCATGACGCTTCCATACGGAGGCTTGGAGCCGATCAAAGGCTTGGCTAGCTTTGGAGATTCTGCAGACAATCTCGGCATCTATTTTAGTGTTGCGGGAAAGCGTACTGCCGAGGTAAGTGAAGTTGTCCACGTTCTGCTGTTCGGCTCCGATGACGTTGATGCGTGCGGGGTTGAAGTCAACACCTGGCGGCGGTTGATGCATGACCACCGTCTTGTCCGTGTTGATCGTGAGGCCAAAGTTGGCGCAACCTGCTGCAAAGAGGTCCATGCCCCTTTGCATGTCCGCTTCGGTGGTGGTGTTGAGAGCGCAGTCATCCGCAAACAGCAGATCATGGACTGTGGTTGTGGAGACGCGCGTGGGGGCCTGCATCCGACGAATGTTGAGGAGGTTTCTGTCCGTTCTGTAGTTGATGGGGATTCCGGGACGCTCGCCACGGTAGGCGTCCAACAGCATGGCAGAGAAAATGAAACTGTTGAGGGTGGGCGTGAGGACACAGCCTTGCTTCACTCCATTGGTCACTGCGAAGGCTTCAGACAGCGTTCCGTAGTCCGTGACGAGCGCAATCATCCAATCATGGAGTTGTCGAACCATGTGGGTGAAGTGTTCCAGACAGCCAAACTTCTGCATAACCTTCCAAAGTCTGGGCCGGTTCACCGTGTCGAAGGCTTTTGTCAGATCTACGAACGTAGTGTAGAGGTGGGTCCGCATCTCTTGACATTCCTCCTGCAGCTGACGCGCGGTAAATATCATGTCAGTGGTGCCGCGGTGACGTCGAAAACCACACTGACTTTCAGGCAGAAGCCCTTGTTCCAGATGGCTATTCAGACGATTGAGGAGAATGCGTGCGAAGATTTTACCGGCAATATTCAGCAGTGAGATGCCGCGATGGTTGTCACAGACTTGACGATTCCCTTTACGCTTTTAGAGGTGGACGATGGTGGCGTTTTTAAAATCCTGGGAAACTTGGCCCTGTCGCCATATCTCTTGGAACAGGGTGGTG
Source organism: Ligula intestinalis (assembly GCA_036362985.1). NCBI lineage: Eukaryota > Metazoa > Platyhelminthes > Cestoda > Diphyllobothriidea > Diphyllobothriidae > Ligula > Ligula intestinalis. The sequence goes on from JAYGXS010000001.1 coordinate 46,898,089, forward strand.
AGGTGGGTTATGAGTTGGTGACCACCATATTTATAAATCTCCGCCGGGATCTCATCGGACCCGGGTGCCTTCCCACTGGACAGCTGCTGCACAGCCTTGATGGTCTCCTCAGGGGTGGGTGGGAGGTCGAGATCAACATTAATTGCGACTTGCGTCAACCGCTAAATGGCAGCCTCAGAGAAGGTAGAAGGCCGGTTGAGTACACTTTGGAAATGCTCGGCCCAGCGGCTCAGAAGTTGGGTCTTCTCTGTGATGAGGGTGGAACCGTTCACTCTGAGAAGCGGGGCTGTGCCTCTCACTACGGGCCTTAGACTGCTTTGAGTGCAGCGAAGAAGCTCTTCCATTCATTGTGATCCACACAGCCTTGGATTTCCTCACCCTTACGAGCCATCAAGCGTCCTGCAGTTCCCACAGCCGCTGCTGTACAAGATGGCGACTTTGGTAGTAGGCTGCTTTCGTGGCGTCCGTAGGGTGAACAACATATTCGTTGCGGAGGCGATTCTTCTCAGAGATGAAAGTACTGATGGCTGCATCGTTTTCGTCGGATCAGCGGTGAGCGGGCCCAAGGATGCGTTTGGCAGTGGATTGAACAGCGTCTCGTAGTTGACATCATCGAGTCTCCACGGAGGTGTTCTCTTCTACGATTGGGAGGTTATCGAGCTTTGGGTCAACTCGTTGCTGAAACGCAAACGGTTGGTAGGCAAATTTAACAGATCAGTATTCAACTTACGTGGGGGTCGCTTACCTTGAGGTCTGTTGCGTGGTTGGGGACAGATCCGCATCTTGGAGATGATGAGATGATGATCGGTATCACCATTGGCACCCGACATTGCCTTTGTCACCAACACGTCCTGCTGGTCGCGTCGCCGCATGAGGACATAATCCAGAAGATGCCACTGACGAGACCTGGGGTGCATCCAGGTCGCCTTGTGCTGCAGCGGTTGGCTGAAGTAAGTGTTGGTCAGTATGAGACGGTGCACCGCGCAGGTGCGCAGGAGAAGTAGGCCATTGTCGTTGAGTCCTCGGAGGCCGTGGGGTCCGAGCACTCCTCGCCAGCTGGCGTGGTCTGTGCCGATGCGGGCATCGAAGTCACCAGGGACTATCAACTTGTCCGCCTTCGGCACAGAGGCCAGGAGGTCTTGCTGGTCCTCGTAGAACTTGTTCTTTGTCTCGTCAGAGCTGGTCATCGGAGGAGCGTAGACACTAACGATGATGGTGAATTTGCCACCCCAGAGAGGCAGGGGAGACTCATCAGGCGTTCGTCGATACCCTGCGGCGTACAGTGTATTCGTCCCACGATGTCCTTCCGGATGGCAAAAGCGACGCCGGCCTCGCGTCGCTCTGCCGTTGGATGGCCCACATAGAAGAAGATGTAGCCGGCACCCACCTCTTCTATGGAACCTTAGCCGGAGAAGCGGGTTTCACTGAGTGCGGCGATATCCACCTTGAAGCGTGCCAGTTCCCGGGCGATGAGCGCTGTTCTCCGTTCCGCTCGAATGCTCCTCGGTTTATCTAAAAGGGAACGAGCATTCCAAGTGCCGAAGATGATAGGACTTACCTGAGCTCCCTGAGCTGTTGTCCTGTGAGCTCTGGGAGCTGTCCTGCGGGAAGGAAACGGGTTAGAGGGAGGGTGGGGAAGAGAGAAGTTTTGATTTACGTTTGTAGTGTTTCGACCGCGTGTTTGCAATCTGTCAGCCACGGTCAACTGGCAGATGTCGCGACCCAGCGTGTTTGGTACCACCTTTTCTAGGCCCATCAATCCTCTCGCGAGGGGCAGCAGCGCTGTTCCACAAAGGGACTGCCAGTCACTCACAACGGCTACCGAACTGCACCATGGGCCACGAGTGTTTTGGGGCCAAACGATAACTTGGCTGTGAGCCTGCCTACAGTTTTGCAATCGCGCAGCTGAGGACTTTCAGGGGGGGAGTATTTGGGAAGTAAGGGGTGGGAGCAGCAGTAATTATCCTAGTAGCAGTAACGGTGAAAAGGACTGTGTCTCGCGTAAAGTTGATACGCGTTCATGTGCTACGGCGTCTGACTGTGGGTGGAATTGCTGCTACGATTATGTGTTATCGATGCTACTGAGGCAAACTCTGTGAGGACTAAGAGTGCTAGTCATGGTGGTGGGACGACTATTTGAGTAGGCATCGCTCAATGGAATAAGGTCACTGTAACAGTATGGTAATGGAGTGGTATAGGTATGGTAGTAGAGACAACATTAAAAATATCAGGCAGAGTAACAGATAACAAATATCAAACGGAAAAATAATGCGAGAAAATAGATGTGGAATCAGCCATACATACGCATAAAGAACAATGGATGCAATTTTAAGACTAGCGGATATCGAGTAGATTACGCAGATAAGGAATCGTTACGGGAGTACTGAAATGCTGAATTTAGTGAGGTAAGCAATGATCGCAGCAGTGGTACTAATGATAAAAGCAACTAAAGATAGCAAGAGTAGCAAGAGTGTAAAAAAGTAAGGAAAGTAAACAGCAAAGTACAAACAAACAATGGTACCGTGTACAGTAAGTAGCGTCCTTTCACCAACTACGTCTACTAGGATGCTTACCACTGCAGCCCGGGGACATACCGGGCGTGGGGACACACACACACCGGAGGCCCTCACTTGGTTTGGCCCACTGACCGAGGCGGGGAGACGGCGGGTGGCCGCTAGGCAGAGCCTAGCTACGGGGAGCCACAAGTGAGAGCTGGATGCCAGCCAAGGATGCTAGGCGTAGCCACCACCTATGCGAGGAAAATGATGCGATCTGCCACGACCTTCACGTTCAACCCCCATCTGAACACCCCATACCCCACACCCATACCACATACCCCCACTAAGCATGACTACTAGTACTAGCATCAGCAGTAGTAAAATATTATTTTGATCGACAGTAACTTAGTACTAAATCTTAGGCGACATCAGTCTCTTGGTTCTTGTTTTGCTCACTTGAATACTTTTTTTGGTTTCCCGACAACGACTTGAAATTTACTGATCAATAAGTTCAGTAAACGCTTTGTCCAAGGACAGCCGGCATAGCTCTCCGAAACGTCATTCCGGTGAGAAAAACATAAAATATAATTCTCATGCCGGAATTCTAACTTTTTCAAATTTGAACATCAGTCTTGTTATTTGCTACATCTTGGCATTTGTGGTATTATTGCCCTTCTCCTCGTGCTACTTGTACCATAACCAACGATCACAATCACAATAATAGCAACTTGAGCCTAGCATCTTAGCACTAGCGCAAGCTTCTACATCGAAAGCCTTCAGTACTCCCTGAAGATCCTCCGCTGAAAGGTTAGCTGTGTTCGCGCTCTCGTTTTCGTTCTCTTTCGTGTTTTCTCTCTTGCCTATCGTTCGTTCTTCTTCTCTCCTCTCCCTCGCTCTTCTTCCTTCCTTGCATGAACTGCTATACAATACTAACCTTCGGCTTGTTTTCCTTTTTAGCACTTCGCCTCTCCCTCACAGACGACTGATTAGCTAGGCGGTCGCCCGTCGTTACCGGTGGAGGAGAGAGTTAAGTCGAACCTCAGCACATTTCTTTCCTCACTAATAGCAATCTGATGCGCTTGAAGCATTAACGATGCACTAAAAGCCGTGACTTGCAGGGTTGCCAGCTGACTGGATAAATTTTACAGCGCAGTCGGCTCAGTGTGTTTTCTTGTGTGGAGTGACTGACTGCCGACTGAGAGTCAGGCTCAATTGCTTCTTTCTTATGTGCCCTTTATGGCGTTCCCACGTGGGAGCCTGCCTAGCAAGGTGTTGTTGTTGCGCTTGTTGGAGTGTGTTTTGTGTCCTCCACCAGCGCCCTCCTTCATCTCCAGTCTTCTCGACTTTTGCCTTGACATCGGGTTCGGGTGTGCGAGGGTCAGAGCCTGGGTTACTTTTGGCGAGTCTACTTCCACTGTAATCCAGCCCCAGTCACTATGTTGCTTCTGCTTGCTTAAGCTTGTGGTGAACATCGTGGAGAGCGAAGGTCGAACTCGCCTCATCTAGACCCATCAGAAAAATGTACTGAAATAATATTGGCTTCAGTTAAGCTATCCACATCCAAATTCCTTTTTTACAAATTAAGTGGTGTCAACTAACCCGCTCTCCAACAAAAGAAAAAACATGTTTTAGATGTGCTTTTACCAACAGCATTTCTCTACTCTTTGTCGACTTTAAGCAACATTTCTTCCAAAGTGACTGTACGTTCATTCAGAACTGCTTTCCACCTGTCCCTTCGGAAAAGGCCAGCGTAGATCGTAACCACCAAACTTTTAATCTCGCAGATATCAACTTTATTGACAACTTTATTGACTCATTGGACTGGCACGCATTCTCCTCCATGAATGGTGCAAAAAGTCTTGGGGACTTCACGTTGACGGTTCCTAATACCATTCGGAACTGGCCAGAACCTACGCTTTGGAATCCACCGTTCCTTTCTTCCGTTTGCCCAGACCAGGGATCTGGAACCTTTTTGACTCAAAAAGCCAAGAAAGCGAATATTTGGAAATATATTTCAGTGCGAGCCATATAATATTTTTGAGGATTAAATTCAATTAAATTGGAGTATAAAAAGCCTCATTGGAGGAACCAAAATCACAAAATCTGAAGTTTCTAATTTAAATGTTTTCTGAGTGAACCAGATGCAACCATCAAAAGAGCCACACATTGCTCGCAGGCCATAGGTTGCCGACCCCGAGCCTAGACAAAAGAAATTAAGGAGACAGTTCGAGGATCAGTTCTTTAGTTCGCTATCCTTGCATCTAATGACCACGAAAATTTTGGAAATAGTCTCGACGATTTTTTCGGCAGAGGGAACCATGCACACCTAGTGATATAAACACTGTGAAATAAGCTACCCAACTGTCTCGCCGTCGGTCCTGTGCCAACCAATGCCATGAAATCCCTTCGCTATCGTTTTAACAGTATATAATTCAGCATATATAAGGGAGATAGGCAGAGCCTTTGAAAACCTTATTTGCAGATAGATGTTACCAAGTCATGCTTGTGTTTCAAACCCATATACGAGCAATTCTGGTTGTCTTCCAAATGTACGACCCGTAAGTAAATTATGATCGAGTCTACTCTTAAATGTGTAAACGCTTTCAGTGAGATCAATTGAGGAACGAAATTTGTTCCAGTATTCAATGACCCTTTGGGAAAAGGAGTTGGCCCGCGCCTCTAGTTTGGCCTGATGTTCCTTCAGTTTTTATGGATGAACTCGGAGACGTGTCATTTCTGCCAATTCAAAGAAATCAGCCATCTACAGAGCACAATATATTCCCATGACGAGTTTGGAAACCATAATCATATCTAATCTGTATCATCTATACTAGAGAGGAAGAAGCTCGAGCCTTTCTAGTCGATCTTGATATGGTTGAACTTCTAAGCTGCTTATTTATTTGGTTGCCTTTCTTTGAAAAATATATGGAAGGTCATCAGGTGGGCTGCCGATGAAGATAACTTCCAGGAAAATATTTGTTGATTAAACGATTTGTCGCATAGATGGCTGCTGTCCATAAATTCAAACAAATGCACTCTGTTGCGCCTGGGAACTCGAAATGCGGTGCCTTATGCGCAACCCTACCATCTGAACGGAATCCCTTTGCAAGAAACAGAAATACAGAAGGATCTCGGCATCTGGATGACATACAATCTCAAACCTTCTACACAATTTTGTAAGGCGGCTAAAACTGCAACTTCAACGTTGTACGCCATCAAGCGGACATTCACGGATTTTGATGAAGACTGTTTCTCGAAAATCTTCGGTACCTTCATAAGGCCACATCTTGAATACGCGATTCAAGCCTGGAGACCGTGGATGTGGCAGGATTATAACGTACTTGAGAGGGTGCAGCGGCGAGCAACAAAATTAGTAAGAGGCCAAGGTTCACTACCATATGAGATCCGCCTAAATAACCTTAATCTCTATCCTTTGAGTTATAGGCAGTTACGCGGCGATTTGATATAAACCTTCCGTATAGTGCGTGGCTTTGACTGCGCTCTCACGTGTGACGACTTCTTCCAACTCGCCACTTCAACTAATCTCCGGGGGCATCCCTTAAAACTGTATGTGCCCCAAAGACAATTGAACGTACGAAAGAAGTTTTTCTCTAATCGCGTCGTGGACACGTGGAATAACCTTTCCGAGGCAATTGTTGTGTCCCAATCTGTGGAGACATTCATACACCGACTTGATATACACATGCTACAACAAAACGTGAACCATGTGACACATTATCCTTGAAACACCACTGCACCATATGACTGTCTACATTTTCCTGACTGAAAACTTGTTAACATTGTTTATAATTCTTGAGTTTTTTATGGGACAAATAGGGAGTTCAAAGGCACGAACCTATTTTTCCCTCAAATATACTGACTGAATGAGCTTTTTCCAGCACTGCGTAATTTTTCTTCATCCAGGGTGCAATTTTCTAACATCGACCGAACAAATATCCTGCAGACTCGCTCAAAAAGCTACTCATCAGAAGAAAGGAAGGATCGTCCGATCGCTCCTACGACGCTCATAGCCTTTTTTGCTGTTTTGGCACAGTGAGTTGACGGTTCGAGATTGGGCGTCATACGCACATAGATCCCGTAGTTGGTTTAGTTGCCCGAGTTGGTGACCTACGATCAAGTAGTCATATTCCGATAAAATCAATCAGGCCGAAGCGGGTGACTTTGCATTTGTTGAAATTGAGTTACAGTAGCCACTTTTCGCACCAGTTTTGCAAGCGAGCCAAGTCATTTTATAGGGTCTGTCTATCCATGTTGCGCTGAGCTTAGCAAGGTGTTCTCCTCAATGTGTGTCATTAGTGCCATTTTGATTACTTTCTAAATCAATTTGCAACGAATGTTTGTCCGACTAACTGGTCTCAAGCTGCTAGGCGACGTTCTCTCTCCTCCTTTATGAATAGGGGTCATGTAAGCTAGCTTCCAGTGAGAAGGCAGGGCTCCCTTTCCTATCGAATTTTCAAAGACCTTGGATAGTGTGGAGCCTATTTGTTCTGCGAACTCATTCTGAAGTTTTGCTGATACGCCACCTAGATCAGGCTATTTAGTGGGCTGTAATTGTCACAGGTTTTTTCTTACTGTCTGTCGCGAACCACACTATGCTATTTGTATCTGCCGCTGAGACAATATATTGCTGTACACCCTCTTTAAAAGGCGGCTGGTCGGTATTGACAGACATAAAGAAGTAAGACAAGATGTTCGCCTTATCTGAGCAATCGGAAAACTCGTTTCCCTGGCTAGCTTCCGGACAAAGAATGGGATCTCGATTGCTTTCTTCCTTATTCACGTAGCAAAGAACTTTTTTGGGTTGCTAGCTATCCCTCTAACTAGTTCTGTCTCAAAGTCCAATTGTTCGTTCCGTAGGAGTTTTCGATATAGATTTCACCGTTTAGTGATTCCTTTGCACGACATCTTACGATGGAATCTGAATCGGCTCCCTCATTCTATCCACGTTTAGCTGGTATCAACATCACCATTAATTCTACCTTACAGTTGATTCTTAAGTACTTGAGTCATCAGAAACTCGCAATCTTCGGAGACTGATGAGACTCCGAAGAGAGATATAAAGAAATTGACGAGCTTCCTCCGATTACTTAGGCATATTTTCACATGTTATCTTTAAAACGGACTCATATAATTTTTTTTCTTCCAGTCTTCAAGTTGGGATCTCGCTTGGACTGAGGCTTGGATAAATCTTGCCGATATTTCACTCATATACAAGTTCACCCCATCTACTGATTCTTCCGTGTGGTAGAGGAGCGGTCAATAGAGAGAGCCAATCTTGATTTTTTGATTGTTTCTTGGGTTCCTTTATACACACAAAGTGGCCTCTGAGTTTACTGGACATGGTTTCGTTGACATACATTGCCCGGAGCAAATAAATGTTATATTATCTATACTGAAAAACTTCTGAGGCTCTCATGCCAACATATTTTGAAGCGTGTGGACGGTAATTATTTCACATGCAACACAGAATGCATATAAATGGAAATTTAATAAGACAAATGCCATTTATTATTGCCATATTTGCGTTCAATGTTTATTGTTGTTTGGCTGCACTGCATGTCTAGGACGATTGTGTCACTCGATGACAATCAGCTGTTTTTTTATTTGCGATCAGCTGTTCAGATTTTCCTTCATAATGACGTACAGGTCGCCAATAAAATACAGTTTGTAGTACCAAATTTTTGAGCGTATACTTTATTGCTTTCGGCCTTGATACAATGCAATATTTGACCATTGTTGGAACTGCAGTCACAAGGTGAAAGTCTCGTTAATTTTGTGGAGTCTGAGTCGAAACCACCGACTTTACGTCGTCATAATCTATAAGGAAATGGTTTCACAAGCTCCTGTTACTACTTCAAACCCAAATGCCCCTGAATTTGATTCAGATAATGACTCTGACCATGTTGCATATACGTACGCTAATATATGCAATCATATACTTCGTCGGGGAAGTCCGAGTATGACATCATTACAGTCAATACCGACAGAGGCTAATAAGTCGTCTATCGAGAGGAAGGGTTTGAGACGTAAAAATAAGGTAAGTTTGCTTTTATACGTGGATAACAATATTCTAGGAGTCTGAACTGCAATGTTTGCAACGAAAAATGGAAAACCTTGGCCACCTCGGACATCCATTGATTGTCGAATTTCTTTTGTTACCTTCGAACTATCTTTTGCCAAAAGTTTCGCCTTCGGTACCGACAAAACATATGCCTGCCTTCTTGGTTGAGCAATGGATGGTTCAACTACTTCCTCGCAGGTACTATTAATGTCATAAATTAATGAAGGATCACGCAGTTCTCAACCCACTCTCATCCACTATCTCATATAATGCACATAACTTTGAACACATAGTTTATGCTGGTAGTGTTAAAATGTATTTTTATCATCAGAAATATGAGAATTAATATATTGGGAACGAGGATGAGAAGCTGGGCATAAGTCAAGCTTGGAGAAACGATGAGGAGATTCATATGTGAAACAGTGACAGAATGGCGAATGTTGTGTCCCTTTTCCTCCTGTCAGTCTTGTTCTTATTAAGGAAAGAAGCGTGCTTATACCTATTGATGGCATTTACGATAATTGTAGCTCTTTGCCCTTATAAACTAATAATCGATGCCATTCCTTTTAATGGCCAACCGGATACTTAATTTTCGGTTATATGATTATACATAAACGACATGAATAGCATCCATCAAGTTTCGGCTATTTCTTAGATAGTGGGAGAATGAGACCGTAAGTGGTTTCCTTCAAGGTTTTTGGCATTTCTCTTTGAGATCATGAAAAAAACGAGGGGCTAGTTTTGGGCCAATACGAGTGCTGGAGTAAAGTGAAATGTATTAATTAGTTACCGCTGCTTATTTTCAAAAAAATGTTCCAGATTCAGCCTTCATCCTAAGACATAGGGAACATACACTTTAAGTTGTTAGGTTTTGTATTTTGAGCGCGGAGCTCCGAAAAAATTTGTAGCCATAGCTCAACGATGCTTCTAGGGTCAATGGACATCATGATCGGTAAGGTTCCGACAACATTTACGAATTAAGGTAAATTACGTGCCGCAGGGGTCGGTTGAAGCTGTATCCACGTTGGGAAAGTTGTTATCTAAAATCCACAACAGAGTCGTTGAAAGGAATATTCTTTTCTGAAAATGACCACTATAAACCCGATGTCAAGGTGCATATATATGTGTGGATTAATTGTATTTATAGTATATCTCCATAGAACATATATGTAGACTTGGTGATCACGTAGGTTAATGAAAAGTCCTTTACAATCGCATGTTGGCCAAACAATCGAGTCCGACGCGCATATTTAGAGACACCCAGGTCATAAAGTTTTTTCTTTATCGTCTAGTATTCTGTAATTTTTCTTATATTCCTGCAACACCTAGAGGCCGTAGCGGTAACCGTGTTGTTAGTGAAAGATTTATGATGTCATCCGAACTCCCTGGTCATTAATTGCAATATTATCCGCAACCTAACCTCTTGACATGCTTTTGCATGGAGAAATTGTCGAGATGAGATTAACATAAGACATAATTTCAACTTTCTTCATATGCAACGGCATGTTGGCTTTTGCCTGCTTGTCTTTCCAGTCACATGCACACAAATAACATAATGAGCAGTTTCGGTGCGTTTGCGATGCTTGTCTTAATTCACACTTATGTAAAAGTGGCTATGCAGGAATCCAGAATGGCATCGCAGGACAAGGAAAAACATTTGGTAAAGACGACACACTTACAGTTTGTAATGCAAGTGACCTTAATTCAGCGCACAGCAAATGGTCAACTTCCATTGGTTTCGTTCGGCAGTGGGTTCTACTGCTTAGTTGAGCAGGTCTCCAGAACAAGAAGATTAATATCAGAAGATCATCCAAGGCCATATTTCACCTCGTCGTCCGTTGACCGCGTTCGTGAACTCGTAAGCTCAGGCCAGAGTCGGATGAGCTCATACCCAGTACAGTTTTCCTGTCGAGTTGGCTTAGTGCATATCCTCACTATATGAATCAGCAAGCGAGGAAAGGAAAGTGTGTAGGGTGTGTTTCTGACACCTGAACCCTCTTGCAAACAGCCAAGTGTCCTTCCATTAGGCCACTCCTGACCACTGTTTCAGGTCAATTATGAAAGGCATTCTTCTGCATACCACCCCCATACAACATTGGAGCTTACACAGCAAAAAATATGCCTGTGATGACGAGGTCAACCGCTGCTCACACAGTGCACTCAGTCAGGACTGGTTTATGACTTTGATAATACTAAGCGCTATTTCGCTGCATCTGAATTACCCAGTTACTACATTCTTTGCTTTCTAATGGCAAGCCAAAGTCAAGCTAACTGAAGGTGACTAATAAAGCCAAACAATCCGTCTATGTGTGCCGTATACTAATTCTTCCCTTTCCCCAAAGGAGCAAGGCTTCTAAGAAAGGGGACTGCCAATCTTTTATCAAAGAGAGCTTTCATTAAGGCCCTGAGTGCCGAGTAAGACCAGTGTGTCATTTTGCAACCGTCCAGGTCACAACTTCTAACGTCAAAAGCGCATTTTCTCGCCTTTAGTGGAGAGACTAAGCTCTAGACTAACCTCATTCTGTTTTCTCTCTTGTGGGCCAGTTACTTGCCAGTTTCGAGTTGACTGGAGGTGCTATTGGGTGTGGCGACTAACGTGACGAATAGTCGCACTCTTACATGGTCTTTTTGCTTACCTATCATCTCGAATTTAAAAAAATGATCGTAAAGACCAAGTAGAACAGTTTAACGCTCGTTCCTGAAAGGGTTCATATTATTCATTCAGTGGGCAACTTTATATGCGAGGTTATTTGTGTATCTTTATACGTGACACAGCGTGAGATTTGTTATCGAAAACGTAGCGCTACTTTTCTACGATGTGACTTCCTCCTCCCGTTATCCACGGGTGACTTGTGTGAGCCTCGTATCCAGCTGATATAAGATTGAGTGTGGGGACTGGCATGTCTTAAAATCCCCATTTGATGTATGCTACCCATGCATTAGTTCTTCTTTGCTCATGGTCAGACTTCATCTAAAATCATAGCTCTCACGCGACGTGGTTTATGTGCGATCGATTTATCATAGTTTTCGACGCTGGACTTGCGTGTAGGCCTGACTGAACAACATTATGCACAGACTATGTTTATGTGGGCATGGGTAAAGGGAGTTTGGACTGTGATGTGTTACCAAGCATTTTCTGTATGTGCAAATTTGATGTAATGTCGCAACGTGGACAACCTAGTACAGTAGTCGCCGGTTATTAAGCCCACGGTTAATAGGCCCAGCCGCGTATTAGGCCCAAATCAGCTAGAGACGGAATTTTACATAGCAAAATCGGCCGGCTTATAAGCCCAGTCGCCGGCCACAAAGCCCAGTTTGCCAACAGGATAGAGAGATTCTCATCTCTCTGCCTGCGCACCGCGGTCTACAAGCATCAGATTTCACAAAATTCGACGATTTCTGGTGCCTGGAGAAGGACATCAAAGAGCGCTTGCGAGTGAAGTTTCCTCCAAAACAACTAACACTAGACCGCTTTTTTTAAACGTGACGCAAATCATTTTTTTGCTTTTGTTATTACGTAAAATACAGACAAACAGCATCCCTTTCTTGTACATAACCAAGCTCTACACATAATACAGTACGTATGTAATGTATAGTGCCTCTCCAGCGTTTGCTAATCAAGAACTAGGACTCTCTGGTTATTGCAACCGCCGCTTATTAAGCCCAATTTGGTCTGGGCCCGAGGTGGGCTTAATAGCCGGCGACTAATGTACTGTGTCTACACCGTTGACTGTTCTTTTGGGTGTCTTTCGCGTCCTTCTGATAATCCAATAGTAGTAAGTGCTAATATGTCTGATCAAGGAAAACCCGCATTAGAAGACAAAGGGGAGAGCTGCCGTCATTCGTGACAATTATGGTGATGACGCTGGTATTTTGCGGTTCTAGGGGCATGCAGATCCTCCTGACATTGTGATGCGTCTAAAGGTACTATACGAAGTCAGTTTTGTTCCCCTGAATGTTGGTTGAAAATGTGGACATGTTGACGGTTTCGGGTTTTTGCTACCTAGGCCTGCGGCGTCCCTTTTGTGCAGTGCCATATGCCGTCGTTCGGATTAACTTGGTCGAATTACAGTTAATCGAGAAGGATCTGTATGGCGTCTGTGTTTAATCGCTTTTATCAGTTTTGGCTAGGAGTTCCCGATTCGACGTCAGTGGCTTGAGCAGACTTTGGTTAGCAGTACGCATCGTTGTCGTACCAGTTCTCAGAACATAAATGCAGTTTATACCTGATCCCTCACGAAGATTGCAACAATTTGCTGATCAGGACTGTCAGTCATACTGCTGTGGGAAGAAAATGAGGATGCTTCAGCATCTGATCCGATCTCGTAGGCTAATCTTGAAGTAGTAATAGTCCACACTGTACGCTGCCGACGTCTTTTACGGTTGTCGCTGGAGCAGAATTTCCCGCTTTTCGCCGCATACTAGTGGTAGTAAGCAAGACATTTTTAATGCCAGTTCGTAAACGCCATTTAGCATTGACGTCAGCACACTCAATGAAATTTTATGGGATACATAGCTTATAAAATCTATCGGTTGCACCAACATACGTTCGCTTATTTCTCAGGCAATGTTTGTTATAGGCTGTTAATATGATGGTAGCTTATGGGATGGCTAGATAGACGTAAACCACTGAAAGGCCTGTCTCGTTTTCCTTGACAGTCTGGATACTACCATACTGTAAAGGCAGCTTGACTTGCATTGTGCAGGTAGGGTGTTTAAACAGTTTTTATCCAATGGAACATTTAAAACTCTGCACCAGTCGTTATTTGCTAGGGTCAGTGCGCGACTAGAGTTCAGCAGATTGTGTAGGCGATGTGCTTGGATATAAGCAACTTTATCCTCTGGAAAACTGTACTTTTTTGCGAATGTGCATCCAAAATTAAATTTAACAGTACGACGGGAAGGGGTAAGTTTTCCATGCATACATACTTGTGTTCCGGAGTTTATAGTCAAGGACTTCTGAAGGGCTGCTGTGTGCATTTACCGTCCTCCTCCTCCTCTTTGTAATTTATGCAGAGTACAGTGTACATAGTTCCGTCCTGCTGCTTTATATATGATGCTTATGGCGTTGCGCTGTTTTCAGGCTGGTGCACGATTGTTCAGAAGATTTGGAGGCCCTCAAGAATGAGATTTCCGCCTACTGCTCCTCGTCTGTGATGAATCAATTATTGTTTAACCGAAATTCATCCGAGAAATCAGTTCGTTTGGACGATGTGCGTTGTGCCTGCCGGTTAGTTACATTCCTTTTTGTTTAGTTGCAGTTTACTCAGGTGACTCATATGTTTGCCGTTTTTTAAAAAAGGAGACCATTCGCTTCTTGTATTTAGTATGAAAAAATTCAATTCATAGACTGCATTTGCTGTGATGTAAATGTTGTTTTGGTTCCACCATTCCTCTCGCAGAATGACCAACTTGCGCGGAGCAAACTTCTTCTCTTCCTGCTGGTTCTCAGTAAATACGGATGAACTGTCATCGGAGGGAGAAATGAAAGAGGCCGCCATGGCCAGTGATTATGGTGCCTTAGTCCGCCCTTCACCTCCCATATCCATTCAGAATCGTTCACAGACGACAATGCGCACCAACATGATAAAAAGGAACTACGTATGCAACCACTCAACATCCTTCCACCAACGCGATATTGCTGGCCTATTCAGCACGCAAAAATTTACCCGTATTAATGTAGGTCGATCTGACGTCCTTGACACAACTGTGACTTCAATCTTGGAATTGCCCCCGACTTTGCCTCCTATGGTCGGTTCAGATGACTTCTTGCAAGAGGGCACTATGAGTTTGCCTTCCAAGCGTTCCAGTGAAACTCAGGAAGCAGTGGCGAGTAGGCTCATCCCGCAAGTCTTTCCACAGAGTGCCGATGCCTTTTCAACTCACATTCCAAAATCAAGGTCACGAAAGACTGCAACGTCCCTGTTCAGTCGTACGGAGCAATCAAACAGCCGCCAAATTCCCGCTCCCCCTCTTCCTTCTCCTTGTCATAATCATAATCATTCATTCCTCACAGCGGACGCACTGTTGCCACAGGATCCTGAACCACATCATATTATCCCCAAAAGCCCTGTGGTCATTATGTCCGAGTGGAACTTAAGCAGACTAGCCAACTCAAGCAGAACCAAATTTCAGGCGGGGTCCACTGCAACAGCTCTCTTTAAAACGTCCCCCCTTGAATCACCGCCCCACAAACAGCAGCGTGTTATTCAGTTACAGCTGCCAACTCAGGAAGTTCTTGATATCGGTGACGGTAGCCGACGAGTTGACGAATGCATCGCGGAATTCAACACTCTGAACGTTAAGCCATGTCAGCACCACCGCACACTATGCCATTCTCTAACTAAAGCGCCCAAAACCAACCGAAATGGCTGCACAGATGAAAGTTCTCCAGTTCCGCCTTCTCTGTCAGAAAAGCTGGCGGTGTCGAACCTTTCTACCAATGAGCAAGAAGGCCATAACTCCGCTTCGCCTCGATCACCTCCAGTGTCTAGGAGCTCACGGGTACTGCATGAGCCATCACCGACAGTTAGTCTTTCGAGGTCGTTTAACCTCAGAACTGGTCTCCCGTTACAATCTTCACCGGTAGGTACACAGCTTTCACCGTTGTAACTTTTTGATCGCTACTTTTCTTATCTGCTTCCTTTCTTTTCCTCTTTTCCCCCCTTTAATCGACCTCTCTTATACTATCCCTGGACTGCCCCTTTAGTTCTTAATCCTGGATTATTTTGACAAACTAGAGGGGTATCGTGGGACATCTCCATTCGTAATATAAATATGACTACACAACAGGCTCTATGGTTATCCGAGACAACGCAATTTTTTCCGGCTTCTGTTGTCACGTCAATTTTCCTTTGCGAAAATTCCTCAGCCTCATTGCTTTGAGACAGCTCACTTTTGGGCCTGGTGAGAATAAGGTTCCCTGCTCATAATACAACAAAACTTCTCTACAACCATAATAAAACCGTTTTGTGCCTTCAAACGAGTGCAGGAATTTTTGTTTAACCTATTAATGCATGTCAACACTCCCCATTCGATTAGCTGTTCTGCGAACGAGTCCAGTTTGTGGTCTTCGTAATTTCGATCGGATCACTAATATTCTTAAAAGTTTGGGAAGATGTTACGAAACTGTCGTCATGTTCATTTGAATGCAGCACGCACGCCTTACCGTCTGCTGATTTTTGCTCTCCTCCAGGTTCAACCATGTTGTCCTGGCCCTTAAGGCTCCTGTTGTTAAGCACATAAACGGACTGCTTTCATAAGACATTCCTTCCACAACACAATTTCCCCTTTGTTTTTCTACCTTATGCTCAGCCCTCTTCACACTTAGGTTTATGAATGCAGCAATGGGCGTAGGCCGATCTGTTGGCTTACCGAAGCAATTCAACTCCGTGCTCTGTGAATGTCCGGTTTTTTATTTCTGGTCACAGATGGTGAGTGGGTTATGACTAGATGAATGAGGTCAAAATAAGTCCGAAACAACGATACATTACTCTGCCCTTATTTCTGTCTCCACCCCTTCTGCCATCAGCTCCTGTTTCTGGCTGTCAGATTTCATCCAGTTGTTAGTGTTCAGTAGTGTTAAGAAATCCCGATATATGCCATTATTTAACGCACTGTTGTTCCCGTTTATCGTCTAAAGGGAAAAATATTTTACTGAGAGTCTGTATGAGTACTGTCTATTTACCAAAGGGCTACCTTTCGTCGGTATTTCATGCAATCAGAGTATATTCACCTAGTCCGAATATTTGAGTGGCTGTCAAGTGGAGGCTAAACACCGTCATCTCGATAATCATACATTAATGGTTGACCCGTATTGCAACCCAGACGCTTAGTTAGATCGACCCGCTCCTTCTGCCAAATACCTCTTAGGCGATAAGCTAAAAATGGGTGAAATTGCCCTCCCCACGTTGGTCGTATTCCATTTCCCATTGATTAGTCTTCTAAGTTTCTTGTCCGTGGCGTGTAAATACGGTATGAGACTGTTGTCTCTACTTCGAACTGCGAGTAATTCTGCATAACGAAGGCTGTTTATACTCTTGTACTGAAGGGTGTTAGGCAAAACAGCTTTCCCCCTTGCTGATTATCCTCAAACCGTGTACGTAATCATTGCGATGGGTCTCACGCCATGCTTCGTGACCAGGAATGTAGGGCGTAAACAAACCTCGAAATGCGTAGCCCGGGGAAGAATACCGTCCTATTGACAACGGCTACATTAACGACACTAGTATTGCTAGCTCGAATGACCCGCATTTAGTTCGCATTCTTGAGGCTGTGTCTGTTGATGAGAATCGGAAAATCTACTGAATGTACTTTACTGAGTGTACTTTACCGCCCCAGAGTCCAGCAAAGTGCACAACATTAGGGCTGCCTGTGCAGATCCATAGTGGTCGGGTCAGGACGCTGAAATACTCTGTCCAACCCAATTTTGTTGCTCCCCACGGAACTTGCACAGCGAGGACGGTAGCGAAAGCCTCCTTGTCCTGCAAGGTGTTGCACTGCCAGTCCAGAAGCTTCTATGATGATGCAGATATTATAGTCGAGAATGTATATTCTGTCTAACGAACACTTAAGAGAAGTTTAGGAAAAATGTATAACCTTTTGATCACGAGCTAGCATCCGATGAGAAGTGGACAAGGCATGAAGTTCATTAAGTAAAGGTACGGTTATGCTATTGCTAATTAGATTACTCTTCATCCGCATGTTCATTGCACTTACCAGCCTCCCGCCTTTACAGTCGAAAATTAGGAATCTGGTATAATTACCTGAACGTTCTTTCCATTCTAGCTTCCAGAGCGGGTGCATTTGTGAAGTTTGTGGCCCCTTTCTTATTTCTCGCCGACGTCATACTTGGGGGTTTTCGTGAAAGACAACTCTACCAACTTTTTTTGCTGGTTTTATCCCCTTTTTCTTTTGATATCTGCATGCTTGTGCCCTCCCTCTCGTAGATCTTCCACAGTCTGCACTTTTGACAAGTCGCCAGTACCGTCGGCCCAATGTGACAATCGCTAAACCGCTACTGGCGTCGAAATCGAAGTACTGAAAGTAGCTCGCTACGGTTAATCGTTAGTCAGTAACTGAGTCAGTCGCATTGAAATAGTTTTTAACTGCAACATCAATAGGTGAGCACAGGATTTATGAAATTAACACATACGTGTGAAGTACAAAGTACCACTGAGTCAATACATCTGAATGCGGTGTTTCCTAGGCAGTGCTACAAGTCGAGCACTTTATGGTTTTGCTGAATGACGTTTGAAGTCCTCATTTGGGTCCGATAGTAATTACAAATTACGTCATTTCACCCGTATGTCCCGCCAGTGTTAGCTGCGTAAGCATCTATTTTCTGACACCGTGGCGCACAACCGAAAATGAAACAAGACGATCAAGTCACAAAGTGAATGCAAATTGGAGGGATCCTTTTTGGCTCCTGAGCACGGTCGAATACAGTAGGCTTCCTAGTGCCTGACTCTCACTCCAAGGTAGTCAAAGTGGCCATGCCAATGACTAACTTTTCCTTAATATATATGCATGTTTTTATTAGAACACAGTTTAAAGTCCGCTAAGGAGCCTGGCATATAAACGTTTTTCGGATATTTGCCTTTTCAAGCAACTAGTACATCTTGTCCCCGATGAGGACGACATCTGGATCTTCATTCTTGGATGTTTGCATTTTTCTAATACCTAATTGAAATTTTTTTCGCTAGCATCTTACTTTATTACAATAACTTTTAAAAATGCTGACAGTTTTCCCATTGCGTTCCCCTGCATTCATTTTTCTTCTAGATTCCAGTAAAACGCAACAACTCTACGAGTTTCGACTTTGATGATTCGCTGGTTTCATACAGGCCTCCAGTAAGGTGAGTCGTGCATACCTCTTATACCCTCCCTTTTGCCACTCTAGCAAGGAAGCAATGTGAGCTAAATTGCACCATTCGTAAGAAGGTATTCCGACAGCATACCTGCTTTAGGACTGAAACCTAGTAACTGTAGAAAGCTCTCACTGCTGACCTGAACTTCAATCTACACTCTACTATTCTCTATTTATTAAATTATTCATTTTATGAACCGTTTATATATGTAAGCTGGTTCCTGAGCTTTATATTTAACAATCTTTCCTTTCTATCACGACGGTCCTCTTGACCATCAACAACAAAGTCGTTGCTACACTCGGTGGGGTTGGCGGCCCAGCGTTAGCCGCGGCAGAAGTGCTGCGGTATACTACTGTTACCACCGTCGTCGTCGTCATCATCATCACCAACACCACAAGCCCTCTTTTTGGGCATCGCGATTGAAGATAGCGTCACGGCCGTCAAGCAGTGTTTGTGGGATCTTTATAGTATGATGAATATAATCAAAGGAAGAGGACAGTGAACTAGAGAAATCAAACCTTCCTCAAGGTTGCAGCTGATGTTGATGGAAAAGTTCCGCTTCCGGCTGGTTAATGTCATGACAGACAGGCCCACTATTATGACTCTTATTTCTTCCTCCTTAAGGAACTGTAGCCCTCTTATGCGCAACAACTGGCAGATTTTCTGTCCTAATCTGTACAGTCATTTGACAAATTCGCCCCGTCCTGCAGCCCATTTCCACTTTGCTAGGTTTGAATAGAAAATAACACAGCCGAGCTCGTGACGAGTGGCCATTAGGTTAATCGCTTTTATAAAGTGTTGGACAAATTGACGCGGCCATGGCCGTACTGCTTGTTTTTAAACGGTCACATTGAACATTTGTCTATTTTCAACCTCTGAAGACGGACTTTCTGACCCACAAAACTGTTTACCTGAACCGCATCAGTCCCAGCGGGTGTGGCGGTTGACGTAAATTGCATATGCTATCTTTTTCCGGACATTCCTTCGAAAAAGTGTTCGCTTGAAGGAAATTGCATTTAATTCCTAAAAATACACATCCTCATGGGATGTAGGGGCTTAGACCACCACACTACATCATTTGAATCGGTCGAGTACTCAGAAATGTCACTGAGGTGTTTTCCGTTTAAACTGTCTTCACTGCATTATGATAAACGTTCCAATCAACTGGTCGCTGTTAGCATCTCTAGTGAAAACAGGGGTCAGTTTTAGCTTGTCGTTAAAATAAACGCGACTATCCGATCCACGCCTAAAACACTCCTCCACACTGAAAATTCAGCCCGTAGACGCCAAGAGAACTTCAGAGATCGTGAGAAACGGTCGCATAGTGTCTGCAGTCTACTGAGCGATTTTTATGCCAATCGGACTGTCGCTATGACGCAATTCCGCCCAAATGCCTTCTTACCGGCATATACCACCCTATATAATCGAGTGCAATTTAAATGGAGCGAATTTTTTGATTGTCGTCAGTAAATTTGAACGCTCGATAAAATTCTCTTAAGTCCTTCAGCGGGCGTGTAACCGAGCTGCTAATGAGAGACTCGTTAGAATCATATTCACAGGCGAACTGTGTCAAAGGCGGCCCTTTCCGTGCTTTGTTCATTCGAATGGCGATGCGATATAAATTGTGTTGAAATGAAAGCCTGACCATTCCTTCTGCTAACTTATTTAATTCTGACTTGTTCCGGAGTCATGATAGACTGATTTTTCTCCCTGATTCGATTTATTTGCGCCTGCACCTACGAGTATGCATATGCCGGGATGATGTAAGTGGTGCCGAAAGAGGCATGCAATGAATCAACTCTCCATTCATATTCCGCCAAATTGTGTTGCTTCTCCTCAGCTTTCGTCTTTCGTCCCGCCACATTTTCGTATGCCTAGTAGTCACACAATAGCAAACACTTCAGCTTATGAGTCAAGTCGCGATGACTACTTCTGGTGAGCGCAACTATATGCATGTTCTTAGTTTTATTGGATGGAGCAGGGGGGGGGGGAGTCAAATAGTAACGCGAAAGCAGTTTGGGTTTGTTTCTTCACAAGCGTTCGTTTCGGTTGTTCTATAGAAAACGTAGTTCCACTTCTGCGTTTACTCATTGGCAGGTAACGACGTAAACGGTCCTAACGACCTATTTCCAGCAATACTTGTCAGCACAGATTGTCAGAACTAACTAAAAATGTTCTCTTATTTCTTTTGAAAGTTACAGTTACCTAACTATCAATTATTAGTCTCGAAAACAGAAAGCTCAAGAGTCTTGGCTAAGTCGTATTTTTCCTGGCGTGTCCAACTCTTTCAGCTGGTGTTTTATTAGCACCATCAGTATTTATCAGCATAATTAACACTCTTTTTCCGTAATTTAGTTGCCCCTCTCTCGTAACCGTATTGTCCTAAAGAATCACGTGCCGAGCGAGGGGGCGTTTTAGGCCTCGTGCCTTTCAAAAAGGTTTAAACTGAGGCTATCAACGCCGTTTCCCCTCCTGGAAGATTTATTTACAATTAAGACTGGCCCCCGTTTTCATGCTTGCCGTTTGCGTCCTCCTCTTTCAGCCTTCAGATGTTCACACCCCAACCGAAACACACGACAGCTTGGACGTCAGCGGGCGCGGCACCCGTCCAGTCGTCACTTGCCAGTACGCCGGCTGCTACTGCTGTCGCCGCTGCCACCCGCAACGACATCGCGGCAGGCCCGCATAATGGCAAGGCACAGAAACGTCCCAACACCCTCTCCCTCAAGGGCTCAACCAACGAACGGCGCACCTCAAAACGGTCTGTTACCGCCGCTGCCGGCTCTGACGTCAAACAGTTCTGCTGCAGCGCGCCTGCCCCCCTCTGTATGGCTGGCGCCTTCCACACTCCGACACCCAATACTCCTTTTCTTTCTGGCGTATTTGCCACCACTCCCCAACCAATCACTTCTCAGCACCTTCTAATTAACTTTGAGGTTAGTGAATCCTCCTCCTCATCCTCCCTCTCATCAATCTTAAGCCCCTTTGTTATCACATGGTCAGTGCACTTCACCCTTAAGTGTTCTCAATTTGCGTATCTGAAAGAGCATTTTGTAGATTGTGCAGTGCAGCTGCGGGGAATTATCAGTCGTCCTAAACTAGCGATTGTATGGCGTGCATTGTCGAATGTGATATTATGGACACATTTAACTGTTGGTGATTTGCCGTTATTATTTCTATTCTTACTGGTAACCCTATTCTAAAATAAGCGAGCGTTAATCCTTACCACCGAAGGTATAGCGACTGTTGAATTGTAAAACACAAGAGTAATATGTTGCCACAATAGAGCACAAAAGCCTGAACGGTACTCTTGGAACCATCGTTTAAATTTTGCTTGTTTTGAAAAAAGGCAAAATAGTTATTCTATGCGGTTAGTGTAAATGCATTCTAGATAGCTACTGAATATGACAAAGTGACCGCCCTTTAGTAAAAGCCTCAGGGATTCTAGAGCCTATTTCTTCTTGTTCACGGAGGTCACATAAAGAACCAAGGATTGTTACTGCAACTAGTCTAATTATTTATTAAAGTGAACTGCGGCACCTGGGGAAATGGTGCAGCCAGAAAAGGTTTGTTGAGAACCGGGATGGGACCACCGGCCACCCGAATTCGCGCCCAATGTCCACCTGCTGTTCTATTACGTCCACTTCTAGCGACCAAGCACGTCAAACTCTGTATTTTCTTAGGTCGAATGACATACGCTTATTGTAATAGACGCTCACTTTTCTTCTTAAGTTATCCAAGGCGCTGGTGGCCTAAGTCTCTAAATCCCACCAAACCCATCCTTTTGAATATTCTTTCAGAATCAATAATCTCGAAAGTTTCGAGACCATATGTTCTCCTGTTCGTGGTGTGTTTGGGCACGAAGTACGGTCCAACGTTCCGACCGTATAGGACTGTCGAAGTAGGCCAGTTTTTGCATACTTCAGTGACAACGGTGTACACCCCTATTAGCATTGCATCTTTTACCTTCATCGAAGAAGGTTAAGGCCTTTTCGTCTCGATCTACTACACTAGCTCTTAAGTAGCAGAGATAATTTCTTTTAAAATTGTACACAGCCGTGCTCATTAAATCGTTTCACTCTTTCATCACCGTCTCGGTCGTCTTGAAAATGCGATGTATGTTCGACCACCAGGTACACTTTTTTCTGAGAAGGGTAAGACGCGTGTTGTTTTCTTCCAGAGGGAAGAACGTTTGCCCATACTTTTTAAAAACCGTAAATCTGTAAGGGTTGTTGTTTTTTGACCAAAATTGCTGTTCTTTAGAGTTGACAATATCCTCTAAAATGCTAATTATGTCAATACACGCTACCGAAGGGATGCAATCAGAAAGAAAATTCATAATCGCCCTACCCCTCCCAGTAAGGTGGCCTTGGCCACTGCTGACCTGCAATGTGGGTAATCTATTAGGCAGGTAGTCCCATAGTCGGGCAAAAAGAGAGCCCTCAATGAGACTAGTCTTTCAGACAACAGAAAATGACAAACAGGCCTGCCTATCCGTCCAGTGTCCGTGTTCCGGGCTTGTGATATAATGCATAGAGCGCATTCTGTAACAACTGCAGAACCTGGGTCCGCACAAACTGTCCTCGATTGATTATGTCGCTACTTAGCCTACCACTGGATCTATCTGACGTTCAACCGCACTACA
>JAYGXS010000001.1:46921582-46937493 GCA_036362985.1 Ligula intestinalis
TGTCATTGGCAGCTACACGTCCTAGGATTTCTGTTTTAACTGTTTCGCTACTCCCTCGTCGTTATGTGGCACCGTTAGCGTTCTAAAATGCCCACTTAAGTAGGCACCGCATTTTTGTTTTGCTTGAACTTACAGTGGAAGGAGTCAGATTTTAACCTGCTGTAGATCAAGCTTTTGTGCATATGTAAATGTCCTTTGTGTACTTTATAACGCTGCACCGCTGTGATCCACGAAAGCCGGGCGTGAACCACTAAATGCTGTATGCACTGAAGCTCATGACTGACGTTTTTCGACACGCGTTCGAATGAAAAAAATATCGTTGGAGCGAGGAGTCAAATGGTTGCACATGCCAGCTTTTGACTAGCGGTCTTCTTGATCCCTTTTTGCGATTCGATCAGAAAGCAACCGCTGCTTGATGTTCGTGTACTTTCAGGTGGCTTCCCGATGCCTGAGTAGTTGAAACTCCTACTTCGTTGAGGGGCTGCATACAAAGTTCATAATTTATTTTTGCGGGACTACGTTATTTTCCAGTTTCGTGCCCGGTAATGATAATCAGCGTCTTCTTTGTAACTGGATCCCCGCTCTATATTACACTTAAGGCTCCGAAAGCAACTTCAAATAATCCTAGGCGCCCGACTAAAGAGGCCGCTCAGAATTTATACTTGAGTCCGCAGTGAAGATAGTTGATATCCCCCCCCCCCCCACCCCGACAAGACATTGGAGCAGAAATCCCTCGTCATGCAAGTAGCTTTGCGCTGAATTCAAGGGCAATTAGGATTAAAATGAAACGTAGGGGTTACAGTTAAGAGAAGCGGTTTAATTTAGGGTTTGGATTGGAGTTTGTGTTAGCGTTAGGACACGGAAATGTTTGCCCTTACTGGAATTGAACGCAATGTCGCCTGTATTTCGTGAGAGTGGGGGCGTTTCTCTTCGTATGTCCTGCTGGAGAGGGAGGGTGGTGGATGGAACATGTAAGCGATCGCGACCTACTCACCTTTACACTGTCGTCGGTGCTTAATTTTGGGCCCTTGATTAAAGTTTTTTTGCCTAATGAAAGTTTGTAGTCCATTCTCGACGCTTTTTGTTTATTTATTCGATAGGACACCTTCCCTAATTAAAAGTTGCCCAAAAATATCACCGAAAAGTTCAGTATTTAGTCTCGGTATAGGGGCCTTTCCGTAAGACATGCTACAGGAAATTTGCCTTCAGTCTCCCATGCCAGCTTGTCTGGCCAATGGACTCAAGATCATGCAATGCTATCCGGCATCTGAAAGAGGCATCCGATTGCTGATGCATACATTTTATTCGCCCGACACTTCATGTTCCAACTCCAGTCCTTGCCCAGAGCCGAAAAGATTTAGATGTAGCGGACGTACTGGTAATGTGGTATTTATACGATGCAGCAGCTATGTCGCCAGGTACCTATTAGAATTATCAGCTGCCGCATTCTTCACAGATTGTCCTACTGCTAAGATGCATGCTTTGTCGCACACCTAGCTGTCATTTACCGCGATTTCATCACTGTGCTGGCCATCGGCGGTATAATTAATCTCCGTTTTTACCCTTCAGGTGATTTGGGCGTCATCATGTCAGGGTCCTGTCAAAGGAGTAGTCTCTCTCGCATTCACTTGAAGCACCTTTCTCCGTCCCATTGTCCGCCAATAAAGTGTCTACTGTCTTACGTCCTTTCTGATCCCAGTTTCATTTTTTTGACGAACCTACTTGCTGCGAATACTTCGTCCTCATAAACCAATTAGTCATTCCGCAATCATATGCGTAAACGCTGCTTCCATTGATTGTGTTTAATTACGGCGTACCTATCAGGCTATCCGCGAACATCGGTAATGAAAGAGCGGCGATTAACCTCTTGCATGCGGATAATCGACCAGGCGCGACTATCGGCGATGCACGCAAAACCTGCTGATTTTATCGTGTGTTTCGGTTCATCAACTGCGCCCTGTAACTACTGCACACCTCAATGCGTCCGCCACCATTTTTTCGATTGCCGTCCTGGTGATGTGTTCGAGAGTGAATGTGAGACGTCAGGCGAACAAATTTCTTATTCTAACGGCCTGTCTTCCCCTCGTCTGCCTCCTGGAACTTGCCTTTTCACATTTACCGGAAAGTGAATATGTACGGTCGTTGTGTATCATTGGGAACGTACTTTTAAAACGTTCTTTTTCAAAAAGGATCTGGTTTGCCCAAACATTGATGCTTCGGATGCTTCACGAAACACTAGAATTTTCCCTTATAAGAACCGAATGGTATTGTTTTAAAAAGGATGCGTAAAAGTAGGATTTATTCTATCTCCTTCATTGGAAATTTTCACCCTGAGAGTGGTACTCGAGGAAAGAGTTATTTCGGTTTTGAACACACTTTGGAGCAGGGATTTTTTGTTCCATTTACATGCTTGACCTGTTTTATGTGCGCTGCATTCTATTGTTTTTGTAAAGTTCCTTCAACAAAAGTACTTTAGATTTGCGAAAATTTCCATGAAGGGATTCAGAAGACCGTTGGCGAACGTACGCATTCTTTCAATAAATTTCCGTTCTCATGTAGCTTGGAGTCGTTAGAAACAGTTGCTCAAAGGACTGTGTTATTGACTTTTTCTAAAACGGACATTTTCCTCTTCTTCAATCGCCATATTAGAACAAAGTAAGCTTTCCTAAAGAACTTTCATAGAAAGGCCAGTCAAAGGCCACATAAGAAAGGACTTTGGGTTAGGTTCCTTATTACTCAGCTTCGCATTTTCATCTACTTATTATTCTCAATTCAGAGCCCCTGTACATGTCTCCGTGAGTGCTTTGTGAGTTTCCGCGTGTACCGTAGACGGGAGATCAAACTAGTTCGAACAAGTAGATGCGATCAGTGAAACAGGGACTTCATTCGCTGCCCCAAAATCGGCATTTTACAAAATTGGATGGGCCCGACGATTCGACACGAAGATAGGAACCCTCGCATTACCGGTAGTCCTATGCCAACACAGATATGGTGAGGTTTAAGGCCAGAGTTGGGTCAGGATTAGAACACAGAAAAACGGTACCCCTATAGGAATTTAGCGCAGAGCCAACTTCATTTCTAAAGGGGTTCTTATTCTCGTCTCTTACAGGCCCAACTTCAGTGGCCGAAAGATTCGAGTATCGGGTATGCTATCTTGCCCGCAGGCACTTGCACTGCTGAGCAAGTCGCCAGCTCTCTAAATCTCTTTTCAATTATTCCTCGGTATGCTCAATAAAGGGCTGGGTAGCCGCTGTATGCAGATGACCAAATATCTAGTCGATAATAAGCTCAGCGGCGTGAGACAAACGTCATATTTCACCATTGATTATTGATTTCATTTGCCCATTTTATTTAAACTTCCGAATGGCCAGAATGCAGACTGGTGTTGTTACCCTCTGGGATAGGGAGCTACAGGGTCGTTGACCTATCACTTATCTTCTCAGTAGAGGAGAACTGCGACTAATTGTAAATAATGCTCTTCGTATTGAACGCCTTGACGGTTTTCCCACCAACTTTGGGATTCCGTATCTTGCGTTTTCCTTGCCAAGGACCTATAGCCTCAGGCTCTTCCGAGAAGACTGCAGTCGAAACATAGCCTTTGTCGATTATTTCGCATAAACACAAAGTGGAACTTGGACTTGCATGGTGAGGAACGAATCTTGGAAGCTGAGGAATTATCCCTTATTAAATCTAACCAAGTGACCCCTGGCCGTCGTAAAGCCAACTGTCTGTCACACTTCAAACCCACAATTTTTGAATTCCGTTTTCACTTGTCTTACAGGAGAGCATGCTCAATGGACGTATACCACCCTCGGGAGTTGTTAGTGGTTTTCAACTCGAAATCGGAGCCAGTGGCTCCTTCTATCCAGCCCATGTGAAGCTACCAGTTGTGGCGTACTTCTTCCATCTTTCTGAAGACAATGCTCCCTCGCCCTATTTGGGTTTTGTAGATCTTAGTAATCTTCCAAATAAACGCGGCTACCACGTTCCAAAGAAGGGCGCTATTCAAGTAAGTTTGCTACATCTGATTCACCGTTTGCCGATAAGTAAAACCTTTAAACATTCGTCTTTTCTCTCCTTTCCGCTTTTTATTTCTCCACTTGCTCACCCCATTTGGCGTAACTACAGAGAGTTGACTGCTCAGCACACCCCACTGGTTAGTCACATCTGAGATACAGACATTCAGGCGCAAATTACTGTGGTTCCACATTATGCTAGTCGTATCGTCGACTCAGCCTTTGTCACTGTTTGCTTTGAAGTTACGAGTCAGTGTCTTTACAGGCTTGCTATGTGTCAGCACTTTGTACCCCAAACTACAAAGCTTCATTTGTCGGCGGATTTGTAAAAGAAGCTTTAAGAAACAAGGAGAAGGATGTAATTAGGCGAGCCGTTCTGTAGCTTTGAAGATATCTTAAATCCATGTCTGCTTCGTCAGTTTGTACCCGTTTTGGGGGCAGTATGGTAAGTACTGTCTTGCATATTGCCTACAGTTGCAGCAGGACCCGCGTACTGTCGCCAAAAGTGCCGCATCCACCCTCTGCTTTGCTTCTTGGCCGTTGAAGGCGATCGCTATCCCCGCGCCGTGAATGCCCATGACTTTGGATGATATAGTGTGTATGACTTGACGCACAATTTCCGCCTATGTGTTCGTGTCGTTGACTAGGCCACTGCTGGCGTCATAGGCGAATGAACAAAAAAGACCTAGTCAGACATGTCTGCGCATCGGCACACAAAAACAGCAGACGGAATGGCTATTTTTAAGGCAGAAGGCGGCTATCTGTGTCTTGTGTTTTCATGCCAGGCTTTCTGTCTGGCCTTGCATTGTAAAACATCTTTGTGTTAGCCTGTTACGTAGTTACTGACAAATGGACCCCTCTGTCATATTTTCCCGTCCATTCTTCCAAATTCGATTTCTTCCCTATCACCTGATCCAATTTCCCAGCGCTCATTTCCTTTCTGTTTTTCTACTTTCGATTTTTCTTTGCCCCTATACACGATTCAATACTCGGTAAAACGGCAGACGCACATCTCCCCGTGCAGTTACAGTGGAAAAGGAATCAGTCTTGCGGTATTGGAGATGCAGTGTTCGTGTTGACATCACGGTGGAAGTAAATGCGCCCAAATAGGCTAATCTGCAAGTCGAATGCGAGTTGACGGGGCGAAGATATTGAGAGTGGTTTGACACCGATCATACTTTTCCGAGGTGTTCTGTACTTGCCTGCCTGGCTGTGGCTTTCTATGCTCGGTTACTAGAAGCTTGCTGATCCGAACACAAAACGTAACCTAATTAGCAGATGAGATCCATTGATGTTCTCAGCTGTTTGCGTTGACAGCACCACCAGCAACCATCGTTTCTAATTTAACCGTCATTAATCGTACCGCATCGACGTATATTTGCGTGCCTAGTGTTTGTCATGCCACCACAGCTAGCTAGCCTGCATTGCCTGTTTCAAGCGGACTTTGCCCCTCTCTTGCAGTACAGATTGTTCAAATTTATCACTTTTATTTGCTCCGTCATTCCGCCAGGATAATATTTTCATTCGTTGTTATTTTTCAGTCTCCTGACTCCTGTTTGCCTCTTTGCTTTTTTCTCCGTCTCTTGAACCTTCCCACAGCTTAACTCGTTTTTTTCCACGCCTATTTGCCTAAGTAATCAACCTTTCTCCTTCTCGATATCCTCGTAGTGTCATGCCTCTTTCCTTCCTATTTTCAGCTCGCTCTTTTCAATCCCTCCAGCTCTCTGCTGAAGGTATTTGTAATTCAATACGACCTAGAGGACATGCCAGCCAACTGTCAGACCTTTCTACGTCAACGCACAGTTTACGTGCCCGTTAAGAAGTGCCTTGACGGCTTCCCAAACAACAGCGATGGGAATGCTGATAGTGGTAGTACGTACAACATCAGCGAAGAGAACACCCAGCTGGCTGGCCGGAGGCTGCAGCACCTCCCCGTCGACTCAAAAGCCGGTCTTCTGTTTGTTTCTGGGTCCGGAGCGCACGAGACCGACGGCGGCCACCCTTGGTCTCGCTCTCCACCCGCCTCTCTGCCACCTCTCTCTCGATCTCCCTCGTCCCTCTCATCTAACCACCAGAGGGGCGCTCCTTCAGTTCCTTTTGGGTTGCGAACACGCAGGGGAGTGTCGACGTCTGAGGATCAACCCCAGCACGATGCTAGTGATCTGCTTCCGGCTTACCTTCGTTACCTGGTTCATTTAAGGTAATAGCTCATCTTCCTGTGACTCATGCGGACCCGTTCTTTTTAAGACTTAATAATAATAATATGTTTATTATGCCAGTTTACAGGCAATTGTAAAGAGTTGGTAATGCACCTCTTGGGCGCCTTCCAACACCTCGAAGACCGGAAAAAACCTAAAACAAACTCCCTATGTTGCAGCCAGTATTGGTTTTGTTTCAGGTTTTTTGTTTTGTCAATACTGGGCGAGATAGGGAGTTTGTTTCAAGTGAAAAAAACCTGCCTTCAAAGGTATGATACAAACGGAATAAATGTATAATTGTAAACTGAGTTGACTAATCAGCAGGAGAAATGTTTCATATCGTTTAAGGACATTAGTTCGAGACGGAGAGGGTTGGTACAAGAAGACAGTGTTCTCAGTCTTCCTTCAATGGTTGTCGGCAAAAGTTGCGTGTTATCGGCTGAAGGGTTAGCAGACTGCGGGCTGCTGCTTCAGCAGCATTATCTTCAGCATGAAGCCTGGCGGGGTTCAAAGATCACGAACGCCGTCAGAGTGAAAGAGAGATTCCACCGAGTCAGCACCCAAAATTCGTGAAAGTTGTCCTGAATGTAGAAAACTAGTTATAGCTCTCTTAAACATAGGGTAGTTTTGCTGGGTTTTAATACTTTTGGGCAGCTTATTCCAGATTGATATGGCATTTACTGAAAAGAATTGCCGGTACTTAACTGTACATGCCATAGGAAGAAATAAAAATACGTCTCGATAACTGGCGCGTCGAGAGTGCTCAAGCTGCCTTATTGTAATAAGAGGATTAAAGGTTTGACCATTCAAAAGTTTAAACAGTAAAAATAGACCCTTCTGCAATCGACGAAGCCATAGGGGATCCAGCTTTATAAGTTCGCACCTTTTTTGGTAGGTTACGTTACGGTGTTCGGTACTGAAAACTCTTCTAGTGAAGAAGTGCTGCACCGATTCTATTTTCTTCCGATCACTAGTGCGCAGAAGACTGAATAGGGGCGAGCAGTATTCAAGACTAGGTCTCACGTACATATTATAAAAGCTAGTTCTAACCTTGATAGTCTTAAAATTTCTAAGGATAAATCCGGTGGTTCGGCGTGCTTTCGAAACTATCAGGGCACAGTGCTCTGACAAATTGAGACTTTTAGAAAAGGATATGGCCAAATCCTTGATAACTCTTGGGACATTTAGTTCGTAGCCGTCAATGCTTAATTCCGGTTGATGATCGTCGCCAACAACCATAACGGAACATTTGTGCCATGAAAGGGTGAGGCGCCATGTGCAACACCACTGAGCGAAGGCCTGAAGATCCTTTTTTATCAGCTTGAGAACGATGTTGCGATCTGCCGGTTTATATCGATAAGCGACTTTGAAATCATCAGCGTACATGAAGGGTCTACCATACTGAAAACAATCTGAAACGTCGTTGACAAACAGGCAAAATAGGAGCGGACCCAGTGCACTACCCTGTATAGCTCCACTCCTCACATGCGTGGGGTTTGAGATAACATTGGAAATTTTTACTCGTTGTGTGCGAGCATCCAAATAGGAAGGTATGAAGTTCAGAGGCTTGCTACCTATGCCGAAGGAGGCCAGTTTCAGAAGGAGGAGGTTATGATCGACCCGATCAAAGGCCTTAGTAAAATTAAAATAGACGCTATAAGTGGCAAAACCGCTGTCTCTAGATTGCAGCACATAATCAAAGAAACAGAGCTGACAGGTGTGACAAGATCGTTTCTCAAGAAAGCCATGTTGAGCTGTATTGAGCAGGTTGTTCTCTGTCAAGTGACGCATCATCTTTTCTTTGATTATGGTCTCCAAGATCTTCAAGGCTGCGGGAAGTGTATTTATTGGCCGAAAGTTGTCGAATGACGTCGATCGGCCATGCTTGCGAATAGGCATTATGTGCGATTCCTTCCACAACGAAGGAAAGGTTTCGCTCTCAAGAGCAAGATTAAATACCTTACAAAGAATAGACGGACAGATATCATTCGCTTCAGCTTTTAGAAGGCTAACTGGGACGCCATCTGGTCCTGGACTATAAGATTGACGATAACGACGAATGGCTACAGTCACATCCCAGAGGGTAAAACTTATGGTTTCGAGTATGGCACCCGTCCAAGCCTGGATAGCCGGAAGTGCAGCGAACCAGCTTTCACTAAACGTTTTGGATAGGAACGCATTGAAGCTATCGACGGTCAAATTAGCGTCAGCTATGGAATTTCCTAAAGCATCTTGAAGTATAGGGTGTTGCGTCTTCCTCTGCGCTTTTGCTGTACGCGAAAAGAGTTTCGCAACATTAAAGGAAGGATTTTCAGCGAAGTGGGCCTCATCGGCTATCTGCTTTTCTTCGGAGAGCTTCTTAGCCTGCTCAAAGATCAGTGTGATCAAGGGCAGAACGGAAGTGTCGTTTTGCCGATGCGAACGACGAGAGAGTTTACGCAGCCTACGAGTGTATGTGTATGCCGCAGCGTACAGGCCTTACCTGTAGATGCCCGCATGCATGCTGCGCCTATAGCCCCGCCCCTACGGTGTGCTAGTTCTGTTTGCTCTATTTGACGAAGGCGTTGACGACCACCTTGAGGTCAGCGAGGTCACACACAACGTGCTAGTAGTGCTGGATAGACTTTGTTTGTCCGGCCATTGAACTAACTCGCGCCTGTCGGTGTAGTATTTTAGCATAAACGCTTGCATGTAGGTCCGTTGTTTTACCAACAGCTTTCGTTTATTACCACCTAACACCGACTTTTTTTTCAAAAAAGTTATCCAATC
Organism: Ligula intestinalis; assembly: GCA_036362985.1. Lineage (NCBI taxonomy): Eukaryota > Metazoa > Platyhelminthes > Cestoda > Diphyllobothriidea > Diphyllobothriidae > Ligula > Ligula intestinalis. The sequence goes on from JAYGXS010000001.1 coordinate 46,930,566, forward strand.
CCGCGTTCCTGGGGTATTTTGGACAGTGGTACTATCATTCAGTCAAGGAACTCAAAACTAGCATTGCCTGCAACAAAAAAAGAAGACTGGAATGGCCATTTCTGGCTCATTAACCCTCATCAGCCAATCAACTCAACTCCACGTGGTGCACCACCCGAGGCTCGAACCCGCGACCTGTTGATCAAAAATCCAACGCCTTAACCATTGGGTCACGAGTTCTTTTTCTTGCTGGTTTAGGTGGGGGAATAGTAAAGCTCGTTGATGAACGCTCACCGATCGCTAACGGCACTCACTCGTCCCGCTCTGCCTTGGGTCTCACTTCTCGGGCCCCAGCAGCAGCCGCATAGCGGCACATTGGTGCGCCAATCACCAACATCTATGAGGAATTCAGGACCTGTTATTTCTTATAGGCATTTGGTGCATCTGTGTTTCCACCATTTCTGTCGACTGGCGTTTCTGATGATCGGCCCAAGCGTGAATGCGAGGCTCGGGTAAATACTACTTTTGTAATAGCAGGCAGGTTTTTATCCTTACTGGTTGCTGCGGATTTTGGCAAAGTGAAGATACACGTTCGCCATAGTGTTGATGCTTGTTTGCAATCCTTTCCCAATCAGCCTCGAAACTACTTTATTCAGAATTCAGCCTGCTTGTTGTATACATTTGGGCGTTATGTTTTACTTGGGCACCAAGTTTTAGCAAACGATTGTCTTTCTACTTAATCAATGAAACGAAATGTTAACGGCATTTATTTGAAATTTTGGGAGTGTCTAGGACTCCCCCACTAATCTCAAGCCATTAACGACTGTGGATAGCAAGATTTGGGGAAGCCAAAGTTCTCCTGTTTGGTTTTTATTTACCTTCGTTGCACTTAGAAAGAAGACCTTCAGACTAAAGGGCTGTCCAAGACAGTCAAATTTGACCTTTCAAGGTTTTTGTATCATGCTTATTGAATTCAGTCTTTCACCCTGCCTCAGCATTTTGAATCGTGAATCCTATTCCCTATTCCTTTTATTGAAAAAGACGGGCTCAGTGCACACTTTATTTGAATTTGAAATTTTGTCTGCAACGTCGGATAAGCCAAACGACGAGAATAAGTTATATGACCTCCCGCAGGACACAGGGATTAAGGTTCCCAAGCAGCACGCCTCGACGTTGGTGGAACCGACTGTACCCATCTCCAGATGGACTCATCTCCGGACGGACCTATCTCCGGATGGACTACAGCAAAGAGCTGCACTTCCCTTACCCTCCCCCGTACCAAAAATTTCCAGCATACATGTTTCTATCTCTATATCGTTTTTTCGAAAGTGGATCTTCCTCATCCGGCGAGGTTGATCCGAATCCTTCTTCTTATTGCCGGCGTCGAGCCCAATCTGGGACCTTCTCAAGGATCCATCAGATAGTTCTGTTCCACGTGCGCCAAGCAGATCTTCCCAAATCAAGCCTGTGTCCTGTGTGTGCCTTGCAACAACTGGCAACACTTCCGCGCAAGAGGCACTAATTGCTCGGCTCTCACTTCCATCCACCAATACAGCGGCTCATCGTACAGGTGCATAACCTGTCGTCATCCACGAAATGGGCCTGCTCACACTCCTGTACCCTCACTGCCACCACCACCTATGCCGCGGTCCGCCACGACTCAGGCTGTCTCACAAAAACTCTCAGCACCGCCGCCGCTTATGTCGCTGACCGTCCCAGACGCCTCACCACTTTCTGACCTCAAAATACTGCAGCTGAACTGTAATGGCCTTTCTGGGAAAACAGATGAGATCATTAAACTTCTCCACGATCATGACATCAAAATAGCGGCTCTCCAGGAGTCAAAGCTGTCAGCGAAGTCGAAGGTCCCACGTTTCCCGGGCTTTGCCGTCATTCGAAGAGACAGAGCTCGAAACGCCGGTGGTGGACTGGTCACCTTGGTTCACCAAAGTATCAAATACCAGGAGCTGACCTCTGCAGCAACATCCGCGGACTCGTCGCTGGAAGAGCTCAATGTACAAGTTACCATTGGACCGTCCAGTCTGACTGTCCATAACGTATACATTCCTCCACAAAGCACTTCAGGCCATCAATAGTCCACATGCTAACGGATGATTCGAACCTCATCTTGGGTGACTTCAATGCCCACGATGACTTATAGTCCTCCAACCTTTCCTGTACTAGAGGTGCTTCACAAGCTGAGGAGATCAAAAACACCAACTTTGGGGTCCTCAACACAGATGGAACGTCCACGAGACTCCCTCATTCAGGTACTTGCGCTAGCTCTGACATTTCTATAGTCAGTTGCGACCTATTACTATCTTCTTCATCTTCTTCGTCTATGCAAACTGAGCTCTGACCATCTCCCGATAGTTATCACAATCAGCGCACATGCTTCCCCGATTCGTAACGCTCGCAAGTGCTTTATGAATCTACGTAAAGCCAACTGGCCAGGTTTCCTTAGTGAAACTGAGAATCTCTTTGACCAGGCCCCTTTCCCTCCAGATGTCCGCCAGGGTGTATCGATTTTCAATCACATCATGCATACCGCCTCTAGGCACAACATTCCTGCGGGCAAGGCCTTTGATCCAATTCCAGGATACCCTGCCGATGCGGCCACCTAATCAAGAGAACGTGACGTCACCCGAGCTCAAAACCCCCAACACCCGTCGTTACCGGCCATGACCTTAGAGATCTCCCGACTGGTCAATGAACACAAGAGGACCATATGGCAAGAAAAGCTAGCCACTTTCTCCAGCCGCACCAACAACAGCAAGTTATGGCAAAAAATCAAATCCATCGGTAGAGGGGCGCCTGCTCCTCCCAACCAGGTTATCAAATGCAATGGTATACCGAAGAAGACCGACAGAGACATTGCCAACCAATTCAATGTGCAATTCACCACGTTTGCAGTCCATAAATCCTCGAAGAATTCGAGGATCGTCAAACATAGGTCTTGCAAACCTTTTTTGATGCCGCTCCAGTTCTCAGCTCATGATGCCACAACCCTGCTGTCCTCTCACCCTAACTATCGCATGGCTGCCGATGCCTTAAATAACTACATCCCCAGTTTAGTCCGGCACCTAGACGATAAGCAACTGAAGCTATCCGCGCTCAAGTCCTCAGTCACTCTGTTTACTCCGGACCCCAACGAAAACAAATCCCACCCTCCAATTAGGGTGGAGGGCACTGACATTTCTTTATGTCAGTATCCTAAACTCCTGGGCCTCACTATCGATCCGACGCTGGCTCTCCACCGCCATGCTGACATCCAAGCCAGCAAAGCCAAAGCCAAGCTCAACACCCTAAAAGCATTGGCAGGTTCTTCTTGGGGCCAGGACACTGAGATGCTAGTCACGACATACCGGGCAACAGGCAAGGCAACGACTGAGCATGCATCAGCTATCTTTGCCCCACTGTTTAGCGACACCAGCTGGGCGAAAGTCCACCGCGTTGAGAACGCTGCTCTCCGCATCGAGTGCATCGAGAGTGCCTTGACCTCAATTTCTGTGTGCGCACATGCCACCATTGCTCATTCCCACTGTGTGTGTATGCAGGTCGGTCTTATGCTAACGAAGTCACGTTTTCCCTCAGGCCCTGTACACTGGACACTTTTTTATGTCGGTACTAAGGCACCTTGGTCTCTTCTTTGCAGCTGATCTGTTTGACTATTGAAGCGTCACAGAAAAAAAACTCCCACGGGATTTCTTGATAGTATTTTAAACAGCATACTGCGGTTTTTTCGGAAATCGAGCCAAGTTAGGTTTTAATCTCTAATCTTTTTCTAGAATAGCGAGCCTTAAACTTGCTATCATTTTAATGACGACATTTGCGAGGCGTTTGGGGACTCCATCTCTCCCGCGACGGTATTTAAAGTTTTGGGTACTTGTTTTCGCTAGTCAGTCGACCGACTGATGAAGGCTGAATGTCTTTTCTGCTTGCTATCGTGTGCGTATTACACGACCTTTCCCTTTTATTGTTTTGGTGTTGCTTTCTCCATTTGCTAAGTCATCCGGACTTTCACTGCCTATTCGAACAAGGCAAACTGCAGAAACTTAGCTGCCTGTAGATCTCATTTCTAAGGAATTGCAAAGTTTGCAGCTCTCACCAGAATACTTAACTTTGCTTTATTTTTTTTCCCCACAGATTTCACTCAACAAAGTCCGGCAATCTCTACCTGCATACAGACATTCGTCTTATCTTCGCTAGAGACAAATTCGAGTTCGATCCTCGCTTGGCAACCTACGAGATGCGTTCCTTTGTTGACGCGCCTGCAAATCCACGCTATTCTCCAAAAAGATGACCCTCCTTGAAAGTTTTAACAGGCATCCCGTTCAATTGGAAGTTCTTTACACTTCCTTTCACCTGAGGGATGTAAAAAAATCTCCTGCTGCTTCGCTTCTGCCACAAACCTATCGCTAATTGAACTCCGATTGGTGATGCCGAGGTCACTATATGCCTTCAGTAAAGCCCCCAGTCCTTTCACTTATTGTCTTTCCAGCCAGCGCAGAATTCAGTGGCTGTTCGGCTACGTTGTAGCTGTCGTGAACCTTTACGCCCATACATCCTCGGAAACTCTTCTTTATCTTACCCGGCGTGTAGTGGAAACGTACACACACAGTATTTTGTTTTGTTTTTGCTATCTATGTTAGTTTCTGCTCTTCTTTCTTCAAGGTAGTACACATGTTTTTGCGGCCTTTTCTAACTTATTTTTTGGCAGGAGCCTATCTACCCTTGACACACTCCTTACCGCCTCTGACAAAGATCACCAAATCGAGTCCAGTTCTTCCGCTCGCTCATATATTCCCTTCATCAGTTTCTTTGGTCGTTTTCACTAACGCCCTCATTTCAGCGCTTCGCTACTCGCCAATTACCAGCTCACACACTCCGTTTGTCCTTCTCACCTCTGTACATATCAGAATCTCTGTCTACTGTCGCTCCTAAAACTCTGCCCGAACTCACCTTTTCTTAGGAGCAAAGCTTTATTGAGTTATATTGAAACATAATCTGCATACTTAATCGGTCGGATATTTTGCTTTGTTTGTGCATGCGGGTGGGTGGTATGGTCGCCCGTCACCGGTCTTCTTGGCTTTATTTTGTCACAGCAGTGAGGTAGATGGAGAAGTAGGGTGTCCTAGCTGCTTCACGAGTCTGTCTAACTATGAACGAACTCATTCCCATGATTGGACATCGTGGTTTTGAGACGCAATGTCCGGTAGCATAGTGGAGCCGAAAGCGATATTATGGAAGGTTAAAATTACGCTAAAAAGGGATCTTGGCCCAATTGGCTGCCTGGCTGGCTAGTAGTCCTTGTTGGATCACGAGTCCCACCGGATTGGCCTCAACCTCGGAGGCGAGGAGGAGGAGGAGGAGTCGGAGCAGCGTGGTCGGGAGGGGCTGCTCCGTCATGAAACACAGAGATGGAGAAGAGAGGAGATAGATTCACCGTAGGGCGATCTGTGTAGCAGACCTTAGCCGCCGTGAGGGCGGGTGGGAACGCGGTCGAAGACGCGTCTGCTGTGGTTCCCGGCCCAATTGGCCGAGGCAGACAGCCTACAGTAGCAGTGTATAGGACCGAAAGGGTAGCCATTCTTCCACATTTACGACGCTTTATTTTATCGCCTTCAATGTCAGTCTCCAACAGTGTTATCGAAATATCTCGTTAGGACGATAAGGAATGTTATTCTTCCTGTATGCATACTATTAAAGGTGCTGCAGGGCTAGTTTGCGCCGCAAATTTCGAATTGAGATTTCCAAGTCTAACCGTATTTGTTCATTTCTATTTGACGGCCGTTTTAACACTGGGTCAACGCAATTCCCTTACAGACTACGCATTTTCTCATTGCTTACTCCATATGTGGTCGATCTTAATTTCAGTAAAACAATGAATCATGTCCTACGCGTTTCGGAGCAGGAATTGGCTTCTAGTTCCCGCCTGCTTTCAACGCTCACATTAAGGATTAATGATGTGGAACCACTTTTGTTTTCGGCCGTTTCATCGGCTGCTACAGGTGATGTGGTCGGATATTTTGAACCTTCATACGCTGTTGGCCAAAAGCTGTGTCGTGTGCGTCTGCGCTGTTTTAGGACTGCATAGCGCTAGTAATAGCACGAGAATCCATTAAGAAATAGTCTGGCACGCATCCTCCTCCTCCTGCCACCTATCGTTTTATTTTTCAGAACTTATTCGGGAAATGAAACGATGGGAACCGCTGGGACCATGACAATCCCACTTTTTAAGGCCCCACTTCCAAAGCTTGCAGACTATAATCTTCATGGCCGCGCTGTGTCATTTCGCTTCTACAAATATTGACTATGAATTTGGTGGTATTATTTTTAAAGAATCCTGATCTCTTTTCCGCATCGTTCCTCGGTGGGTTTTAAAGCACGCAAAGATTAGAGGGCTGGCCCAATTGCTCGAGTACATTTTAGTGATTAATCATGCGGATTTTATATTCATGCTTTGCACTTTTTCCAAGGCAAATGATTATGCAGTTCTGAGTGATTGTGTTCTTGGCGGTTACAAGAAAACGTCTGGGGCTCCTAATTTGTGTTCACAGGCTCCGACCGCGTTGTCAAGTTTCACGTTCTTTGATTAAATCTTAATTTACATAAAAAGGGTAATTGCTGAAGACAGTTTGCCGTAAGGAAACCTATAGATGTGCATTTATGCACCTATTCTATGTGGTTGGGCAGCTATCTTACTAGGCGGGGGCCATTAAATCTCACCAAGATGTTTGCTATAGTACTGAGCTTTAATTTCAGTTCTGTCTATCTAAATCTCCCCAGGACTGCCCTTGTACGCCCCTCTTACCTTCCTCAAATAAACTGTCAAATATATATGTCCATCAACAAGCGCAACGATATGTGGAAGGGTTAACTTAGTTCAAAAAGAAAGACCCTGTGGGCTCTTGGCCCTACTTACGTGTTGTTTAAATTTATCAATAAC
>JAYGXS010000001.1:46937503-47025578 GCA_036362985.1 Ligula intestinalis
CCCCATTTTTGCAACTCACAGCCCAACGAACTTGGATCCAGTCCTCGCAGAGTTATCCTTTGGCAAGTCGACTACTTGACTACTGCCGACTAGGATCGTGAAGGATCTAAGTGAGTTGTATCATTTCTAATCTTCATCGTCAATCTCTTTACTGGACTTTACAACTTTTCCACTAGAATAGTCTGGTAAATCCCTTATTAGCAGTTAGTCTACCCTCGAAAGTTTTCATCGCGTATTTGCTAAGACGTTTTGTATATTTGTAGTGATAAAGCCACTACAACCCCCACGACTTGCTGTGTCCTACGCATGTTAACAGAATTTTACTTTTCCATCTGCATCTCCGTGCCTTCCACGTAGCGAATTTTCCATGTGTTAGTTAATTTCATATAAATGCTCACGGAGAGACACGGAATTTCGATAATCTCTCGTGATACAGCTGGCCATGTGCTCCACCCTAGGGACAGTAAGGCTTAGGCAAGCTTGACGATAAGATCGGGATTAACATAAGGGTTATAATTAAGTTTCCGTTTGGGCTTAATGTTAGGGTCTACACACGGCTTCATGTTAGGACTTTAGTCAAAATGCGGGTGTAGGTAGCCCTTCTAGAATTGATCGGAATCCCGTCTGTAATCCTGCGCGCGGGATGCTCATTTTCTATGTACAGTAGTCGCCGGTTATTAAGCCCACCTCGGGCCCAGACCAAATTGGGCTTACTAAGCGGCGGGCGCACTAACCGGAGAGTCCTAGATCTTGATTAGCAAATGCAGGATACGCACTGTATTATATGAAGAGCTTGGTTGTGTACAAGAAAAGAATGCTGTTTGTCTGTATTTTAAGTAATAACAAAAACAAGCAAAAATTATTTGCGACATGTAACCAGTTGCACACGCAGAGGGATGAGAATCCCACTCTGTCCTGTTGGCAAACTGGGCTTTGTAGCCGGCGACTGGGCTTATTAGCCGGTGGATTTTGCGATGTAAAATTCCGTCCCAAGCTAATTTGGGCCTAATATGCGGCTGGGCCTATTAATCGTGGGCTTAATAACCAGCGACTACTGTACCATCTTCAAAGGTTTGCAAAGGCACAGGTGCACACACCTGTGTTCTTGATATTTAAACAGGGTTTCATTTTGCACGTTCATCTGACTGTAGCCTGTTCCTCACATGGACTCTACGCAATTCCACATGAATGTGCAGCAACTCATAGGATTAAAAAGGGCCCTATTGCGCAGTAATCCGCATATACTGGCAATTTGAGATTGATGTCGGATGTGAAGAAGGACAGCCGATTTGCTGAGAGACGTCTGACCCAGCACTCATTAAGCGCGCGGATAGCTGCACCAAAGTAGACGCTCGTACCATGAATAAGTCATCCGCCAGCTTCACGTTTAATGGGGCCTGTTGCTTCTAGTAACTTACTTCTTCTTGGTTCGGCTGTGATCATGCCTGCCCTAGCCCACCTCAATGATCTCAAGGATGGTACCTTTCCACGCTGGTCGATCGGCGGCAGCGGATCTGGAGAGCTCCACCCAGTTTCTTCTCGTGCGACGGAGATTGAAAATCGAAGGTCCAATAACCGCTTCCATGTGTTTACGAAGGGTATCGAGCCAAGTCTTGAGTTGTCCACCTATTCGGCATCAGATCGATGGCAGCGTTGCCAAGCTCGTGAGGCGGACGACGGAGGACGTGCCAAAACCACCTTAGTCGTCTTCCTTGAAGTGCCTGAGATATCTTCGAGATACCATCACATCGAGGGCGGACTTTCTCCTTTGAGACTAAGTCGGTATACTTCACTCGAAGCATGGTTCTCAGGCAGCAGCGGTCAAATACCTCCAGCCTTCGTTCATCTTTCACATGCAAAGACCAACATTCACAGCCGTATTGGAGGACTGACCCAATGGATGCATGGTAGACACGGATTTTTGTGGCGATGGAGATGTCGCGTCAGATCCATAGCCGCTTTCGGAGGATGGAAAAACACCCGGCGAGCAGCATCGATTCGGGAGACAATGCCGTCCTTAGTAGTAATGTACACATAGGGTGCACGCTAGGTTCCTGTTCCTTTATATTTGTTTAGAAACTGAAATTGCTTCCAATTTCAGCAAGCTAGTTGACGGTGTGGGCTTGAACCTTTCTTAAAAATGTCCTTTTTGAAAATGACTGTATTTTCCTGTTGGAATGAAGGGTTGTGAAAATGGGTACGATTTCCTTACGTTTCATATGAGTAGCAGATTTTCTGATCACATATGCGGTTTCTAAGATTAATTGCTCCTGTTTCACTGAACTACGCATTCCTCTTAGCTCTCTCTCTCTCTCTCTCGTCCAAACTAAGTCAGTTTTTTTGCCATTTGATTTTGTTGATCACAGATAAGTTTAGTCAACCTGAACTCACGGTTCCAGGCTATCCTCCCCGCTGTTCACCTTCTGACATCCTGAGACTTTTGCTTGAGCAATGTTTATACAATTGACCCATAGACCCGATAACCTCGGTTACTGGGACTTTTTTCGACCGAGAGGCTCCAGAGGGCTTATAAGCAGCTGAAATAATTTTTGAAAACTTTTAATAGTTTATTTGACCTGATAACAGAAAACACGACAGCCTCGATTGATTCGACCTCAAGACTTTTAGGACAAGGCTTTGGTACCGACGAGGCTCTTATCACCTGAACTACGAGGCACCACTAGGAGTCATGGGTTTAATCAAATTTTGTTCAAACCACCCACCCAGCCTACTACAATGCAGTTTAAGTGATTATGGCGTTGACTGTACTCAAGCCATGCCTTGGCTGCCATGGATTCGAATCCCACCGAGGTCGCCGACTTTTCCACAAGTACCTCAAATGAATTATGTAATCCAGTCAAAAGTACCTAGTTACAGAGCACTTTATCCCGCTGAATGCTAAACGGCATATATGTATACATTGTTAAGGGGTTGCCTCTAGTTCATCATCATCATGCTCTCCAAACCAAACCTCTAACTTTTCCATCTGCGAGCCTACGCGTCGAAAGGGACAATTTTATGACATAGACTATTTTGTTCATCACGTTTTGCTCCTGTGTGATCGTGATAAGACATAGCCGAGGTGCAATGCAAATAAGGAACTCCAAGTTCGACTTTACGCAGGAGATACTCTGTAAACTCTAGGTTGAATGAATAAACAGTACCTGCTCCTCAAATCGGCCTCAACGTTGTGGCAATTGTTAAGATAATACATTATTTTGCTTACTAATGAATTCTTAAACAGGCCCTTCTTAAACTTTTTTCATTCATATCAACCGATAAACGGCGAAACATTAAAATTAAATCCAAGGTAATGAGGAGTGTTGATGTAAGACGATACGCCATGTTGGCAGCACCGGTACTACCCAAAAGTCCAGCAATGTATTTTGTCAATACTTTACCGCTGCATGACACAGCTCCGAGGTTTACGGCTCATCAGTAGTTTTCCCATCAACCCCAGCGTGCATTCTGGTAGATAATTCAGTTTTTAAATTGCAGACTTTTACTTTACCCTGCCTTCAACCTCCGTGGGCTTGCACTTCCCTTGCAATGTCAGCATTTTCTGAACTATCACAATGGAACAAAAGTCCATGGCACGCTTAAACGCTGATGCAAGCTAAAAATGTAAGAGCTACTTTTTTTCCAACAAACATATGAGATAGAGCTGGGAAAAAGTAATAGCCTTTCGCTTGTGAGCGAGTACCAGACAGATAGCGTAGCAGGCGCGAAATGTGTAAGTTGAAATTGGATGCATCATGGGCACTTAGACAGATCGCCACCTGCACATTTATTGCTCCTGACAGCCATCCATATTTACAGGTCGAAGTCGGAATAGGAAGCTCTTCAGCTGATTTTTAATTTTCCTTGCTTTGAGAAGAAGAAGACTCGATCGCTGGGACAATATGTTTATTTGCCTGACGTTTCGATATCCGTCGCGGATTCGTCATCAGAGACATGAGTAGCAGAAAGGTGAAGCATGTACAGACGTTTGCAGCATTTATAGGACACAGTCATTACTGCAAGCATACAGCGACAATTAACGTTAATTGCCTTCTTGTGCGTGGACTGCTTGTTGGACGGCACGCGGGCTCTGACCTGTTGAACTTTCGTCACGGGTGGTGAGCTCGGGCATGATGATTGCTCGGCCGTCTGGCTTCCCGGTGTTGGCGTACGATGAGGCAATGGCCTGCCCGTTCCTCAAGTGACGGCTTGCTGCGGCCAAATCGAATCTCAGGACTGAATATGGATTGGGCAAATCGTTGCACTTGTTGACGGATTGGGGCCCGTGAACCATGACTCAAGTAGTTCTCGGCTCACCCAATCGTCACCTCTTGAGAGAATTTCGGCCTCATCAAATTTGAAGGTGTGGCCGGGTATCATCAAATGAGCCGCAACTTGACAATCGGCATCATTTCGCCGCACTGCAGCCGTGTATTCGGCAATTCGCGTCCTGAGAAGTCTGCCAGTTTCTCCGACATAGTTGCTTTGACCGCAACTGCGCCAGATCCTGTAGACGACCCCAGATGTTTCTTGCCGTGGCAGTGGGTCTTTCGGCTTCATTACCTGACGCTTTCTGGTTGCCTCCTGCCTGTGTGCGACTCCAACTCCAAGTGGTGCGAGAAGGCGGATGACTGCTTCCGATACGTTTTCGACATACGGGATCGAACGCCAAATCTTGGGGTTGGTGTGCTTTTGTGGGCCAGCTCGTTTGCGCAAGCACCGGTTGACGAAGTTGCGCGGGTAGCCATTTCTTCTGAACACCCGTCGGAGATATTCTACCTCGGCAACTTTGTCATCTTCTTCGCTGCAATGCGTCTCAACACGCCGATAGAGTGTTTTTACGCAACTGCGTTTGTGTTTGATTGGGTGGTTGCTGTTGTAATTCAGTACATGCATCGTGTTTGTCACTTTCCTGAATATTTTTGTCTTTACACCACCACAATCTTTTTAACAGACGAGGACATCAAGAAAGGCCAGCTTGTTGTTCTCTTCTTCCTCCATCGTAAATTGGATGTCCGGGAAGACGCTGTTGAGACGTTCCTTGAACGTGAGCACCTGATCCCATTGAATGACGACAAAGGTGTCATCCACAAAGCGAGCCCAGAATTTCGGTCTGTGTTGTTGGAAAATCAGCGTCTCCAGCCGCTGTAGGACCGCCTTGGCTATGAGTCCCGAAATCGGCGAACCCATCGGTGTCCCCTTCACCTGCTCGTAGATCGTTCCGTCAAACGTGAAGTACGTGCTGAGACAGAACTTCAGGAGCTGTAGGATTTCCACGTGTCCCAGACGATTCTCCGTCTGATCGTATTTGCTTCGTAGGAGTAGTTTGACCGTCTTGATTGCCAGATCCTGAGGGATAGAAGTAAAAAGAGACGTGACATCGAAGGAAACCATGATATCACTTGGCAAGAGACTTACCCCTTTAAGTTTCTGCAAGAACTGTGTTGACGAGCGGACCGTGGTCTCCGAATCAGCCGTCAGAAATTTGAGACGCTGAAACAGCCACTTTGCTAGCCCGTACGTTGGAGTGCCTTTTAGTGATACGATGGGTCGGATAGGAGTGCCTTCCTTGTGCACTTTGGGGAGGCCATAGAAACGGGCCAAGGCCGTTTCTTGTGCCCTCGCCATGCGTCGGTCGGACGGCGTTATTGCACCCGAGTTCTCTAGGACCGACAGGGTCGAATTTATTTCGCGTGTCAGCTTTTTGATGGGATTGGTTTCACAAGGAACATAAAACTAACGATCCTCCAGTAAGTGTTTCGCCTTCTGAAGGTAGTCAGTTCTGTCTAATACGACCGTAGAACGTCCCTTGTCGGCTGGCACGATGACAATGTCCCGATCGGCCTTGAGTGCTCTTAATGCAACGCGTTCGACCTTGGGGAGCACTTCACGCGGTTGATGAGCCATCAAGAGGGACGATACCTGGTGTCGGATAAGGTTTTTCGTCTCCTTAATTGCTTCTGTCTGATTTATGACTGATTCCACAGCTGCAATCATGTTAGCAGGTTTAGCATCAGCCGTGTTGAATGAGGCTTCGTGCTGTAGAACCTGTATTTGCTCCTTCGTTTGTTCTTTCGACGACAGGTTGTGTACCAGTACGTCTTTTCTGGATGACGTTGGATTGTGCAGTCTGTGGAATTTGTTCTCCTGTGCCGCAGTAAGATTTCTGTGTTTTTTAAATATTATTTTTCTGTCTTATTAGAATGGATGAAGCGTTAATGAAACGATGCGTAAATGTATCTTATTCATTCGACGGGAATATCGGTAACTCAGAAGAGGGAAGAGCGTTCTTAATTCGAAGTACCTGCTATAGTCAGCAGCGAAGCAATGGGAACGATTCCATCGCATACAATCAGAGGCAGACAAATTTTACTTATCAGGAAACACATACAGCGAATTTGCTATCTCATGAAATGCTAACAGATACTTTGAAGTGTTTTGGATTCGAAAAAATGCTTAAAAATTGTCTTAATATTAGTTATCTTGCAGGATAATCCTCCGATATTTCAGTTACGTGTGAAAGCAGAATAAACCCAAGGTGGTTTTGTATCAATGTACCCTCATCCACTGTAGTCTGTCTCATGATGTGTATGTGTACGTGCATAATCTCCTACCATATCATACGTATACATTACGTAACCTATTCCACGAAACACGACGATCACGAAATTAAGACTTTCAGTTGGCGTCAGTGAAAAGGCTACATATTGCATCGTTTGGATGAGTCTACAAATAGGACCCAAACGACCACTTTCCTTGGAAATAATGTCCAAGAATTCAAGACTTCGGTAAAAACTCGCAAGAAATATCTCATTTGGAGGGTTCTGAGCACAATCTACATTTATGGACAATCGACCGAAACTATACTCGAAATGAAGGCTGCTTGTTAACGATCAACCTTGATATTACACTTAATCTTGGAGGATACCTAAGGGCAAACTTCCCCAAACGTAATTCCACTTGTGTTAAGTTACTCAATCATGTTTGCATAGATATCTTTTCTGTACATCTAAAACTTAATTTTACTCAGCTACGACAATTTTTCAAGTTTTCCGAATTTTCCGTTTGTCTTAAAAGTTGACCTTGCTAAACAAAATAATATTACCTTTACTAATTTCCTTATGTTTTAAATACGCTTAACTCTGTTAACTCTAGTATTTCACAACTGTGATATATTAGCTGGTGCCCAGTCGCGAGTGATATGCAATCTGTCGTAAATGTTGGCATTTTTCAGGAGCTAGATTACCCACAGTATATACTCAATGGACGCACGCCTTAAAGATCTCATGGCCAACCACCAGAGTCTAACGTTGAGACGACGTTACATAAACTTTGCTGTTGCAGGCGGCGAATTTTACCACATCACGGATTGTGTTGGTTGGTCTATCCTGCGAATTGACAGTAACATTTTAACGGATTGCTACTCCCTGCCAGCGTCCAACGTGCTTTGTCTAGTTCTAGGTCATGAAGATTAAACGGCAGATCTGTCAGCTCTCCTTTGTTCGCTGTTACCCTCGTGCCAAAAGAGCTTTATTACGCATGACTGAGCCTGCCAGTCGTGTGACCTTGAGTCAGCAGGCTAAGCCACACAAGCGTGCTTTTGTCCGCGTGGAAATTAGACACCAGCACTCGCTGCACCAGTTCACTCCGTCTCTTTCACCTAAAAGCTAGCACTTCCTTCGATCTGTTACAGTTTCACTCAGCTGCGGGACACTTAACAACTTTTTTTCTTACGTCCTCCACCTTCTACTGCTAGCCATCTTGTCACTTTAGCCGCCAGGGACACTGGAGCTCAAAAAAACCGGAGATCTTTCTCCAATCAGGAAGAATCTTAATAATCTGAAGAGTTCAGCAAATGGCTTTATCTCTTCCGACTCCGAAATTTATCCTACCACGCACGACGGGGAGCGCGTTGTCTGTAGTCGAGCGATCTAATGTCTGATCGCGGGGTCAGAAGATCGAATCCTAGATAAAACGTGAAAAACTATAGTTTAGAAATAAGACTTAAATCGTGATTAACCTTTAGGTTAGCCATAAAATAATGGTTTGTTACTTTTATATGCATAACGTTGGTTTCTCCTAGCGCACGCGGCCTCTACAAATGGCTGGTTAAACAATCCTCATAGATATCTGACGCACAGACCAACAGAACAATCAAAAAGATTCTTGCATGAAGTATCAGCTGAAACAGACACGCATCCCATCTACAAAAACAAACGTTCAACAAATAGTCAGCAGGCTGTCAGGAGATCTTCTTTCCAGTTGCGAGGAGAAAAAACTAACGCTTCCAATCAGACAAACCATTTCACGTGCTTGAACCCACATCTTGGAAGCGATAATCTAAAATTTTACATATAAATCTGAGCAGTCATTGCTTCTTCTTGGATATACCTCTGAACTTGGAGGTCTTTTGGGTTGTGCATGGCCCTCATTTGAATCCCATTGCATTGCGCTTTGTTATCTTACTTGAGAGTAATATTTTTCGTACCGAAAGCAAGGACTTGAACTATGGAAAGACTACTTTATGCAGTCAGGAGGGCTTTTGCCTTTAACTTGTTATTTTTCGTCATATGTGATCTATCCTTGCGACTTCGTGTTCGAAGATACTCAGTCATGTGATTAAAGTGTCTTTTCTTCACGCTAACGTTTTTTTTACGGGTTTAGCCATCTTGCATTCGTGAACTTTCGGGGAATTTGTACAGTGGTGACATAATAAATGGTAAATCGTAGTACGCCGGTGGTATCAGCATATGAGAGGCTTTTGGCATGCATCCCTTTATGAATTCTATCGGTCCACAAAAATGTCGGTTGCCGGTGCCGCAACTGGAAATGGATTTGTAAAGCAAATAATTGAAATGAAATGAAAAAATTGCATAATATATCTTGGCATTGACTGTGCTCACCAGCTTGGAGACATCCATTGATAACTTTGTTAATAAATTGGCTTATATGTAATTTGAAACCATATTGATCTCTCAACAGCTGGTATTTGAAAAAAAACCTGCAGACAAAGTGCAACGACGTAGGACGTCATAGGCTCTCGCAAAAGCACATGAAAGGAAAAAACGAAGCACAAGGCTTGGGTCAAAAAATAGCGGAGCGATTTACAGAGTGCATTCTTCGCATGTCTTGCACCTAGATCATTTGCAACTCAACATTTTCATGCGAACATGCGCTGGGCTAAAGGCAAAACAAAATACTGGGACTGGTAAGAAAAATAGCGGCAGAATATGAGACCGATATCATGAGCAGTAAGCGGAATCCTCAGGCGTGTGTCAGTCGTTGCATTTGTTGGGCGTGGGTTTCGGAGCTTGTCTGCCTTTTCTCCTGTGGCCAATCAGCGAAGGATGCATCATCGATTACCTTCGAGCCCTATCACCGAAACATCAAGTCTCATGCGATTTCGGCAGCGTATTCAAAAGGGAGCATGAGCTGAACCACAAGGCTTGAGAAGATGTTCATGCTGGCTGCCGTGGGAGTGAACTGTCTCGCTTGATGGGAATTTTGATTATCAAAAAGGACATGGAGTCGGACAAACGCGCGGGTGATTCAGTGTTAATTTTACTCTGTACCATTGTGTATTGCAGCCTTATTTTTGAAACTAGACGTATTTCCATGTTGTTTTTACCTTTCGAACGAATTTGGATGTGACCACTGGCGCTTTCATCATCATCATCATCATCATCATCATCATCATCATCATCATCATCTACTAGGTTGTCGGAGGTTTTGTTGTAAGCAGGTCATGAAAATATAAAAATGTTTAGGTGAGCGAAGTATGCCTTCCAGAGTGATAATCGGAGATAGCAACAAAGGTCACTGGATGCCTGTTAGTAGTTGACATATGCTTCAGACTGCTGGGTCTTTTATTCGTTACTTAACTTCTAGTATACTAAAATTGAACTGAATTTCACATTACCTTCTGTGGTTTTGGTCTTATTTTTTTATTGATTTTCTCTAAAGCAAATCCAACTCTTCGAGACCCCAGTCGTTTAATAAACCAAATTCAACCATCTTCTTTGCCTTAGCTCAAATTAAGTTACTGAAAAATGTGTGCACGTTTCTTTCGCAAATGAAATCAGTGGTCTTTCCGCAAGACAAATTTAGAGAAATTATTAGTCACAAACCTAGATTTTTGGCCAAAAGCTGTGAACAACCTGTTGCTTCAAGAGCTATTTAAAAATTTACCTTCGTTTCAAAAAAAGGCATATGCATTGGCGCGGTGAAGATGGCCGCCGACCTCCGCCTAATTGTAGGACAAAATGAGAGCGTTTAATTCTGCTTTTCGTCAGTCGAATGGCTGCGAGTAAATCCAGGTCTTCCAAGTCTGAAATCAGAGTATACTTGACTGAAAACGGCAAGTAAACAAGCAATGGTTATTTCGGTCTCTCTCGTTTTGTTAGGTAAACATCTGATAAACTATTTGTTAGGTTAACAAATGCCTATCATTTCAAGAACGGCAACAGACGCATGTAAACTTGAAGTAAAGTGAAGAATATAAAAGGTGGTAATATCAAGAGTTGACAATATTGTTTCTGAAGATTGTCTCCTGTACGAGTTCGAAAGCTCAGACTAATACAATTGCTGTCCAAATGATCACGCCTTTGTCTTCTTTGCAAAAGTATGAGGGTTCGAATGTTTTTCAAGAGGGAAATGCGCGTGCATCTCTAATTTAAAAAAGCATCTGGGCCAATGTATGTTAGTATAGTTCTGATGGAAGGCAGTCTTATAGTTAGAGAGCAGTCTCTAATGACGAATCTGCGACGGATCTCGAAACTTCAGACGAATAAAAGTATTTTCCCAGCGATCAAGTCGTCTCCCTCTCAGCCTCATAATTTTCTGGGGTTACCACTTGCTCTTAACAACCGTGTAATTTGAAACCACTTTTATTGCTCTTAAAAAACTCAAGTTCCAGACTGTTGCAGAGACGGTAAGACTGGAAAAGATGGAACGAAGCTCAGGGCATGCACTGACGATATTCAGATGTGTCTGTGGGAGCGATCGAGAGTGAGAGCGACATCAGATTTTCTATGGTTGAGCATCGTTGGCGGGAACCCACCTAGCAGCCGTTGATGCGGTTGGGTTGGCATTCAACGAATTTACATTACCGATGCTGTAATGCCGCAGACTGCCGGCAATCAGCACAAACGACCGCAAAATATATTAACGAGTGCTACTTATAGTATAATTGGGCCCAGTCGGTACTTTTACCTCGCCCCGCCCCAGAATCCAGTTCACACCGACGGTTCCACGATGCCGTCCTCAGTACAGCGACCACACCTTAGTAACCGCCCTAGACCGGCGAACACACCCAGATGTGTCCCGCATGTGTGTCTCCCCCCTCACTTCCCCCCCCCCCCGAGTTCTAGAAAAAATATCCCCCCCCCCCCCCCCCAACCTCTCAACAAGAAAGTCCTACGGCGTGGGTAATATGCAATCCCGTGGGTGAGCCAGGTTTCTTCATGTAGCATTTTAGCTAAACAAAACTCATGACCCACAATATAATATGGCAGCCGCTTGCCATGACTCTACAGCCTTAGTTGGTGCTTGCTGATTAAAAAAGAGGCCCAAAATTGCTGGAAAACCACACCACTGGCAAACCACTTGCAGTCATAAAGTATGCGGTAGGAACATTAAAGAAAGCAAGAACCACCCTACCCCGTTCCCGTCCCTCTCCACAGGCCGTCAGAGTGATTCTTCTGACTCTGACATCCTGGAGTGTTCGGTTGATTTTAGACAATCCCATGACGCCATCTGGAAAGGAAGATAGTTCTGATAGCCCGCGAAATGGGCCGCTACGAGGCGGACATTGCAACATGCAGTGAGACGCGCTTCTACAACCAGGGACCACTTAATTAGGTGGGTGCCGGCTACACCTGGGAGTGGGCGCCAAAGGGCAGGGCGACTAGATTCCGGAGTAAATTATACCATCAGGAACGGCGTCACAAGCCGAATCGATGGTCTACCGCATTGTATCAATAATAGTTCGGCGGCCTCAAGTCTGCGAGAAATATTCGCCACTGTTGCCAGCGTTGCCACCACAGATGGCGCGGAGAAAAAGGTATGCGAAAACCTGTATGCCCTTCTATTGATTGTCTCAGAGCCGGAGAAACTAATTGCTCTTGGTGACTACAGTGCGAACGTCGACAAAGACCATACTGTCTGGGGTCGTGGGGAGCGGGGAGTGCTCTGCTGCAACGACATTGGCAGCCGCAACAGCAGTGGTTTGTCCTCTGCAAGCCTGCAGAGAACATTGTTTTGCCCTCACCAGCACCTGCCGATGCGAGAGGAGGGGCGGTATGAATTCACCTTCGCTTACGTCACTGACCTCGGCTGGACTGAGTTCACGTTTGTGGGCGTGAATAGCGCGACGTGCTGGTACCTAAGATGATTCCAGGTGCCGACTGCTGTAAAAATAATCATCTTGTCATCTACAAGAGGTGGCTTCAACAGGAGTCGCGAAAACAACCGCAGGGTAAACCAACGTCAGCTATGTTATTCATTTCGTTATTGGATGTTTTTGAGCATTGACTGAATTTCAACAAAAAAACTGGAACAGATGCAAGCGCTAGGTAAAAATGCCAGTTTTGAGGCCCCGTTGTCAAAACTGCAGGATTCCCTTCAGCTCACCATCTTGGAAAGCCTCAGTTGCGTACGTCGACATCATCAGGATGAGGTCGACTACAATGACAAGGACATCTACAATCTTTTACCATAGAGACAATTGACGCACGATGTTCAATCGAAAGAACGACAACAACAGCAACATCGTATACTTCAGATGGGGCAGCCTACTACAACAAATGCTGAGGTAGATGTGAAAAGACTAGGTGCCTAACAGAGCTGAGGAAATCCAGAGGTAGGCTGACCGTGGTGAGATGAAAACTCAATTCCCAGTCCTGTTTACAGCATGCTTCTCAAACAAAAGAAATTGCACAATTGCGCATCCTAAATGAAGTAACCCTACTGATATTGAAGTCACAGACTTCGGAGTACAGGACCACACAATTCGAAGGCATCTTTAACGAACCACCCACGATTTATGAAAACGGCGTCATCTCACCTTCTAAATTAGACAACAATGATAACCTATCGAGGAGTAAAGGCTAAGAAGGTTTGATCCTGACGACTGCGATCTTCCAGGCCAGGTTCCAACGGTAGAGGAGAGAGGAAAATCTTGGGAAGGCCAGAGTAGTAGGAACAATGTATTGTGTACACAAGAGTTAAGAGAAGTCTTGACTGCCGCAGTGCACGTCTAGCCGCCAGGAGAGCTAGGTCCGGAGTGATGTCTGGGAGCAGACATTCGGGCGGCCACCGTTGGCTGCAACCTTGAAGGTATATGGTTGGACCGCGCGAGGGTGTGGGCGCGTTAGTAGGTCGCGTGTCAGTGCGTCTGGCCTTGAGGTCTGTCCAGACGGATTGAGGTCACACCGCCAGCTCACCACCACTACCAGCGCTACTTCTACTAGCAACGATAACTCAGTTTCTACCTACACCCATTGCAACAATTTCGTAAAATCACGAATGAGTCTGACCAGTCCCTTGTGACTCCATGACCATGAGACTGACGAACCAGTGCTAGGTGCCTTAGACATATATCCGTCGCTCCCATTGCACCTGTTGGCCAGAAAAATTGGTCATCGCATGCAATTTTAAGACTTAATGCACCTTGTTGAAAATCTTTGGCCGAATGAAGCATACCGGGCCAGATCAAACCAATTCTTCCTACGTGCATACACACGAAAGTTCAAGCATGGGTTTCGACGAGGTCCACCGCGTGCTTCAGCAAGCTGAAGACAAGCGCAGTGACTTGCACGTGGGTCAGTTTTAAGCATCTACCACACTCTCTCTTCCCTCCCCGCACGTGTCAGGACGGCGTCAAGAAGATCGGAGGCGGAATAGAGCACAGGTAGCTGGCGCGGCCGAAGCCGCCACTACGCATGTCACCACGCCCCCACTCCCCATGTTCGGTATTTGTTATAGGTGCGCAGCCCGAATTACACCTGTCATTTCCTGATCTGGCCCCCGCGTTGGTCTGCTGCATCTTCCACGCTCCGCGTTTGGGGGGCACACAAGCACACTAGCATACGTATAAACCCATTCCAAAGTGCTCGGCAACATTCGGTGTCATACTCCCACTGCGAGTATACAATTCCTATTGCCATCGCCAATATGGTGAGCAAAGCGACTCATATCAATACGTCCACGTCTCACTTAAGCGGAAAGCACATTCTTTAATGAAGCCTAGTGCGTGAAGTGGGAACAAGGTCATGTGTGGTGGACGTAGAGTTTGTTAAATCCTTGTGCCCAAGCTCAGCCCAGATCACCGTGCATTCGGAGAGAATGCTGTAGGTACTGCCTACGTCCGCCTCACTATAAACAGATTCGGCAGGAGTTTCCTTGGTAGCGCACATATGTTCTTATTTATATTTAAATGCTTCACAATTAATTTATGTTATGGTTAGGATAAGGGTTAGTTTATGGTTAGGGTTAGGGTGAGTTTTAAGGTTGGGGTTAGGGTAAAGGTTAGGTTTATGGTTAGGGTAAGGGCTGGGGTTAGGGTAAGGCTTAAGGTTATGCTTAGGGTAAAGGTTAGGGTTGGTCTAAGGGTTAAGGTTAGGGTAAGTGTTAGGGTTAGGTTGGAATAGTGATATCGCATGTAAAATGCCCCAAGTTTCTGTTTTACGGGAAGCGTCCAAGGAAGCGCTTCCAAGGAAACTCCTGCCACAGATTCACGTACAAGTCACTAGTGTTGCACCCAATCGATGAGGCAAGCCCTCGAAATCGTCGCTTTCCACGCGCTTGCAGCAGGCATTCAGCTCTTAGCAAGGTTAACGCATCCAGAACCGCTAGTAGTAAAGATGAATGACCTTGACGCAGCGGAATTTGAACTAGGTACATCAGTTTACTGATAGCTGTTGGTGCCAGTCGTTATGGATGTACACTCTAAGCGACCAGCCAAGAAAGCATCAGTTGAGGCGTTGTCTCTGACTATGAGTTTGTGTGCCAACCTTAAACTTCAGACGCATTAAATCCTTGTTCCACCGAGCGAAGTTTCTTCTGGCCAATCACTGCCAGTTGCTTTTCTACTCAGTTACAAAAGGGAACTGTTTTTTTTTCAGACAAAAGAACCACCGCCATTGTCCCTCTTTTAAAACGTTCAGTTAAGTTCAGTTTTATTAGGGAAATATAGGTGAATACCTTTGAATTCCCTCTTTGTACACAGCTATGATGCAGAACATGTGGCGTTGCCAGTAATTGAACTGCGGTAGGGGAGCAGACAGTAAAAAAACTCCGTAGGCATCATTCATATATCTAGTTTTGCATGCCATTTGTGGGATTTTAATAAGAAAAACTGTCGCCTGTGGAGGGGGAGGGGAGGGAGGGCGAAGGGAATATGTAAGTCGGATGTCCTGCTGCTGGAAGTGGTTGGATCATGTCAGGAGGAGGCCGTCACAGTTGCTCAATATCCTAATGGTCACATGGGAAGAAGATTGCGCTGGTCATGGTGTCGGAGATGCACCCATCATACGCCCGTGCCGACCAGATGACTAAACTCGCTGAAAATTGGCGAAAATTAGCTGAAAATTAGCGAGCAGTATGTTTAAAAAAGTTGATTATTACCAGAGAGGGCTGGTAGTAAATCTTATTTGCTGACGGGCTGTAATGTAATTAGCTCGCATCATTACAGAGAATGTCTTTTTTCTATGCTGATCCAACTGCATCTTAAACGTGTCCACAGATGGGGACATGACAATGCATGCGGGTAGAGCATTCCATGCCTGGATTACCCTCTTAGAGAAGCAGAATTTTCGTGTGTTCAATCTTGCCCCTGTCACACGGAGTTTGAGAGGGTGTCCACGCAATCTAGTAGCAGTGGCCAGCTCAAAGAAATCGTTGGATGCTAGGCAGCAATTCTGACCCCGCAGCATGCGAAATGCCTGTATTAGGTCACCGTGCAGCTGTCTGTAATCCAGAGGAAATAAGTCAAGATTGGTCAGTCGTGTCTCGTAAGGAAGGTACGCTTGTCCACGCACTTACTTAGTTGCCCGTCGTTGTACCCTTACAAGTTTTTTTCTTTGACTGTCCAAGGTTTCCAGGCTTGGATGGCAAATTCCAGTTGGGTTCGCACAAACGCGTCGAAGACCTTGCCAAAGACAACTTTATCAAATTTAGCAAAGGCGCGCTTGATTAGGCACAAACTCAACATTGCGGATTTGGCCACCTTCAGGCAGTGGAGTGATGGCTTAAGTGAGGGAGTGAACCACACCCCCAGATCCTTCTGGGTCTCTACTTCTGGCAGCGGTGTGTTATTTAGGTTGTAAACCCTGCGATACGAAGAGTTAGTACTACTGAAGCACATAATTTTGCATTTGGCGACATTAAATGGCAGGAGCTACTCGTTTGACCATTGCTCGCGTCGGTGCAAATATGCCTGCAGATTTGCTTCGTCGTCTTCGCTACGAATGACCTTCCAGAGTTTTAAATCATCGGCGAACATTGCGGTTGCGCAGTATAATCCACTTATGCAGTCGTCGATATATATAAGGAAGAGGATAGGGCCCAGAACGGAACCCTGGGGGACCCCACTATCAACTGCCACCTCCGCCGATCGCTGATCACCGATGCATATGGTTTGAGTTCGGCCAGTCAGAAAATTTTCGATCCATCGCAAAAGGTTGCCTGTTACCCCTATACGTCTAAGCTTGTATAGGAGACGTTGATGAGGCAATGTCAAATGTCTTCTTGAAATCTACGAAGACTGCATGCACCGCGTTTGCTTGATCGAGTGCTCTGGTCCATTGCTCTAGACGGTAGAGAAGATTTGTCAAGCAGGACCGTCCTCTACGGAATCCATGCTGTTTGTCAGAAAGAAGTCGACGAGACTCTAAGCATTCCATCAACTCTATTTTGATAATTCGCTCCATGACCTTGCAAAATATTGAAGTAAGGCTTATTGGCCTGCAGTTGTTTGCGGACGCCCGACTCCCACTTTTGTGTATGGTGAGATCCACGCTGTCTTCCAGTCGGATGGCAGTTGGCCTGTGTTTAGAGAGGCCCGAAAAAGTAACTGCAGGGGTTCTGCCAACTCCACGGCTAGCTCTTTCAACAGCTTTGCAGGTATGCCGTCCGGACCTGGCGACTTCGTGTCTTGGAGCTTAAAAAGTTCTTGCAGAACAGTAAATTCCGTAATCTCAATTGAGTCAATGGTCGGTATCTCCTCGGTACTAAAATTGGTAACGGTTAGCTTGACCTCTCTCGTAAAAAAAACGACTGAAAGAACCCGGATAGATGCTCAGCCTTTGCTTTGTTCTCGCAAATTTCGGTGCCGTCATCCGTTTTTAACAATGGGATGGGGTCTCTATTTTGGGTAGATCGCCTAATGCAGTTGTAGAAGCCCTTCGGATTTCCTACTGCACGGTTGATTAGGCCACTCGCGAAGTTTTGGCGGGTTTTTAGTACAAGGCCCTTAACCCTATTTCACTGCGCTTTGTATTTGTTGTGCGACTCGGTGGTCTTCTCTCTCCGATACGTTTGAAACCGCTTTCCTTTACGATTTACCTCCCTCTTCAGCGTGCTTATTAGTCACTGTGGCCTATTTGTGGCTTTCATTTTCGAGATGGGGCAGAAACTGGTGATTAGTCTGTGTAATACAATCTTAAACACCGTCCAATCCCCGTGGACACACCCGGTGAATGCCTCTCTCCAGTCTACGCTGCGCAATTTGGTTCTCATTTGGTTAAAGTTTCCGCGCCATATGTTGTGTCTAACGGTCGCGCTACGATCAGGTACAGAGAAGAGTGAATACTCCCACTGCAGTACTACATGGTCGCTTTTGCCTAGAGGAGGTAAACAATTTACGACGTCTACACTGTCAGGCACTTTTGACAGTACAAGATCCAGGCAGTTGGCCTGTTGCCCTTCACACTGCCTGGTCGGAGATAAGACGTGTTGTAATAGAAAGGCTTTTTTTACCGTGCATAGGAGTCGGCGATCGAAACTTAATTCTGACCCTGTCGCAGAACTGAGGTTCCATTCGATATGCGGAGCATTAAAGTCGCCCATAATCATGACATTGGATCGCACGGCAAATGCTTTAACTTCCTCAATCAGGCTAGTGTCTGACTGTTGATCGTTCGACGGTGGTCGATAAGCCGCAAAGATGTCAAGGGCTTGAGACCCCGGCGTTCTGACGGTGAGCCAAAGGGCCTTTATATCGGACGCGAGCTGGTCAGTTTTTTGACACGTGCAGGCCATGTCTAACATAGGTGAGCACATTCCCACCCTGACGCCCGGCTCTATCTTTTCAGGACATCTGAAAACCGGGGAGATCAACTTCCCGATCGTCTACCTTTGTGGATAACCATGTTTCTATTATACAGACCACATCTGGTTCCACTTGATACATAGTAATCTTAAGCTCGTCTAATTTAGACAGCAGGCTTTGTGCATTGGTGTACATGCACTTTAGTTTCCTTCCTCGGCTTGTTCGGATAGTTTTTACGTTCGGGCTCAACCCTCCCCCTATGGGTCGACTGCGTGGTTATCCGGAACGGACCTTCCAAGGTGACAACAATGGACGTTGTATCACTTGGCTGTTGTAAATAACCAAGTTTTGTTCCCCTTTGCTGCGTCGCTCCGTCATGTCGGTAACGAGTTGACGACGTTTGTCCCGTTCTGAAACTGAGAAATCCTGCTGAAAAAACTCCCGGGTGAGAGTCTTTTATTCTAAAACGCTTAGACAGGATGAGCTTGGCTTCTTGGCTGCTGGTCATGACCACCTTTAGATGTCTGGGACGCATCGATCCAGTTGGGCTCTCTGGCCGTTTTCCAAGGCGGAATGCCTTATCGCACTCGATTGATACGTTGGGTCCCAGCATTTTGTTCATAAGTGCACCGAAGAGCTGGATGTCTGCGGAATGCCGGTCCATGGGAGTGGTTGCGGTTGATTCTGCTGATCCCTGTATTATGATGTTGGATTCTCTCTTAGCGAGATATTTTATGCCTACTTTATTGTCGCTTACTTTCTGGCTAACAGCTTTTGTGCTGCTATTTTGACGGTCATGTTTGCGACTGGAGTCTATAGGTTCAGTACCAGCCTCGTTTTCTACTGCGGGCCTTGGGCTCGGGCTGGCCGATGTTGTTGCTGCCCGGCCATGGACTTCGGTGCGATTTGCATGCATGATCGAGCAATTCAAGGTAACAGAACTTGGTCTATTATTCTAGCCATTGTACTATATAGAATCAGTTGATGCAGCCGGATGTACTAGATTTTCCTATACAGAGGCCAGCAACCTCTACAATGACGGATAATAAAGTTTATTTTTTTATAGGTCAACTGCAAATGTAAGTGCATTCTAACCAAACACAACAGGGCTGTTCCTCGTAAAAAAAACGGATCAACGATATTTAGTCGCGTAAGTCTGAAGCCTTTGAGAAATACTTGATATTCCCACCTTAAAAGGAACGTCTGTTTCGCTATAGCATAAACATCAGCGAAACACGTGCCTGGGCTTCTACACAGTAAAGATGTACGTCGATAGTATGGTATTATGTCTTAACCATATAAATTTCATCCAAACTATGTAAAAACTGATTTTTAAAATGCGTATGGCGTGGTTATTAAGCAGCAGTGCATTGTCTGTGACTCAAGTTTTCATTGAAATTTCGAGTCCGATACTAAAATGCCTGTCCTGGTCATTTAATTCTCCCCTCTCTAAATATATATATTTTTAGATATATATATATATATATATATATATATATATGAACCAACAATTGCCAATATATATGGACTTCCAAAGGTTCGCAAAGTTGGAATTCCACTGCGACCGACAGTCCCCTTGATCGGTGCACCAAATTGCAAAATGTCCAAGTGGTTATTTCACCAACTCCAGCCACTTACAAGGAACTCAGATACCTGCATTCAAAACTCTGTGCAATTTCTAAGGAGGATATAAGACTAAAATCGCAAAGGAGGAGCTTATGTTGTCTTTCGATGTTGTCTCTTTATTCACGTCCATCCCTCTAGACCTAGCAAGGACCTGCGCAACGGAACTCTTACAATCTTACACTAGAGATGTACCCGCGGATGCCCTGCTGGAACTTCTTGACCTTTGCCTGGAAACAAAATTTTCCTTTGATGGAAAACACTACTGACAGCAAAAAGGGGTCACTATGGGGTCACCAATATCAGGCTTTCTGGCGGAGGTTACCACGCAGAAATTAGAAACCACAGCGCTCCCCACAGTTAATCCAAGACTGTGGCTGTGCTATGTAGAGGATAAATTTGTTATCCAATAGAGGAGAATAAACGAGTTCCAGGCAGCAGTTCTGAAGAAGAAGATGCGATCACTGGAACATGGACTTTATTTTCCTGACGTTTCGGATTCCGTCGGGAATCCTTAGTCATAGATAATCGTAAACAGGTCTGAGACATGCGCAGATAAGGGGTGATACATGCACAGATTGTACGGTATTCATAGTTCACAGCGGTCACCCGCATGCGTACTATAATTGTCCGTTCCTGTAGCCACCACTGGAGGTCTTAATTGGTCCGGTGATTGCTCATTAATTGCAACAGCGTTCTCGTCCGCGTCGGATGCAGGTTGGATAATGGCTCCACAATTACGCCCGCTGTCGTCAGAGTTGCGCCCAGTCCTTCCCACGTGACTTATTTTCTTGCTCAGGAAATTTCTCAGTGCACCGTATGGGAACACCAAATCGTTGCGCTTGTTGATGGACTGGGGGCCTGAGAACCACGACTCAAGCAGCTCGCGGCTCACGCAGTTGTCACCTTTTGCGAGAATTTCGGCCTCGTCAAACTTGAAAATATGGCCGGGTCCCGTTGAGTGAGCTGCAACCTGGGAGTTGACGTCTTTCTTCCTGACCGCCGCTGCATGCTCGGCCATTCGCGTCTGGAGTAATCTCTAGGTTTCTCCGACGTAGTTGCTTTGTCCACAACTACACCAGATCCGGTAAACGACTCCAGCCGTTTCCTGCTGTGGCAGTGGGTCTTTCGGCCTCATGACCCGGCGTCTGATGGTTGCTTCCGGCCTGTGTGTAACTCCAACTCCAAGAGGGGTGAGTAGACGGCTGACCGCTTCCGATAGATTCTTCATGTACGGAAGAGCTCGCCAAACGTTTGGACCAGCTGCGAATGCACTGGTTGACAAAATTGTGCGGGTATCCATTCGCTCTCAGTACCCGTCGAACATATTGTAATTCAGCAATTTTGTCTTCCACTTCGCTGTAATGCGTCTCGACGCGCCGGAATAGCGCTCTTAAGCAGCTACGTTTGTGACCGATTGGATGATTGCCGTTGTAGTTCAGGACTTGCATAGTGTTGGTTGCTTTCCTGAACACTTTAGTTTTAAGGCCATCATCGTCTTTCCGGCAAACGAGGACATCCAGAAAGGCCAGCTGGTTGTTTTCTTCTTCCTCCATCGTAAATTGAATGTCCGGGAAGACGGCGTTTAGACGTTCTTTGAATGTCAGCCCCTAATCCCGCTCAGTAACGACGAAGGTGTCGTCCACATACTGAGCCCAGAGTGTCGGTCTGTGGTGTCGGAAAGCCAGCGTTTCCAGCCGTTGCAGGACCGACTCTGCTATGAGTGCGGAAATAGGTGAACCCATAGGCGTGCCCTTCACCTGCTCGTAGATAGTTCCGTTGAAGGTAAAGTACGTCTTCAGGCAGAACTTCAGGAGCTGGAGGATTTGAGCATGCCCGAGGCGATTCTCCGTTTCATCGTTTTACTCGAAGGAGTAGTTGGATAGCCTCGACAGCCAGGTCCTGTGGAATAGAAGTAAAAAGGGACGTGACATCAAAGGAAACCATTATATCATTTGGCTCTTATCATGGTTTCCTTTGATGTCACGTCCCTTTTTACTTCTACTCCACAGGACCTGGCTGTCGAGACTATCCAACTACTCCTACGAGAGAGAGACGATCAAACGGAGAGTCGCCTCGGGCACAGGAATTACTCCCTCAAGCCCTCAACGCCACCTATCCAGGAATTAAATTTACCTTCGAAACCGAAGCAAATAGACAACTCCTATTTTGGTGTCCTCGTACATAGGAACACCGATGGAACACTCCATACCTGAAAGTGCCATAAAGACACATTCCGAGGTCATTTTAAATTATGGGAGTAACCATCCACTATCCCACAAACACAGTTTTCTTAACAGCTTGCTCAGTCGAGCAAAAACATACTGTTCGGATAAAGGAGCATACCGAACAGAAATGAAGTACCTTCTTAAACTGTTTTCTAAAAATTGGTATCCTCCGGACATTTTTTGTCAATGCATCTGACAATAACAGCCCAAAGCCAAGCGCCAATGCAGAACTGCAACGACTAAATCGTCAAAGCCAGCGAACTGACAAATGCTCCCATATGTAAAGAATATATCTGAGCTTGTCGAAAGCAAACTATAGAAACACCAAATACAGATTACACACAAGCCAGCAAGTACATTGCTCACCCAGCTTCTACACCCTAAGACAGGGTTGACCATTTCAACAGAAAGGACGTTGTCTACAAAATACCGTGTACCAGTTATGATGCAGTTTATTGTGGCCAAACCGGGAAAGCTCTATCCACCTGCATACGTGAACACCAGTTAGCGTTGGGGAGACGAGAAAGTCTTACGCCGGTTGCCATGCACACACTGGACACAGAACACACATTTGCATGGGAACAAACCCAAATCGTTGGCACCTGCCCAATTAAGAAGGGTAACGAATTCCTGAAGGCAATGCACTCAGATGAGGCATGCATTAACAGACATATTGATCTAGATGTGAATTACAAATCACTGAGGATCAGATGGAGGCAAAAGCAGCCACCACCGACCACATGATAAAATACGGATCATGAATATTCCCCCTGGACCGCACATACAAGTGATGACCACTTTCTCACTGCCCATATAATCAAATGTGGATGATAATTATCTGCTCACACTCTGACACACTATATAATCCTGTGTTAGTCATCGGTTTAAGTTAAAAAAATTTGTACATCTATCGTAGGGGGTTAAGTGTGTTAAACCCTAGCAAGTGCGATCTTCAGACCATGGTTACTTAGTAGAGAAGAAGTCTTGGGAATGCCAGAGTAGTAGGAATAGCATATTGTGTACACAGAAGAACGAAGAATAGATGGACAGAGATTTGACTTGGAGAGAATACAACCGGCAAGGAGAACCAGTCGAGTCCAAGTGGGGTTGTAGCAACAGGCATGCAAGCGGCAGCGAGTACGAGCATTGTCTGGTTGCCTTGATAGTTAGTGACCGGACAGACTCCATCGACCTAGGCGTGCCTGCGTCTTATTCGCCGCCGGGAGAAACCAACTTTTGCGACATCTGTGATTGGCTCTTTCAGCGGCCGTCTTCAATGCAGACGCACGCGTTAGGAGCGGTGGACCTTCGGGCATGCTTGCTTGTGTGGAGTGAGTCACCACACATATTTCATCTGTTTGACAACGAGTGGGAAACCAGACTCGAAAATTCACCTAATAAACATTATTCTTCTCCACAGGACATAACTGCTCATAAAGAATCTGTATACTTAATAAAAGCCTTGCCTACGTCTGTGTAGACATCCATTATCATTGGTGGATGGTATCTGTTTTTAAGTCGATCACGGAGTGTGGGCACACACACGCGCGCAAGCAGGGCATGCGCTCCTGGCCGCGTATTAGTCACGCGCGCCGCTCGCCTTTCGCGTGCCAGTCTGTACGTCGATCACATAGGGTGTCAAAGGGTGTGCTGGTGTCGCTGTGTCCGTGTTTGTCACCTGTATCATTGATGGCAGGCCACTGTTTCAGACTCGCGATTGACACCCGACGTGACAGCTGGATGTGAATACGCCACGGGGGGTGGGCGGGGATGGGGAAGGGATTTCATACTCACTGACCTAAACCCCTTGACCTACTATCATTTGGACCCTCCCCCTTTGCTTACGCGTATGTTGTCGCGGGCTAGCTCTTTGATTAGATTGAATGGCCTACCACATAAATCCCTACACTTTCATTCTAACCCTTACAAACTATCATTATGGACAACAGTGATGCCGTCAGAAATGTTCTGAACACAAACAACCCGAAAAACGATGATGGGCCGGTGACTGAAGGTAACGTTGTGAACTTACTTCTTTTCTACCCAATGTTATTTTGTTCAGAATCATAACCTATTTGTAGGTTCGACCTCATTAGGTAGAAAAGGAATTAGAGCAGCCGCGAGAACACATGTTCAGACGATGGAACAGAAGAGCTTTGCCAATGTTAACAGGTGTTCGCAAGAAACACAAGCAGAAAGACGGCTTCGCCCGGAGACTAATGCTATGCGTCAGCGATATCAACGCTCCAAAGAAACCGAAGATCAAATGCTGCAAAGAAGACACAAAGATACGATTCGACATCAAACTAATCATTCACAAGAAACTGAAGTCCGAACTCTGCGAAGAAGAGAGCAAGGTAGGACAAGATATTCGCAACGTCGGCAAAACGAATTAACTAGACGTAGAAGCGCACGTCTGGCTATGCAAGCATCACAAAGAATGGATCAACGGCCCACCGATCCTGAAAACTCACGTTCGCAACCGCTTAACATATGGTTTGGCGACCCTTGCCCATGAATGGCTTCCATAAATGCTCAAGTATGGAACAAAGCCTCCCTCAATTACAACCCAAACCTTGGTTATGCGGAAGATGTAAATGTTTCCATTGGGAAGATGGTGGAAGTTTGCGGGCATTGTCAGAAGAAAAAATGGACTGGTGAAACAAACGGCACGTGTTGTTCCAACGGCAAAGTTCTCCTGCATAACTTCCCCCATAAATAATCAAACATTGCTTGCTGGTGATACCGACGACTTGAAAATTTTTATCTTAAACATTAGAAAACACAACGGGGCATTTCAAATGACCTCTTTTGTTGCCAACATCTGCATACTTAATAAAAGTCCTGCCTGCCTCTGTGTAGACATCCTTTATCATTGGTGGATAGCAACTGTTTTTAAGTCGATCACGGAGTGTGGGCACACACACGCGCACAAGCAGGGCATGCGCTCCTGTCTGAATATTATTCACGCGCGCCACCCGCCTTTCGCGCGCATTTCGCGCGCCAGTCTGTACGTTGATCACACAGGGTGTGCTGGTGTCGCTGTGTCCGTGTTTGTCACCTGTATCGTTGGTGGCAGGCCGCTGTTTCAGACTCGCGATTGACACCCGCCATGACGGGCGCATGTGAATACGCCACGGTAAGGGCGGGGGTGGGGAAGGGGTCATCGCGTCCAGGCCACATAAATTACTTCCCTTAAAATCTTACCCTTAAAAATTATCACTATGGGCAACATGTAATTCCGTCAGACATGTTCTGAGCAGAAACATCTCCACAAACGATGATGGGCCGGTGACTGAAGGTAACGTTGTAAACTTACTTCTTTTCTACCTTACGTTATTTTGTTCGAAATAATAACCTACTCGTAGGTTCTACCTCATTAGGTGGAACAGGAATTAGATTAGCCACGAGAAGACAAGTTCGGACGAAGAAACGGAAGAGACTTGCCGATGTTAATAGACGTTCGCAAGAAACACAAGCGGAGAGACGGCTTCGCCTGGAGACTAATGGCATGCATCAGCGATATCGACGCTCCCAAGAAACCGAAGAACAAATGCTGAAACGAAGACGCGAAGACAGGATTCGCCATCAAATTATCCTCTCCCAAGAAACCGAGGACCAAACCCTGCGAAGGAGAGAGCTAAGTCGGTTAACAGATTTGCAACGTCGGCAAAACGAATTACCCAGACGTAGAAGTGCACGTCTGGCTATGCAAGCATCACAGAGAGTGGACCAACGCCCAACCGATGCTGGAAACTCTGGCCATTCGGTTACTTCCATAAATGCTCAGGTGTGGAACAATGCCTCCCTCAATAACAACCCAAACCTTGGTTATGCGGAAGATGTAAATGTTTCCATTGAGAATATGGTGGAAGTTTGCGGGCATTGTCAGACGAAAAAATTGACTGGTGAAACAAACGGCACGTGTTGTTCCAACGGCAAAGTTCTCCTGCATAACTTCCCCCATCCACCATAAATAATACAAACATTGCTTGCTGGTGATACCGAGGACTCGAAAAAGTTTCTTTCGAATATTAGGAAATACAACGGTGCGTTTCAAATGACCTTCTTTGGTGCCAAGGTTGTTCGTGAGGTTAAATTTATGCCTACATTTAAGATTTAAGGCCAAGTTTGCCATCGGATTGGATCGTTACTACCTCCTCCTGATGGCGAGCCGAAATTTCCACAAATATATTTCGTAGAAGACATCAACCTTCAAGCTCAAAGCCGATCCTGAGTGAACCCAGGCTTAAAGCATCACATAATACTGTCCCTTCAAGACATGTTACACCAGCGCAACAGCTACGTTAACAGTTTCAAGTCCGCCCTGGAGATGCACGCTTCGACTGACTTCACTATTGTCATAGATGCCGATAAGGAAAGGCTAAAGGAAAAACTGCACTCTTCTGATGTCGACAAATTTATATGCGCATAGTTGCCTGACCGCTCCGTTGATCCTGTCCTGTTTGAAACGATCAAAACTCAAATGGTGCATGACCCATGCGGTCAGGTAAATCCCAACAGTCCTTGCATGGATGGTAAATCTACCAGGATATATCCCAAGCGATTCCTAGGTGCAACTCAGGCTGATGACCATGGTTACCCTCTCTATAGAAGGCGACAACCTGAGATTGGCGGATTCGAAGCAGTTACCAATGAAAGGTGAACCAGTGAGGTGGTAATTGATAACCGTTGGATTGTACCGTATTGTCCCCTACTGGCAAAAGTATTCAACGCCCACATCAATGTTGAATTTTGCAACTCAGCGAAGTCCATAAAGTACGTCTACAAGTGCATCAACAAAGGTTCTGCCCCCCCCTCCTTAACGTAGTTCCATTACTGGCATCACCGCATGTTCTGCATCACAGCTATGTACAAAGAGGGAGTTCAGAGGTATTTACCTATATTTCCCTTATAAAACTGAACTGAACATAATCATTTTAAGAGGTTCTCACGTAATGTTTGCCTACATAAGGGACAACAACATGCAAGGAAGCCCAAGGTGAAGCCAGGCTTCCGCGCTAGTACATAACTAAGATGTCGCCGGTTCGAATCTCGGGTATTGCAACACATATGAGTGCATATATAGGAGCTAAGGCTACGACGGTTATGACCTTACCACCTACAATCTTCCAGACCCTGGTTCCTTAGGAGATTGGAGAGGAGATGGTGAAAAGGCGAGAGTAGAAGGAACAATATATTGTGTACAAGGGCTAGGAGGTAGCTGCCGCTGCGTCCGGCACGGTGTCCGGCCGGGAGGGCGTGTGAGCCACCGTCTCGCTCAAAGGCAATTTCCAAGTGTTCGTAAGCGTAGGATTTCAGTGATGACCGAAAAGGGGTCATAGTCCCAGAGCGCTGATTGGACTACGCGAGCCCCAGTCGGCTAGAGCAAAGGTCACGCATGCGCTTGTGGCCACCGCGCTGTCGACTGGGCGAGACCAAGATTTACCCTGGGAAGACATGCCAGTGGTGTCTCGCGTTTGGAGGCGGTTGGCTGTAAGACCGCCACACATATGGCTAGCTGATGACGGCTACTAAGCCAGCAGTGGCTGTTCAAGTGGCCAATTGTTCTCGCGTTAAACTTTCGCAGATAGCTACAATGATTGACGATTTAGAATCCAAAACAATTAGCTTTTTTCCAGCGGACAAAGGAGGCTTACCTGCCACGCTGAACAAGTTAGACTACAAGCAGAAGATGAAATCATTGTTCGAAGATAGCCCAAACTCAACAGCTTCTTTCCACGGACCCTACCCAGAAGCAGGTATCATCTATTGACAACAGCACCTTACTGTCAGGAGATATTTGAAAATTCTCGAAAAAATCCGAAGTGAACATCGTCAAAATCTACAGATTACCCAAAGTTCCTAAACTGGAATTTTCCCTGAGACCTATAATATAATTGATCGGTGCACCGACCTACAAATGTTCTAGGGGCTATTCCATCAACTCTATCCACTTTTGAGGGATTGTGCAATTTACATTCAGAAGTCTTCAGAGTTTATGCAGAAACTGAGGGGAATCACCATCTCCGGTGATGGGATAATAATGCCCCTCTGCATCGTTTCATTGTTTATATCCATACCACTCGATGTAGCAAAGCAATGCACAGACTAATTCCTAGAGACCTACGAAACCAATGTTTCGTTTGACAACCAATGCTATCAACAATTAAAAGGAGCTCCAATGGGTCACCTTTATCTGGATTCCCTACCGAAGTAACAATGCAGAAGCCGTAATCGACGGCTCCTCCATTGGGTAATCATAGGTTATGGGTACGTTATGCAGA
The DNA here is from genome assembly GCA_036362985.1 of Ligula intestinalis. NCBI lineage: Eukaryota > Metazoa > Platyhelminthes > Cestoda > Diphyllobothriidea > Diphyllobothriidae > Ligula > Ligula intestinalis. The sequence continues at coordinate 46,965,910 of JAYGXS010000001.1, forward strand.
CAACACCTTTGTTATCATTAAAAAGGACCGACTATAACCGCTCCACAACAAAATCAACTCAACTACTATTCCGGAACTCAATTCATGCTCGAGCAGGAGGTTAAAAATAGGCTTCCATTTCTGGATGTCCTCTTACAGCAAAAGACTGACGGAACATCACAAACGCCCGTTTACCGCAAAGACCAGTAAGCGGAAATTATTCTTAACTACGGGAGCAAAAATCCCGTCCCTAACAAAAGGAGTGTCATCAACAGTCTACTAGGCCGAGCCAAGACACTACTCTGACGAAGAAACCTACCGAGTCTAGCTAACTTATCTGCTTTAATTGTTTTTTCCCGCAGTGGTTACTTCAGAGACCGATGCATGAACCAGCAGCAAGCTGGAGAAAATGAACTAGATAGTTATGCTCGGGCGTCAAAAAATACACGAAGAAACCTTCCTACTCGTTGAAAGGCACCTAAGGAAGTACAAAATAAAAGTGACTCACAAACAGTCGGCCACTTTGCGCGTCCAGCTTTTACACCTTAAGGATACAGTTAGCTATTTCGATAAGAAAGAAGTCATCTATAAGATCCTATGCGAAGCCTCTGATACTGCATAGTGTGGCCAAACAGAAAAGCCCATCTCCACACACATCAACGAGCATCAACTGACGTGACTATCTGTCCCAAGTGACCATGCATAGCCCTGATACAGGACACACCATCGCATGGGACAAAACACGCACCGTTGGAGTTGGCCCCTCTAAAAAGGCCGAGAATTAGTTGAGGCCATGCACTTCGATGATTCCTGCATAAACTGGCATACCGAGTTGGATGCAGTGTACAAATTTTCATCGAAAGATGGGAGAGACGGCAGCCGATCAATACGGACTGACGTAAACAACATCTGTTAATTAGAGCTTTCGCTGGATGACTATTAATTTTTCCGCCACTCGCTGGCGCAAATTACACTTGCCAATTAGCGATTACACCAAATGACTATTTGTCAACAATAGACCGACGCAAATTGCAGCTGCCAATTAGCACTCACGCCAGACGGCTATTAATTATTTCAACACTTTTGATATTTTCATTTTTCGTTTCACATCCTCTTAACTCTGACGACGACCCGCGGAATCAGCGTCGAAAATGCACTTGATAAATCTGTAAACTTAATAAAAGAGATCTTGTAGCTTTGCCCGGTTCCTATTCCGTTTTTGATTGGCTGGCGTGAAGAGTCATAGGTTTGTTCGCCGATGGCATAGTTCGCCAAAGGCGCCGCTAGCACGCGTGTGTCCACCCCTGCCAGAAATGCCTTGCGCGGGCTGTCTATCCTGCGCTCCGCATCAGTTGGGTCAGAGAGACTGGCTGACCTTAAACTTTTTGCCTAATTCCACACTGACCCTCCCCCCTGCGGCCTCGGCCACAGGAACCACTATCTCCCCCCCCCCGCTGCCGACGCAGCATGGGCTAAGTCCGCCGCCTCTGACCCCTGAACACTTAAGTGTCCACGACCTGAATTTACAGTGACGGTTTGTTTTGCGGCTTGCGTCAAGAGACAATGACAATCATGGGGAGAATACCATTGCTTTGGCTGTTATTACTAACACTCCAAATCAACTACGGCGCCTCCTTGCTTTGTTCCGAGTTCCGGCCGTTGAACATTAAAGCGTCCACCTTGAAAACGGCCAACAGATTTACTGTACGGAGGAATCCTTAGCGGATCAACTTCAAAATCCCAGGGACGCTACCTCTACTGCTTTCTGCAACTTGTGCCAGTAGGATTTACTTGCCCGGACGATTTTTTAGTTTGATGTCCCACCCTACTACACTTAAAAACAGCACACGTGGGCCCTGCGAAAGGAAGGAATGGCGGTTGAAGGACATCCGGGAATCAAATGCGATTTTAAACTGGGTCGGATTTACACTATTCATCCATCTGAACAAGAGTGTTTCTTTTTACGAATGCATCTTCACGAGGTCCGGGGTCCAAATTATTTTGAGGATCTCAGAACGGCGGATGGTGTTTTGTGTTCAACTTACAGAGAAGCCTGCATGATGCGTGGTTTACTTGAAAATGGCAATCATGGGGAGAATACCATTGCTGTGGCTGTTATTACTAACACTCCAAACCAACTACGGCGCCTCCTTGCTTTGTTGATGTGGAGTTGTGAGTTGGCCTACCCTTGCGGCCTGTGGTTAAAGTTCAGAAATTATATGTCTGAAGACTACCGGTTTCAGCTGCTGTTGCAAAATGGCGATGCTGACATCGGATTTATTTCCACCATCTTCAACATGGCCCTACATTCCGTTGAGAACATCTTGGTTGGCATAGGTGATAAGCAACTTCATACATATGGATTCCCCCTGCTAGAAAGGAGCGTTGGAAATCAGCTCCCACTGGAGTGCAGCGTCAGCTTTGCTACAATGTTATCGAGCTGGCAGCCTACATTGCTCTGAGTAAACCAAGGTTACTGGTCGACCTACTGCACGCAATCAGCACCATTATCGAGAGTGCCCATAGTCGCACTAATGGTGATCACGTTTTCTTTTTGGGCGCTCCTGGTGGAACTGGCAAAACTTTCGGCCTCAATTTGCTTATTGCCGAACTGCGCAAAGACGGCAAATTTTTTTTAGCTGTTGCATCGGCTGGTGTTGCAGCGACGTTGTTTCCTGGTGGCAGAACTGCTTACAGTACCGTCAAGCTTCCTCTTAGGTTAGCCGACGATGATAACGCAACATGTCAAATGAGCAGAGGCAGCGGTTCAGCTGAATTGCTGAAGCGTCACGTGCTCGTTGTTTTCGTTGGTTGCGATCAGCACTATGATGATAGTGTAGTGGTGCTGCAGCCCACATCCTCCAAACGCGAGACGCCACAGACGTAGTCTCCCGGGGACAATCTTGGCTGCCCAGTCGCTCGACCCAGCGCAAGGGCCGATGTCCACATGTGAGGCAGAACCTTCGTCCTCGGGCGGCTGGGGCGCACGCATGCACCCAACACTGGTCGGTTCAATCAGCAACTTGAAGCTAGCTCACCCAATGCTCGCTCTGAACCTTTGCAACTATTCTCGCACTTCGGATCACGTCGCTCTAGCGGATGGTCGTGCTCTTCGTATTCAATCTCTTTCCTTCTATTCTTCGTTCCTTTGTGTACACAGCATACTATTCATACTATACTGGCCTCCATTGACTTCTCCTCTATTATGTAACCATGGTATGAAGATCGCAGTTGCTAGGGTTTTACTTTTTTAACCCCCTGCGATATTGGTGACCATCCAACGTGATCTGTACTCGCAAATTTTGCTATGGCCTACTGTCCCTGTATTGCTGTCCCCACGTATTTTTTTGACTTTCCGACGTGCCCCTGCGTATTTGGTGACCTGCAGTCGTGATTTCTGATGTGGTTGATCTCAATCATTTTCAAACCTCCCTCGTCTTTAATTGAGTTTGTCCTGTGTCATCTGATGTGACCGTGATATGGAGACTTTCTGTATCGAATCCTGTCGTGAAGCGAGGTCGAGATCTTCAACCGCTCACAGCCCATTCAGCCCAGGCCATGATTACTTCCCAATCCAATAGAGATGTCCCTTTAGGAGTGCCGGCACCCAGATTTCCTTCTCAATATCTGACCCTCGTTCTAATGTCAACGATTCTTCTCGGTTCAACTCATACTGACACGGCATACTAATTTGCTGTTGACCTTTTACCAAACCACCGGCTTTCTCCAGCCGCTCCTGCAACCTGGTTAATTTATGCCAACCACAGCCACTCACACTGTTTGCAACTATTTCTTTGTACGTAACTGCTTCACTAAATTTAACTTGTCTTCCTCCGTTCGGATTCTTTCATTATCCTTACTGCAATCTAGGTGGGGAGCACTTGTAGTGGTCCCTGCCGTCCGACGCCCTCCATTGCTTTGGCCGGCGTCATTGTTGAAGGCCAGCTGCCTCAAGGTCATTCAATACCTCGGTCAGCGCTTACAGACGCGCCGACCTGCAGAGACTCGACCTACTACCACTCAGAGACACACGTGTGTGTCTAGGTTCTCGCGACTGCCCAAGCAACACTCGACCATGTCCCTTTTTTCCCACACTCGGCCGCCAGACATCACTTCGGATCACGTCGTTCTAGCGGAAGGTCGTGCTCTCCGTAGTCACTCTTCTTCCGTCTATTCGCCGTTCTTCTGTGTACACAATAAATTATTCATCCTATTCTGGACTCCATCGACTTCTTCTCTACTAAGTAACCATGGTCTGAAGATCACAGTTGCTAGGGTCTAACTTACTTGATCCCCTGCGAAAATAGTATGGGGCTCACCGGTCTGATTAAGGAACATGCATCCAGTTTAAGATGGAGGCCGAAAACAACAACCAAGTGCAGCTCCTAGACGTTCTCATCCATCGAAAACCCAATGGAAACCTGAAAACGACGGTTTATAGGAAGAAGACGATTCGATTGAAGTCTAGAATCACGATACATCGAGCGCATTTTTATGGCCAAAGAGTACCCGCGAAATTTTATCGAACGTGGCAGGCAGTCTCGCAAGTAGGATAACCAACCTGGGACCACAGCTAAGGTCGATGTGGGTACTGGAGACAACTGCACACGTGTGAATACCCCCCGCCCACCCCGATGGGAAGCCTCTAGACTGAAATTAGTCTGTCATCTTCCTCCCTTGCATCAACTGACACGATGACCGAGGATCCCCCACCCCAGTCCTACTTCCGCTATCGTGGTAAACATTATTAACTTTGAATTTCACTACCTATAAATAATGTGAGACACGGCACACCTCTAAGCTCCGCTGACGGACGGTTTGCCGGTTTTGAAACGTCAGATCAATACAACTATGGTTCCTGAGATCGCCTTTTCTTCTCGTACATATATATTTCATATGACAAATGTGCTATACCCTACTCCCGAAGTAGGTACTAGCTAAGAGCCCAGACAGTGTTTCGCCGATATTTCTGCTGTTGCATGATACAACAGCGAGGGGTTCGGCCCTTCGGTTGGTCCTCCAGCTTTCTTTATGCGGTTTCTGCTAAATGAGCTCGAGATAATAATCGAAGAAATTATTTTGGACAATCAGCAAATCATGAGGCCCAAGGATTAACGACCATTGACAGAACAGTCAGCAGTCAGCGAGCACCACCTTCCAACGGACGGGGCTTCTAGACTGAGATTACGTCATCACCTTCCTCTCTTGCATCAAGTGACACGATGATTGAGGATCCCTCCCCTACCCGGTTCTACTTCCTCTATCTTCGTAAACTCGTATTAACTATGAATTTTACTACCTATAAATAAGGCAAGGCACGGAACCACTCCTTGTTCCAACGATGGAAACTCGTCTGCTTTTGAAACGCCAGGACAATAAATCGATGTTTTCCGAGATCTTCTTTGCTTCTCATATGTAGAAAGTTGATAAGTTTATTATTTAGTTTCATTAGTCAAAGTTGAGTTCTAGTTTAGTCTAGTTAGTTTAGTTTTGGTTTTATTAGTTTATTTAGTTTTTTGGTTTCCATCCCACCTAATATGCCCCATCAATATAACTCATGTCCCACTGGTTCCATATTATACAAACTTGGTTTTTCTGCTAATTTAGTGCTGTTTATAATAACTCCTTACCCTTGATTTGTCCGACGAACCTTTCTTCTATATTGCGCTATCTTGGACTGCAATCTATCTTATTTCATGAGCAGATTTGAGGTTCAGATATCTTATCTCCTTCTCTGATGGATGATAAAAATGATATATACGCAGAATAGTATTACTGACAAAGACAAGCGGACTCGAATAGCCACTTCTGGCTCATGAACCGTCACCAGCCAGCCATACCCAACCACATGTGTTGCAGTACCCGAGAATCGAATCCACGGCCTCTTAGTTATAAGTCCAGTGCATTAAACAGTGAGCCAAGGATTCACTATCCTGTTGGTTGTGGTCCGGTGTTTTAACAATGGTATTGGGCGGTCACCGAAGAAAGTAGTCAACAAAACAGAATCTATATTTGTGGACAATCGATTTAAAACAGTGGCACTTCTAAAGTGTTCGTGACTATTTGAAGTAATATCTGACAGTCCTCGTAATTTTACCAATAAAGCAGTCGTCGAATAGGAGAGGACGCTGAACAACTCTGAGCTCACTTGGGGGATAAACAGAGGCACATAGGTTGTTCACTGTGTGCTGTTGAGTGAATTAGCTTCATTGCGAGAGCGCTCGTTTGCAGTACCGGAAGCGAAGGCAGTAAAGTGGTGCGAACTGGTCCTGTGGACGCAAACAATGTTTATTCAAGCCAAACACTCGCCTACAGCCAAAACAAATCAGTTCGACTCCAAAGATCGTAAGTGCTCGGCGTCAACCTCCAGTCACATATTGCCCCTACCCCCAAAAATCTACTTGTAGGTCCAAATCCAATAAACACACGACAACGCTACATTTACTGAATCGAATGTAACGGCTGGTAGCCTAAGACCAAAGTACTGCCGACCTACACAGGTTTTTAAACCGAATTTTTACCTGTGTCAGCCAAAGCTCGTAACTGTAGATTTTAAGGGAATGTTTTGAGCTTATAAAAATGAGTTATTTTTTATTCTGCAAAATAGAGCTACAAGGTTATTTGTTCATGCCTTTCCATTTTTATACTTCTTTTTCTAGAAAATTTGGACACCATATCGATTTTATGACTTTGGCAAAGATTATGCACTAGCTGTTGCATTTCTGCTAAAGAAAACAGCAACAACAGCCTTTGTATCGATTTCTTACCAAACATTTTATTTCCCTATGGAAGGTATTTTAGGCTTATTACGATCAATGGAATCTGGTCACTTTAATTTTCCTGCTTATTCTATCCCTATGACAACATTTATTCTGTGCCAAAGGCTGGAATTGCTGGCATGAACATCATTGTTGGGTTGCCTTAGTCACGAGCCACACCCTGGGAGGCCATTGGAGTAGTCTGTTTGGGTGCCTCACATCAATTTTCTTCAGCGACTATATATGACAACTCTTTCACCTTCTAATTGCGTGTACAGCATACATTTAGATAGAGTATTAGCTGCTGTTAATAGTTCCTGGCACTGCTACGCTCACAGGAGACAGGGTGAATTCGGCTGTTCAGCGAGATTCATAAGACCTGTTGTACTATTTATACAGTAAACGAATTAGTCACACGTTTCTGCACATTCCCCACTTTCCTGAAGTCACGTCTCCTTCATAAGTTCGAACTGGGTTCTATGAGTGTTAAAAGAATACAAGGGAAGAATAAAAATAGCCATCTCTGACTTGTTTGTTGTTATCAGACAGAAACGGTGCGTGATGCTGGAATCCGAGTCAGTGAATCGTCCAACTTTGCCAAGTGAAATGCACCCTAGTTCGAGCCACGGATCAGTGACCTGTCGAATAAAATCCCTAGTATTCGGCGCGTCTTGGGATCAGAATCCATTAAGCTTGCCTGATTTACTAGCCAGAATATACATTATCGGTTGGCCTGAGAATTTATAATTTAGAACACACGAAGGCGGTCACATGGTGACCAGCCATTAATAGCCAAAACGTTTTCGCGATGGAAGGTGAATGGGATTTAACTGGCAATTTCTGAATTGTTTTTCCTATCAGCCAGTGATACACCAGCCTCAGGCCGTGCGCCAGTGACTTTAACCTGAGTTGCTTTGTCGTCAGTCATAATACGCTCTTGAAAAATCACGGTATTAAAAGTTTGTGCAGTCGGGACAAAAAGCTGTGGAACATCTTTAAACAGTACTGAATTAGCAGACTAGAACAAAAAACTGTTATGTCACTACAGGGTGGACGCAGGGACGATGCTTTGTGCGTGGATAAGTTTATGGTGATAATAGACTTGCAATACATCTACTGAAATCTCTATTCCTTAATCCTTCTGGGCCTGGTGTCATGAAACAGTGAAGATGACCAGAGGCGGGATTGGACGCAAGGGCTGACAGAACTAGACAGCCCCACTACATGTTCCCCCTGCCTGGTCCACGCACACTGAAACAAGATTTCCGATGGGCGCGGCTCGGATCCCAATTGAATGGGGCTACCGTATAAGGTATAGTAAGCAGAAATTTCAGTCCAACTCTTCGACTTGAGAGGAGAGTCGAGTTATATCGTCTGTGGGCTTTCTTCCGAATCACGTTGCTTTTAGAACAGCAGACTCCTTTATCAAAGCAGATGTGTCGTCTTTGAGGCATCAAATATATCTAAACATCGGAAGTTAACCTTATTGAGGAATTGTAATTCTTTAAGGCAGTAATGCGCTGCAGTTTGATTTCCTTATTGGATGGAAGCTTTGTTCCTCGCAGCAGGGTGACACTAGCAGATAATCGCATTCGTTTGGTTACGTTTATCCGATATCCATTCTTTAATAAAAGGGAAATGCAAGTCTCGGCAAGTTGTCGTGACTAGCTTGCGCCGAAGTCAACTTTCGTGAAGTCCCGCAGCCATTTATGTCGACGTCCGAGAACAGCCAATCACATTTGCTGTAAAGTTGCTTTCTGGCCGGGCGACGAATAGCAGGCCTGCACGCGTTAATTTCTCTCTCTGTCCACTAGCCTAACTGCTTTCAAACTGGCACTTGGAACCCAGCTGGCCCTCCTGGCTGTTCGTGCACTCCCAAGTCAGATTTCTTCCATATATTTTCCGTTCCTCTGTACTTCTCCTCTCCCTAAGGAAACATGGTCTAAAGATCGCCATTGATAGAGTTTAACTTACTGAACCCCTGCAATGAAGAAACTGAGAAGAAGCAAATGCGATCGCATACTTGCAGAACCTCGTTTCTGGTATTTTCTCTGGTAATAAATCCGTGGCGGAATTCGAAACGTCAGGTGAATAAAGTTCTTGTCCTAGCGATGGTATTTCCCAAATAGAAGTGATATTTGACGCAGCCAGTTCTTCTGGCAAGGGTATTTGTTGGGATTGAAGCCCTAAAAATGATGCAGGAATGGATTTCGTTGGTTATTAGTTACCATGTTGTGAAAGATCCACTGAACACTATCAAAAGCGGATATTCAATGAAACCCCTTCCCAAGTACCCGTTTCTGCATTCATTCCGTCCTACTTTTTACCATGGACCGTCTCACTAAAACAAACTTAAAGAACCTTTACTGTTATGTCAGTAAGCACCTGGAACATCGAGTTCTGCACTGACCTGCCCAATCCATATTCGGTTCTGAGACTCGGTTTGGCCAGAGTAATTCGTCACTGGGGGAGTGCACAGGCGAGCGAATCTTCTAACGCTAGCGCTAGGTTATCAGATGGCCGAGCAATGATCACGCCCAAATCTGAGACGGGTCATCAACGTTCAGCAGGTCACGACCCGCAATGCGGCCATCAAGCAATTAGCGCGCAAGCGGACAACTAGGGGGGGGGGGGGAAGGGAGCATTAAGTGTCATAAGTATGCAGTAGCATAGCGACTGTATCCTATAAATACTGCGTGTGAATAATCCGTTTATGCAATTCTTTCTAACGATGGCTCTGCGCCGGAACCGGAACCGTCAGGCTAATAAACTTCTTGTCCCAGCGATCACATCTGGTTCTTCTCAGACTTACGGTAAACCTTCGTGGGGAGAACTTTGATTGACTCAAAGATGGACAGAAATGTGTAAACAGGACAGAAGTCCGGGCAACAGGCATTCATTGGGATTTTGGTTTGCACTAACAAGGCATTCAGTTTCAATCTGTAAAATGGATTCGGAAGTTGTTGATGAGAGGGACAATTTTTGATCAGTGGGAAACTCAGATACCTTATTCTCTTACAATGCAATCGCAAGAAAATATTTACAACACCAAATGAACAGGTTGCGAGTTTTGTGGCATATTACTTCAACTAATGAGCAATTTACCACCAGTACATAACCAAATCACTGGGTTACGTTTTGCATTATGTCGCTTTCGATATATTGCTTTAGGGAAATATTTATATTTTGCATATGTACAGTAACAATTTTGGTTACTTAGGGCGCTTTCCCTAGATATGAATACAGTTTAAGCCTTTCTGTTGTTAGGCTAAACTACATGTATGCATGCGTCAATAAGGCAAAATCACTTTATATTTGTCAAAGTATACGCAAACGTTTATCCTGTTAGCACCTGTTGTCATATGCCCGGGAATAGTGTTTACTTCCCGAAAATGTGAAACTTTATTGCTTATCCAATGTTTTTCCAATCCAAAGAGCTTGCTTTCTTTATTGTTGGATTTACTTGTGTGCGTTCCCCGTTCCGGACTTGGCCCAGTTTTTAATTGCTCGCTTTATGGCCGAAGTATGATGTCTATCATATATGACTGTCTCATTTCTAAATTTGGTCCGCCTTTCATCTTTATCAAATGATCATACCTTTTTCTATTTTATCGTATGTTATTGTTCCAGCAGAATACAGTTTCTTACATCTGGTGAAAACGATATGGTATGCTAGTGGATGTACCGTCAGGCAACCCACTTACTGCAATTTTTACAGTCCCTGATGATCAGCTTATCGAAGATTACATCAAATATCGTCGGGAAAAAAGAGCCAAGATTCTCCAGAATATGCCCTTAACTATACGAACACGGAAAGTCACGTTTGGCTTCTCATCTTACATGGGATTAAAGATTTGAGAAAACCACATTATTTATATAATAATATGTTTATTATGCCAGTTTACAGGCAACGTTTAAATTGCAAATGGACCACTCAACCAACTGACAGCTGAAATCGATAACGGAACATGATTACGGCATTGCTTTGGAGTGGGAATATTCTATAACCGAAATAAAAACAACCTTCCTTATCCAGTTTATCCGTTAATCATACGCCAGAAATTTCAAGTATTCTTCTTTATTAGGAGTTTTGGCAGATTTCCTTAATTTGAGTTGACCCAATTGTGAAAAAAACTCGAGGCGTTCGGTAGAATTTGAACCCGCGTATCAGAGAAGGCCTTTACAAGAAGCCACCGCTCTAACCGCTAAGCTTAAACACCCCGCCCCGCATCAGCCTAGTAGTCATTCTGGGGAATTCTAGATGATTTCTTAGGAAGTTCTGCTTGTGCAGTCAGCTTACTGTTCCGTGTTTGTGGATTTCATATGGGCGGTAAAGTTGGGCGGGTAATATCGACCCAAATGTGATTAAATTCATGGCACGAGGCGGGGCGTTTGTAGCTTAGCGATTGGAGCGTTGGCTTCCGGTAAAGGCCTCCTCTAATATGCGGGTCCAAATCCAGCCAAACGCCTCCAGTTTTTTCGCAATTGGGTAAACTAATATTCTCCTTCTGCCTTATAATATCAGTTACTAGTTGACATCTTTTTATCTTCTCCGTTTTCAAACAAAGTTGCAGTTCCAAAGGATGGAACCGAATTCGTCGGAAAATGCGCATTTGGTATTTTTGAATAAGGACGTAAGAATTTTATGGGTCTCACGATTCGCCAGGCAAATAACTGAAGTGTACATTTGTCAAGTAAATCGTTTAAAAAAGTTTGAGAAAACTCCTATCTGGATATATAGTTCTCGTATTTCATTTTTAAAGTGATTCCCGAGTTCTTGAAGGGACCGTGACTCAAAATCAAATCATGCAAACCAACTGCCTCCAAAATTTAAGCAGCTGGCAGAGCATCCAGGCAAATTTCCACTAAAGCGTCTGTAGAGAGGAAAAAATGACTTGCGGAAAACCCAGTAAGAAGGCAATTACTGGACGCTGACCGCGTTATCAGCGAATGTTTAATATGAAAAATAATCTTACGCGCAAGGTCGGCGCGCCATCTACGTACACATGAGACCGCGCAAAAGGGAAGAGGATACGGGCTGGCAAACAACTAGGGCATATGATTAACCTGAAACTACCTCCTTCATCTGAAGCAAGCGCTATCTGCAGCAGCCTGCCCAAAGTTTTGCCGAAAACTTTCCGCAGTACTAAGGCTTGGTTGGTTTTCAATAACAGTGGGTTTCTAGTTGAACTTCAAAAATACGGTCCTGAAAAAATTTGATATTACATTAGAACCAGGCGACTATTGCATGCGACCGCAGTATGTAGTTAATGGCGAGAACTTTAAAGGCTACAGTAGTTTATCAGTAAAAAACTCCTAAAATCTAACTGTGAATGTACTGTTTAGTTATCAAGGTCTTGCCATAGGTTTTGCTTTAAAAACATCATTTCCTGCTCGTATACTTGGGTTCTTAGAATAAGCGTATTCTTTAAATACTGGCATGTCATCCAACTCTGGTACAACATACATCTGGATAGAATGCAGCGAATAGCGAAATATTCTGGCAACGTTATTTTCCCATTCAGCAAACAAATTGTATGACTTCACCTGCAAATTATACAAAAAACCACAGCGAATGTAGTCTTTGAACTCCAAAGCGAATGTTGGCGCTGCCTCCGCAAATTCGCATTAATCGATGGGTGTCTTAATTTGGTCCTAGCAACGGAACACGCACACTTCCAGCGTATGCTATTCGGCTCACGAGCAAACCATGTGAACAGCTTACAGGTGGTTATTTAAAACGTCAAAGGCATCAGAGGAACATATAAAAACAAGATAGCTGTTTTTTTCACGGATAGTGTCAGTTGATAATTCCATAAGTAGTTTTTTTTATAAAAAACGTAAGTATTTAATCTTTATCTAGCAGAAAATGTTCTTTTTAAAATACCGACTTTAACTGGATTCCGGTGAGAAGGGGAAAGACATTTGTTTTGTTGTTTTGATGACACAGCAGGGTTTTGGCATATTGATTTGAAATGGTTTATGCTTTAACTTTGCAGAAAGCAATAGAAGGATTGCGAAATATGCTAAATTCCTTATTGTTGTCACATCGCCAAAGGCATTTTTAATGGTAACTTCCTGACAGACAGGGTGAGTGTCATATTTTTCAGAATGCTGGTTAATCTAGGCATTTACACAAGAACATATCCGCCTGACGGCGGGAAAAATCATGACCCTCGGTGTGGCGTCTGTCTCGTTTTCGGGATCCTCCAACGGTTATTGCGTGAATTACGAACTGAGAAAATTGTGATAGAACTTCACACTGTTGTAACGGTGTCCATTATATCGAGACACGAGGTCTCGACTAAAAAACGTAAAGGCCGTCTCTTCTGATTGGTCCACGAGGCACCATTAAAGAGCGAATGCGTACTGACTTCACGTGTAACAGCAATATTAGCAGACTGCAAAAAGGTAAAAAAACAATATGTATATACTCACATTTAGCAGCATAATATTCACATAATGGGATTTTCTAAAGAGAAGATCGAGTAGAATAACAGTAGAATCCTTAAAAATTCTTATGTCATGAAATACTGAAACAATATTTCAATATTTTCTACCGTAAAACTATCATTTCCGGTTTGCCAGGGGAAATTAAGGAAATATTTTCAGAGCCAGGAATAGACAACAGGTGTCATTTTATAGCTATGTTCACACTAGTACCGCTCTTGAGATTATGCAGAATCAACATATTCTGGTGTACAACAAACGCCCAATATTAAATAATGCCTTCGGCAGCATGATTTGGCAGTAGTGAGTTGTCAGCACTTTATGGAAGCAAATTTTTCAGGGGATTCTTTACAGCGAGTGCTCTTCAGCCCTTATTACTAATTCACTCCTCATTTTAAATGTCTTTCGTTGTAATAGTCAGGCTTAGTATTTGTTATTTTTTGATTATGAACGGTTAACAGCACTTGAGTATATCAAAGAAACCTAAAGCCCGTAAAAACAGGAAGGTTTTGGATGGTCATCATTTTTTAGGGGAATATACATACGATGACTGTTGTGAGCAATAAACCGAATAACATGCGTACTCACCTGTTATCCTATTTACCAATACGGCAGAAAGAGGACGACGTTGATCAGCCATGAGGAGGTGCATTAAACCCGCAAGCCAGCATTTCGGAGCACTTTATAAAAATGACATGAATCCTACTTCAATGTACGTGGTGCTATTCCTGAAAACAGTACAACCCGCTAGACATCAAGCTCGATGCCTCAATGGTTAGTACGTCTGCCCCTGACCGGTGAGGCGTGAGTTCGAAACTCGGGTGTGGTGGCAATTTCAGCTGCTACACTAGAGTTGGCTGCCCGTGGCTGATGAGGGCATAGCCCGAAAGAGCTATCTCACGGTATGCCAAATATCTATGCCGGAATACTCCTATAAGTACTCAGTTCGTTCTTACAAGTCTAATAGGTTACAAAAGTCTCCAGGTCCTTATAGAACAGAATATTTCCATCTCGCGTGACCTGTACGGGTCCATACTGCCTGTTGAATGGGATAGGGGGCAGTTCACTTAGCCTTGGAACTTTGCTGCAGAACAGCCGTAGGCCGTGTCATAGCGCCAAGTGACCAAAATTGAAACTTACTGGTTTCGAGGCTATCATAAGTCAGCCGGACCTTAAAATCTGGCGGAAAAGACCTGGCTTTTCTCGACGCTGTGCGATCAATTGCGGGGGTCCTAGACCCGAAAGGTAAAATATGGAAGAACGTTGTGTAACGCCCGCCCGTCAGAAAAGACTATTAATCTCATATTGCATCTCACTGAGAACTTTCTTGAAAGCGGTCGACAGAAATTAACCCATAGACCATCTGCGGTGGTGACCAATTAAACACAGATTCCAGTTGCAACTCCTTTATATTCGGGGCCACCTTTTAACTGGTAAGAGACGCAAAAAAGAGCGAAAGAGAGAAAATCCCTGATTCATTAGTTTTTGAAGGAATTTTACTTCTGTTTTCTGTGCAGCCATTTCTCTCCAAGTCTTGCTCCCGTCCGAAAAACTCACTATCATTTGACGTGGGGTTTCGCAGGGCCAGGTAAATATGTACGAACCTGTACAACCTGAATCTAGGATAGAAATATAATACTCATTCAGTGCTAACAGAATTTTTTCAAAACAACTGTAAGCCGTGTAAACCTATCGAGTGGTATTAAGGCTATTTAGGTTTACCCTAACGACTGCGATCTTCCAGGCCCGGCTCCTTGGGAGAAGTGAGAGAAGTTATAGGAGTTAAGGGTAAGACGGTTAACCCTAACAGCTACGATCTTCCAGGCATGGTTCCTTAGGAGATGGGAGAAGTCTTGGGAAGGCAAAAGTAGTAGGAAAAGTATATTATTTACAGAAGAGTTCAAGAGAAAGTTGCCAATAGGTCTTGCAGGGTCTCCGACCGTGAGGCCCGTGCGAGAGGGCGGCGTCGCCGCTACCACGACGCGCGAAGGTGGAATCCCAAGTCGTCAGTGCGAGTTTCGTCACAAGGTCCACCGAGCGGGCTTCGTGTGTTAATCAGCTTTAGGTCGCTGATAGGCCAGACCAGTCTGGGGTGCGTGTGTGCGCCTCGATCGCGTGAGAGCAAAGGTCGCGCGTCGCATGCGCCATCGGCAATCGCGCTGGGCCGAGCGCGAATGGGCGAACAAGATTGCCACTTCGACAGCAAGTCAGTAGCGTCTCGAGTTTGAAGGAGGTGGGCTGTGGAACCGCTACAAAGTCTTGGGAAGACCAGAGTGTTAGGAACAGTTTATTCAGCAGAAAGATAGAAGAATAGGTCGTGAGAGATTTGACTATCGGAGCACACGTCCGGTCGCGAAGTGGGATAGGTCCGAAGTGTGGTCTGGTGGTAGCCACGGCCTTGAGGTCTGTGTAGACGGATCGAGGTCACGCCACGATGGGTTAAGGGCCGAACGGGAAGACACGGTGCGTGCGTTCGCTAGCAGTGACTGTTGCGCGGCAGTTTGCGCATGCCACGAGGCACGCGGGAAAACTGCTGTCAAGCAAGGTCCTACGCTCTGAATGACCTGGTCCGTGGCGTGAAGAGTTAGGAGGGCATCGGGCAGCAACGACCACTACAAACACTCTAATAGCTTCTTTAGGAACTGCATAAAGAGCAATTAGTGAAGCTGTTGGTTGTGTAGTGTATGAATACCATCCGATAAAGCATGACACCTGCATTTAGCACCAAAATATGGAATTTTTATCAAAACGACTAGCCGAGTACGACATCAGGAATCGAGCTCACAGTAAAGTACAGAAATTCGAAACCAAAAGTCAGCCACGTTTTATATCAACATCACAATCCAAAGTCTGACGAAATTGTCCGCTCAATTGTGCCCTACCGGGTAGAGGATAGGGCCAACAAGATGGCTAATACCTTAGGGAAAGTATTTTCCAACTTCTTCATGCTGACATGAGAAACAGCGTTGACGAAATTAATGTGAACAGACTTCCGTATTTCCTGTATACCACAGCCTCATAAGATTATTGCTGAATAATTAATTTTCCGATTATTATATCTTCCGGTTCTTTCTTTTCGGAGTTCACAGGTGGGATGAAGAGGGCTTAAACAACAAAAGAGTGCATGGGACCTGACGTAGAATCTCACAATGCAACGCCGAATCATTATATAAAAGTTCAGGCGAGCAATCCAGCCGTTGTCTAGGACTCCGACCATGATAATTACTCCTAAACTTAGGTGGAACAGGCGATTATTGGGCAATATGAATATAACAGCTGCTGATTGTAGGTTTCATTTTGCAATGAATTATTGCAAATTATCTGTCATTCGTGGAACACGAACAGTAGACCGTGAACTTTGGGATTCTGTCGTTCAAATACCAAGTCAAATTTTCTCCAGGTTGACATATCTTCATTTTTGGCACAGCATTGCTGCCTTCATTTTTGGCAAAATCTAATTTTCTGATAGTAATTTCCGACACATAAATTTTGAACTTCCATAAAAATAAATTACATCTTATGGACATAGAATAATTTTTTTCTGATTCAAAAAGACTTTTGAAAGTTTCCTGAGGAAAAAAGATCATTTGACATAAAAGAGTAAGACTAACTACATTGTTTGAAAGAATTTACCACTAACAGCCAGCTAAGACGCAATTCACCATTAATGACAATCCACGGGTCAAGTAACGACGGAAGGATTACATAAAATATCAGTATCAGTATATTGAGGGATATGTAGGAAAAATTCCTTTAAGTGCCCTATTTGTACATATGTGCAGTAGTAGCAGAAAATTTGTTTCTCAGACTGTTGGTGAGGCCAGTTGTCCTGTGTCATAGGATCAAAACAGGTGCAGACAGTGAAAAAACTCCTCAGGGATTTTTAGGAGAAAAACTGCCACTCTTGTGGGGGTAATGCGTGGGATTTAGGAGAAAAAAGGGGGTTCCAACTGGGGGGGGGCATTGCAAAGGTTCCCAGGATCATTACCGTGTGGAAGCCACGTCCTGATTCTTCACTGCTGATTGCAAAGTCCGCCAACGGAACTGGAAAAACAGAGGCATCCGTCCAGATCGTCGACAGTCCGCTTTGGGTCGAACCAAGGGTGAATGTTTAGGCCACCAGGTCTGGCTGATAAGATCGCTAGCGGGGTAATCACGGTACGCAGATAGCCAAGTAGGGTAGACCGCGGGACCTTCGCATGAGGCTATTCGTGGGAGGGCGTTATAAATAGTAAACGTGAATGGATATAAAACTAATACTACTGAAAAAATGAAAGTAGTATTATTGTAGAAAATTGTTAGTTCCGATCCATCGTGCACTGCTATATCGATCCAGGTTTCGCTTAAAACCCTCTAGTGATTCCGACATAACGAATTCCTGAGGAAGCGCATTCCACGCTCCGACCACCCTTTTTGAAAAGAAGTGTTTCCGAGCATCCAGCCTGGCCCCTGTCACCTTTAATTGGAGAGGATGACCCTCAGATTCGTGGTCGTTGCTAATTCGAAAAAATCCCCTGATATAAGACAGCAGTCTTGAAGACGTAATACGCGGAATGCTAGTATCAGGTCCCCCCGAAGCTGCCTGTAGCACAATGGGAAGAGGTTGAGATGCGACAGCCGTGTTTCATAAGGCTGCGAGCCCTGCCCCATAGCAAGTTTGGTTGCGCGCCATTGTACCTTTTCCAGGATGTTGATATCTTTCGGGGCCCAGGGTCTCCAAGCTTGGATAGCGGATTCTAGGTGCGGTCGTACAAAGGTTCCGAAGACTTTTGTGAACCACTCTTCATTGAAGGTAGAAAAAGCTCGTCTGACGAGGTATAGGATCGACATCGCGGACTTGGCTACCTTTGTGCAATGCAGGGAGAGTTTAAGCGAGGGCATGATCCAGACTCCCAAGTCTTTCTGGGCATTCAATTCCTTCAATGGTATGTCATTCATTCGGTAAGCCGTGCCGTTTGAAGAACCGGATTTGCAGACTCGAATGGTGGTGCACTTGCTCTCATTGAATGGTAAGAGCCAGTCCGACGACAATTTTTGAAGTCTATTTAAATTTTCCTGTAAGTGCGCTTCGTCAGCCGCAGTTCGAATTACGCTCCAAAGTTTTGTATCATCGGCAAACATGGCGATACCGCAATCCAGTTCAAGGACACAGTCGTTGATGTAGATAACAAACAAGATAGGGCCGAGAACGGAGCCTTGGGGAACACTACTCAACCTAAATCTTGGTTGACTGTTTGTCGCTGATGTGGACAGTTTGCGAGCAACCGATTAGGAAGCATTTTATCCACGTAAGGAGCCTACCCCTTACTCCTATGCGGCTGAGTTTATAAGGGAGGTGGTGGTGCGGCACGCTATCGAAAGCCTTTTTGAAGTCAATATAGACAGCGTGCACTGAGTTTCCACTATCGACTGCCTCAGTCCACCGTTCCAAACAGTATAGCAAGTTTGTTACGCAGGACCTACCTTTACGAAAACCATGCTGAGCATCCGACAGCAGATGGTTTTGTTCCAGGAACTGCATAAGTTGTTGCTTGATAATTTTTTCCCATGATTTTGCAACAGATGTACCTGGTTTACTACTAAAACATTCATAATTGTCCATTACTAAAATTAAACTCAAACTTTAGGTCAGTGCTCAGTGCGTG
The DNA here is from genome assembly GCA_036362985.1 of Ligula intestinalis. NCBI lineage: Eukaryota > Metazoa > Platyhelminthes > Cestoda > Diphyllobothriidea > Diphyllobothriidae > Ligula > Ligula intestinalis. The sequence goes on from JAYGXS010000001.1 coordinate 46,984,742, forward strand.
ATCCCTACCTGAACACGCACTGAGCATAAGCTTGGACATGACCATTTTTAGAGACGCTTTGCCTTCATCGCCACAGAATGTCTTTTTGAACTTTCGTGATAAGTTTATTTGTTGCAGTTGGCTTAAATTAGACAACTGAAATCCGTACTCACTCACCCACTCACGAAGTTTCTATGCAACTACAAACGAGGATCAATGCGTTACCAACGTTGGAAATGGGCCCATCAGTTTTTTCACAGCAAAGTTAAATATGCAGGCCCTATTTAAGGACTCTATTAGTGGATTTATCCTTAAAGTTAAACTACATTAAGGCAGGGGTTATTTTCTGGCATATAAATGGCTCTCAACATTGTACTGCGAAATCCCTTAAAGTGTCTCCGTTTACCCTACGCAATTATTTGCCATCCTGACGGCGCAGGTACTAACTAAAAGCCTAGACACATGTTTCACCGCTATTCCTCTGCTGCATGACACAGCTGTTGGCAGCTTGTGGATATTACGCGTTTATTCTGCAGTGACTGATGGACCCAAATTGGAAAGCTGCAGGGCCAAAACTGTAGTATCTGCCAGGAGGCACACACAGGGAATGCTGGAGGACCTACTGATAAACTGGACCCCTAGCAACTGTGCAATGCAGCGGCAGAATATCAGCTAAGCACGTGCCTGGGCTCTTAGCTCTGCTGTGAGAATGGAACTAATTACGCAATTTATATTACTGACTGCCTGTTGGCAGCTTTTGATTGTTAGGTATTTACGCCACAATAGCTGATAGACTTCGGTCCAAAGATTCATATCAATTTTCGGTTTTTTGGTGACCAAACTTAGAGTGCAATGCTCAACCCCTTGCATCTCGCGACTGGTAGAACGTGCGCAACAGTGTTTGCCAGCCCCAGTCCAGTCTGACCAATGACCTTCAACGCTGACACACACAGCACCTCACTGTGATGACTGTCGCGTTCTCACACCTCGGACGCGGCCCCCTCGCGGGTTAGCGTGTACTCATCCGACTGTCAACTTCCTCCAAACTCTTCTCAAGTACCCCTGTTACCCTTTTCCTCCCACCCGGCGTCCCATTTCCTCTCTTCGCACACGGAACCGGACCTGAAGATCGCAGCGGTAAAGTTTTTCCCTATTAACCTAAGCCACCGTGATAGGCCTGTATCTATAGACACTCGAATATACTGATTGATTCCAAGTTGGAGATTAAATTCTGATGAAATGCAAACAAATACAGTGTCCCTGCTTTTCTGACAACGTTCACGATTTTTGTTATACTAGCATAGCTGTCATTATAAAGGTTTGGATTCCAATGAAACAAAATTAGTTTCTGAACATAAAGCGACTGCCATAGATTTCCTAAGGCAATTCGACCTTCAGGCATTTATCATGGTCAGAGGGCTAGACAACAGCTGGATTGCTCGCCTGAACTTTTATATAATAATTCGGTGTTGCACTGCGAGGTTCTAGTTCAAATCCCATACACTATTGTGTGGTTTAAGCCCTCTCCATGCAACTTACTGTATGTCATGATTCGGCGTTGATTCATGGGTTGATTCGGCGTTTATTCATGATTCGACGTTGTATTGCGAGATTCTAGGTCAAATCCCATACACTCTTTTGTGGTTTAAGCCCTCTCCATGCAACTTGCTGGATGCCATAATTCCTACGATGACTCAATATCTGCTGTTCCTAAGTCCGTCCAAATTTCCGCCTGTGAACACCAAAAAGAAAAATATTGAAGCATTTACCGCCTGGGAATTAATTATTCAGCAATCATCTCTTGAGACCGCGGGATACAGGAAATACGGAAGTCTGTTCACATTAATTTCTCCAGTGCATTTGCTCATGCTAGCCTGAAGAAGTTGGAAAATACTCTATCTCAGGTATTAGCCATTTTGTGGGCCATCTCCTCTTCCCGGTATGGCACAACGGAGCAGACAGTTTCGTCAGACTTTGGATTGTGATGTTGATATAAAACATGTCCATCCTTTGGTTTCGAATTGTCTGTACTTTTACTGTGAGCTCGATTCCTGATGTGGCATTCGGCTAGTCGTTTTGATAACACTTCCATATTTCAGTGCGAACTACAGTTTTCACCTTTTATCAGATAGTAGGCATACACTACACAGTCAGCAGTTCCACTTATTGCTGGTAATGCAGGTCCTGATGTCGAAAAAAGTGTTTACTTGTCAAAAATCGATTTATCGCCAGAGCACTCCTTTCGCGAGTTTTCACGCTATCCGACCAGCCGATCAACCCTTGTCTTTATTTGCCCGCTCCCGGTGGTGTATAAAGCAAACTGGCAGACTCTCATGACGAGAAATAACTGCAGAGGCATGTTTCAAATCAAAATTAGCACATCTGAGGAAGATTAGGAGTATCTTTTTTTGAAACTGTGCATGCGAATGAATGCGGAACGCAAATAATGAATGCATCCGTTCACGAGGACCGTCTGGGGAGCAAGTCAAGGGCAAGCAGCTGCGGCATCTCTAGGTTCGATGGCTGCTATCAAAGGTACGGAAGTGAAAAGTTTACAATGAAATCTGTGACTTGCTATTGCCCACCAGTGCTCTGTTGGCTGTACCACCTGGTGCAGGCGCGACGGCTATATGTGACGTTTCCCACTCAGACGTGGCGGCAGTCGTGGTGACGTCAGCCCTAGGTCATGCCCATGCCAAAATACCCGCAGGTGTATGCCACAGTCAGGCGCTACTGTCCAACGATAAAGCCTGTAGGCCAGTCAGCACGTCCTCAAGATGTTTCTGAGCGGATTGCATATTTACTTCGCATAAACCTAGGTTTTTAAGCCAATTCATTGTTACCTGAAGCATTTCGCACGCATTACTGACTTCAGGATTCATATAGGGATCAAAAGAAACGGGATATTTGTTTTTTTTATGGTGCTGTTAGGGGGTAGAAAATATTCTCATGCACTTCTACATCAACATTGAGCAAAAGTCAGCAACTCACAAAAGGGTACATCCCGAGGAGGTCTGATCAAGACTAAGTAAATGAACGCTTCATCTTGGTCATATGTAACCATCTCCACAGGAAGACTCAAACGTCTCTACGGCTTTGGAGTTCGTGAAAATGTATTCCTTACTCTTGTTGCCTAACTCATCGTCAAGATTCTGAGTTTCTATACTCGATGTGGAAAAGACAGGCATAAATTTCATTGCGTGAAAGAATAAAATGACGCAGTTCTTTCCGTTTTGATGTGGTTAGTCTTTAAAGTCCAAATCACACCGGCTGTGACTTTGAACTCCAGTTTGACATTCAGGGTTGCAGCTTGGTGGCATTGAAACGAAACAGAAAGCAATTAACTACACAGCAAACTGGATTTGAAAGCATGTAGAAACTTATAAATACGTATGTATGCGGATTTACAACACCAATCGTCCGATGCAAAACTAAGGAGGCCATGTACGCACGCCATCCTAGCGACTGGAGGCTCTAGCAGTACGCCAGTCGCAAAGCCGGACGCAACCACAGGCTCTTATAAGACCTTCAGAGTTAATGGGCATCCAAGAGTACCTACCGAGATGTTTCGTATGCACCGCAGGGACCGGAATTAATAGCTCAAACAACCAAACTGTCCCAATATGTGAAAAGAAACACCAAGACAGTAGTTAGCTTCCAGTCAGAAGCGACCCCAAGTCCAAAACTCAAAAAATCCTAAACTGCGTCTTGCGTCTCAGGTCCTTCAGAATAGGAATCGCCTAAAGGCCGGACCTAGTACTCCGTCGGTAGATGGTGCGGCCAGATAACTCCACTCTTAACCGGGAGAATGCGGCCGTGACCTAACGACTTTAGTGCAACTAAGCTGAAGCTGCTTCGTCGGAAAAACCAGTTGGAAGCTGCTAAATTTAGGCTGCATAAAAATAGTAAGTCCGAAGTCATCATGGTCAACGATGATTAAACGTTCTTTTTGCGCACACAGGTGGCATTGGGAATCCACGCACCAAGTCACCCGTGCGTCAGTGAAATGACAACTGTTATAAGGACTCCAGTCTCTGAAGAAGAGTGACCGGCATAGCGGATTAAAGTGTGCAAACAAAAATGCACACATTTCTGTAAAGCTCTTGCCTTCTTTTGCTATGCTGTATGAAAATCCCATTTTATTTAATTCTGATACGAATATACTTCACTTGAATATGTTTTCTGGGCAGGAGTTTCCTTGGTAGAACACGAATGTTCTTATTTATATTTAAATGCCTACTCAATGAATTTCTGTTAGGGTTTGGGTAAGGGTTAGGGTAAGGATTAGGTTAAGGGTTAGGGCTAGTTTTTGGGTTAGAGTAAGGGTTAGTTTTATGGTGAAGGTAAGGGTTAGGATTAGGGTGGGATAGTGATATCGTATCTGTAAAGCCCAATCTTCTGTCTTATGAGAAGCGTGGGAGTAGGCATGTACATGTAAATAAGAACATTCGTGCGCTAACAAGGAAAATCCTGCCATTTTCTGATTGCATCTGTCTTGGGGACTGTTTACAAACATTTACTTTCCTAAAATAGGAATCACGCCGTATCACCTAACTTGTTTACGTTGGATGACTTCCCGTAGGCAAGGAGGGGTACTCACTTTATTTAGGATTTAGTTATAAATGTAAGAGCTAATCTCTCTCTCTATTAGCTTATAGTAGAACAATTTTAATTCCAATATTATCCTGTATTGTCTCAAGTATAAAGGTCGTTTATAGAAATGTTTCCGTGAAGATAATCTGACCGATAAAGGAAAGGCAGACCGGAATGGTCACTTCTGGCTTAACAGCCGTCACCAGCCAAGGACTTAAATCCACGACCTGTTGGTTAGAAGACTAATGCTCAAACCCACTGCGCTACGAGTTCATTGTATTGTCAGTTTCGAACTGCAATAGAAACAACCATAGACGGCACATACCGGGTCAACTAAAATAAAACATACCGGTTAGTTACGGGACTTGTAGTGGTTGTCCAGCCCACCCCGTGCAAACGCGAAACGCCACAGACGTGGTCTCGCGGTGATAATCTTGGTCACCTCAGACTGGACTGGATGTTTTCAACTGCTTATAGGAGCTAAGGCTACGACGGTTATTGCCTTAAAACCTAAAATCTTCCAGGCTCTGATTCCTTAGGAGATTAGAGAGAAGACGGTGGAAAGGCGAGAGTAGACGGAACAGTGTATTGTTCACAGAAAAGTTATGGGAAAGTTGCCAGTCCATCCGGCATGGCTGTACGGCCGGAGGGCGCATGAGCGCGCGGCCTCCAACCCGTCTCGCTCAGAGCCGATTTCCAAGTGAGGTCTTTGAGTAGTCGGGCCAGAAGACAGAGAGAGATAGCTTTCATTGGCTAGGTCGGCCTGGAGATTTTGGGCAGAGAGGCAACTTGCGTCGAGCACGCGTGCAAGCTCCTCATTCGTCGCCTCATAGATGCGAGAACTATGATTGGCTGATCGAGACGTCGAGAAAGCACATCGGTGAGCGTTTGGGAAAGTGCACTTCGAAGCGAGCTAGTCAGCCAGGCACGACCCGCTACATGCTCACAGCCCATCCAGCCCAGGCTATAATTCCTTCCCAATCCAACTGAAAAGTCCCGCCATGAGTACCAGCACCCAGATCTTCTCAACAATTGGTCCTACTTCCAGTGCCAATGGTACCTTTTGATTCCACCCATACTGACACGGCATACTGATATGCCGTTGACTTTGAACTGAACCACCGGCTTTCTCTAGCCGCCCCTGCAATCAGGCTCGTTCCTGTCAACCACAGTCGCCCACGCTTTTTGCAACTCTACCTTGGTATGTAACCCCTCCCCCATATTTAACTATACTTCCTCCATTCCATTTCTTTCATCAATCGAATAACGGTCTCAAAAGGTAGCGGTTCTACATCCCACCTCCTCGAAACGCGAAACGCCCAGACGTGGTCTCGCGATGACAATCTTGGTTGCCCAGTCGCTTGACCCAGCGCGATTGCCGATGCCCGCATGCGACACGCAACCTTTGCCCTCGCGGGAATGGGACGCGCACACGCACCCCATGCTGGTCGGGCCAATCAGCATCCTGAAACTAACTCACACAATGTTCGCTCTGGGCGCTTGTAATTATGTCCACACTTAGGACCCGCCTAGCCTCCTACCTGGTCGTGCGCTCCGATGTTAAACTTCATCCTGCTTATTCTCCATTCTTCTGTATGAAGAATAAACTATTCCTACTATTCTGACCTCCACCGGCTTCTTCGTTTCTAAGGAACCACGGTCTGAAGATCGCAGTTGCTAGGGTTTAACTCACTTTACCCCCTGCGATAGACTCACTCGTCCCATTATGACTTTGGATTCACCCTCGAGCCCTACCAGCAGCCGCTCATTCTAGTCTCTCTTATCTTCGTTCGTAATGTTTTTGTGTCCATAATATGCTTGTCACTGCGCGGCTGCTGGCAGGGCTGGAGAATAAGTCCTAAGGCACAATAGGACGGTGAGTGCCCATTAACCATAGTGCATTTTGACCGCCGGCAGTATTGACTTCGTAGAATATTGACATTGACTGCGAATAGATTTAGTGGCTGCTGTTCAAAATATTGAAGGACATCCGGAGAGCACCTCCAAAAATTCCCTCCTCAGAAAGGTTTTTCTTCAATTCACTCAACAAAGCAAAAACAATGATAATCCCATGCGGCTTCCAAATGTTCGGTGCAAGAAGCCCCTTGCACTGCAGTATAGCCAAAGAAAGATAGGCAGTGATAAAATCTTCTGCAAGTTTAATGTTTTGGAGATAAATTTAACTCTTAGATAAAGGACAGAGCATTTCGCTCACTTGCATAATCCCAAGTGTTTCAACAGAGCCTGAATAAATTTCATAAACCTGAACCCTTGTGGTATCAGAATAAAACATAACATTAGCATAACGCAGTGACACGAAGCGCTAACCAGACTGGCCAGCTAAATGTGCTAGGAAGATTGCTAGAAAGTTGGCGAAAGTGAGAATTCAGTATAACTGAAACTGCAGTTAATGTCTTCAGAAAAAAACGTACAAGCGAAGTAGTTTTTAGAAAAGAATCCATATGATATTAAGCATCAACATGTTGCGTAAGTAAAGATTGTTATGACAGAATTCATAGTAAGTTGAGACAGCGAATTGGGACTAGGCAAGTTTCAAACTTTTGCAAAAAGAACAATCTAGAACCGATGCTCGACCGCTCTTGCATTTCACAGATTGAGGCTTCTGAAATCAACGAAGAAAAGATTTAGAAATGTACAGAATATTTGATAAATAGTACACAGGTGAACAGACTTAGTATTGGAATGGCAGAAGATCATCCCCGGTACAGCCTCTATTTCCATACAGCGAAGACGGGCTAAGCAGCGAGTTGTGCATAAATTTATTCATTGTACAAGAAACTCTGACTGAACACACCTGACTCATTCCTCCCATACCCAACGTACTCCGACAAAAATACGGGATGATGGGAAATGGACCTGAACGCAGTGATCGATAACACTAACTACTTCGCCTGCGTCTGCCGCACTCGATTTTGACTCTGATCCACGCATACTAGGCTCAGTTCAGAGTAGAAGGCCTCGGACCTCTATGAATTCCATAAAAGGTCACTTCAGGAAATGAAAATGGTGAACCGACCCATTGAGGTATAGGCTATTTCGTCGGTTGAGAACCCTTCAAGCGGCGAATTCGAATGCAGAGATAATCTAGAGAGTATTAGTTTGCTCCTAATGTGCGAACTGAGCGCTGGGTTCGAGCTGGATCGGCCCTTAGTGTCCTCTTCCCTTTAAGCCCAAGCCTTTTGAACGACTGCAAATGAGACTAGTCGAACAGACGTTTTCTTGAGTTTCTTGCATCCTTTGACTCTGTATCCAGTAGTAGCGCGTACGAAAACTCCCAAAGATAACGAGAATCAATGTAGTATGGTACTATAAAACGAAATCGTAAAGAATAAACGAGGTACAAACATTAACACTGTATACACGCAGTCAAGAATAATGGAGTCAGCCAAATATCGCCTGACTCTAGACAAAGGAATGACGAACGTCTAATAACGCCAAGCGTTTGCAGGGCGAAACCAGGCTTGGGAGAACGTGCGCAATGAGGGATAGGACGACCGCTGCTTTGAAGTGACTTTGGAGCCAGTTCATGCGGCATCCAATTGGTGTGAAACATTGTCCGGAAGGGATATCGTGTAAAGAGGCCCATAATGCATCAGCGGAAGGCAGGGGAGGTGTCCGAGTGGCCCTCGGATCAGGCCGCGGATACCTTGCACCCGAAGGAAACTAGGTCAAGAGTGTTCAGGTCCACCAGGCGCAACCGCTACATATCGAAAAAGAGGGAGAGGGGGGACAGCATATTTGGCTACCTGCCACAAAGTCCATCACGGGTCTTCACCTCAGCAACTCGAAACAGCTATCTTTGAGACAGGGGATGGCCGACAGCATTGTGGAGGAAAGGGGATTAAAACAAGGGTCGGAACCGGGGGGCAGCCTTCGGAAGAGGGAAACAATCGTATGTGGGCCAGACAGAATTTTACTGGAGATGGACGTGGAGAGTTCCGAAAATTGTTCAGCCGAAGATAACAGTCGTGATGTCACAGACGGGCCGGACATCCCCATTCTCCGTTGTCGTTCCTGCCTTTGGCTATGAAGCCTCAGTGTTGCCATGTTGGAGCGATGGCAGTTTGGTATTGAATGCTGCACAGCAATATCCTTGCTAGCCCGTCATATACGCCTATCATCAAATAAAACTCCTAAAACTGCGTGGCATTCATGTTGTCTTATTTCGCCTGTGACCTCGAAAGGCTATGTTTGGGACACGGTGCTTGTGCTCTGCGCAGGTCCTCAAAGGTCTGGTAAAGCTGCAGTGGCTTCTCCGCGACCACCGAGTACTTTTTTCCCGTAGGCATATAATACGCCTTCTGGGGGCATTGGAGTAGCTTAGAACAGTAACTTTGCCTGTTTTCGGTGCAAGCGTGAGGTGGAAGTACAGACTCTTGTAGGACTCCCTCGTATTGTCGTAGCTTGTCATTGCAAGCACCCAACGTCGATAACGGCAGCAATTTGCCGCCATCTGAGTGGGGATCTCATGTCAAAAAGGCGATAGGAGAACCCCGGAGGAGAGCAGATAACTACCTTTTGAGGTCGGCTTTGATAGCTAAAGCGACTCCAGTGCCACAGCTTCGTAACTTGTGACGGCCGCTCGAGCAGATGCAACCCGATAGGACTTATTGCACCTGCTCCTGTTATGAGAAACGGATCTTACTTCGGGCGGAAACATCAACTATCAAGGATGCAGACGATGTAACGTAGTAATTATTTCCACCGGTATATTTTAGCGTCATTCTCAATGCGGGGGGATGCAATACTTAGTGCTCTGACAAATAGAGTCGCTGAATGACTCATATGGATGCCAGATTCCGCTAAATGTCATGATTCAGGTATAGTCATACACCCACAACCATTTCTGCAGTGTCGCTTTCAATAGATTTGGTACATGTACATAAATAGAGAGTGTGACACTACGTTCGTTTAAATGTAGTGATATTAAGCAGTACTCCATAATGTCTGATTTCAGTTACCTAATTTCTTCGATCCACTTTTTAACGAAAAAATCTCTGTTGGTTCGTTAGAAAAGAAGCAAATGTACAGTCGATCTATAAACAAAAATAAACTTTAGTAGACAGGCGTTCACCGGGTGTCATGGTAAGTGCTCGAAAATTTTACAGCAGGCAATCACTGACATCTTTATAGTTCAAGTTAAGAACCAAATAAGAGATTTTGAAATTCGTTTCAGTGGGTAATTAAGATAACGAGCCCTATTACCCTTTTACGACTGAGTGGGAAAGCAAAATGTAGCGCTTGGCGAAGGAAACTCGACGGGCGGAAAATGAATTTTATGTGCCCAATGGTTCAGCTTGACATTCAAACCCACAATCGGAGACAACGCCTCAGCTGATGCTGTCTCAGATAGTCAGTTAGAGTGTGCATCAGAAAAGTCAGGCTGTAGCTGACAGCTTGCCTCTTTGTTCAAAGTCCGCTGCCTCAGGGTCATTCAGCCGCCTTGAGGGCATTTACGGACATGTTGACCTTACCACGATAGGGCCGCTTAAAGCATGCGCGCACATCAGCGATCGACCGTCGCAAGGAGCAATATCCACAACTTGCTCACGGATTGGCCGCAGCCCTGGTAGCTTGCGCGCGAGACAGACCTGCGCAGTATCTACAGCACTCTTCCTCCCTCCCCCCCAACCCGTCCTGCTCCGATAGCAAGACAAAAACAGGACAAGCTTAACTGAGCTTGGGTTCAATGGCTAACCAAACTAAGCAAACCCCTCCACGTCCAATACACACTACCTGGTTCCCACATCAGGCACCAGGCTGCATGCGACGCTTCGCCCGCCATGTTGGCGATTGCAGTGTGAATTGCATGCCCGCATTAGGCGTGATATATGAAGCGCTGCCTAGCGGCATTGTGCACGCCTGCATTTTGGAATAGGTTTATGTGTGAGCTAATGCGTGTGTGCAGATAAGCAGAGGTGTTAATATTGGACCTGAACTGCTGTGCTGAACTGACGATTTGCAGGAGGGCGGATATGCCCAGAAAGGCCCATGCAATGGCCGAATAGTCTTGACTATTTTGTGCAGTTTGGACGGGAGCGTCAGATGTACGTCGAGACGCCTGTCTTTGGTTCACCAGTCTCAGTACGATAAATTTGAAAGTGCCTGACGAAACCCTTGCGTAATTCAACCGTACGATGGCAATAAGGACATGATGGAACTCTGGCTGCCGAGCTGGTGTTGTTAACACAGTAAATTTTAGAGCTTTCTGGTGTGTGACCTGCGTAGATTTTGTTTACGACGTAATCAGTCCCGCTGTCTTAGTACAGTAGTCGCCGGCTATTAAGCCCACGGTTAATAAGCCCAGCCAACTATTAAGCCCAATTTGGTCTGGGCCCGAGGTGGGCTTAATAACCAGTGACTACTGTATTAGGAGATTGGGAAAGAATCTTGTGGCGTTTAGTATCACTTCAGTTCGGAATTTGTATGGTGCTTTTGCGGAACAACTTAGGCAACTGTGCAGTTAAGGGCGCTCAAATATAAGTTGGCTGCTTGTTTGCTTGACATGGGCAACGTTGGGCAACCGCAGACGAGTATAACCTATTCGAAAAAGAAACCAACTTCCTGAATAAAAACGTGCATAGGAAATCAACGGTGAATATACTCTGAGACAAGTTGACATGGGTATTTTCGTCATCCGAATGTCAATTTAAGGGGCAGTTGTTGGGTGTTATCAGAAATGACACTGTGCACATTGGTCTATATAATTTGCGTCCTGTTCGTACTTTTGTGAGGCTTTCATACAACCTCATGGTGGCTGGATTTTTAATGTATCCTACCTGAAGTCGTGAGCCCTGTCAGACCCTGACACTTTAGTTACTCATATAGTGGACTGCTACGATCGACCTCTAGTCAGTGGAATCTAGTTGCTGATCAAACCTCCACTAATAAACGTAGTCGTACCTGCCTTACTTACTAACCGGACATGGGCGCTCACCGAGTGTCTTTCAAATCAGATCTGATTCAATTTAGGAGGCGCATAAGCTCGTATTCCCAGTTGTTATGCTTTTTGCAAAAAAAGGTTGCGTGTCAGCCATTGATACAATTATAGGAATATATTACTTGAGTATACTATCCACCGGGCTTAGTAAGTATGATTTCTAGAATAAGCACTCTTAGCATAAGCATATTACCTCTAGCAGCAGTATCCCTAATGGGATCAAGGGAATTTGAGCAGACGTTCTGTAAAGTCCAAGCTACAGATATATACTGTAGAAAGGCCTAATTGTTAGTCTATAGACGACAAGCTGCACGACATAAGAGCATGGTAGGACTTGTACATTATTATCCAAATGCTAGTCACTTTATCATACACATATAAGGAGTGCATACTGGTTGTGACTTCTTAAAAAGCACACACAGGCAGTACTTATATTAAACTATCTACTGGCCTCAGCAAGCGTGAGTAATAGAAATTAGCACTTTCATTATAGGCACGTACCTATAGCAGCAGTATCTTAGTCCATGCAGCTCGATGGATAGAGTTGAGAGTGCGAAACCCAAGGCAAACGCTATTGTGCTTAGGGCCCCAAGCATGTACTTACTCGAAATAGTTTAAATCCAGATCCACACTCCTTGCTGAGACCAAGGGGCATGAGCCCCTGCGCTAACTTCAAACCAGCGTCACTTCTGACAAGTTTTAGCGTCAGATATAGTACTTATACTATGAAGACTCGGCTACATTGATAGTCAGTCGTAGTAGAAACAGAAGTAGCCATATCAGTCTCGGCTTCCTTGGGCCTGTCTTCACACCTATTATGGGTGAATGAGGGTAGATAGTACAGCGCAAAGTACTCCTGCAACGTCTACTGTCACTTAAGAGTAATTTAGGCGGTGTTGTAGTGGTCTTGTTTGACCGACGCCCTCCTAACGCTTGACGCATCAGATGAGGTCACTCAGAGCTTAGGACCTCGCGCGAAAGCAGTTTTCCCGTGTGCCTCAAGGCATGCCCAAACGGACGGGCGACCGCCACGACCGCCAGACGTAACTGACGCGCACCCAAACATACGCGCCAAGTTTCATCCATTATGGCCTCAACCAACAGTGGCTTGACCCCAATCCGTCCAATGAGATCCCCGCTTTAGCAAATTGACCTCATTTAGTAGGTTGGCCTCAGTCAGTGGGACAAAGACAACAATGCGGTGCCTACCTTCAAACCTCACTCCGGAACCGACCCGAATAGGGAACGGATGCAGTATTCCGCGAGTCGACACTCTTCCCATCTATTCTCCTACCCTTCTGCAGAATAAACTATTCCTAAAAATCTGGATTTCCCACCGTCTTCTCTCCTCACATAAAGGAAACATAGGCCTGAAAGATTGTAGCTGTTAGGGTTAAACCTTCGTAGTGTTTCGGCTTGCATTGGAGAAAGCAGCCTACGCCGGACCCCGTTTAGTCTTCGACACTCCGAGAGAAGGGGAAGAGTGCGGAGCCGCTAACTACCTCCTCTATTACTTTAAAGCTAACCCCTGAGACCGTCGCCTTCTGTACGAACCTCTTGGTGCACTTGGTGGACTTAATCGAAATCGATGGTCGACCACACACTAAACTTATTGCTATTCTATTTCATCCAATTGTGAAAAAACTCACGGCGTCGGCGGTGGTCAAACCCGCACAGCAGGGAAGGCCTTTATGCAGCCAACGCTCTACCGATTTGAGCTACGACGCCACGCCGTGCGCCGTGAATTTAATCACACTAGGATCGATTTTACCTGCCAAACTTACCGCACATGATGCACATTTAAGGAACTCCGAATAAATCCGGATTACGAGCAGCCGAGTGATTTTATTATTCTATGGAGAGAATCTCTATAAGAAGCTTCGAAGCCTAAAACCTTCCATGGTCAAAAGATTGCAGATTTTTCTATGCTTTTTGCAGAACACGGCAGTTGTTATTTAGACAAGAAATAGCGAACATCGATCGGCTCGTTTTCAAGAAGTTAAAAGGACCTATATTAACGTGAAAAATTGCGTCACCCATCCGAACAGAGGGTGCTAACTAATAAAATGCTGATGGACTTTGGCTGGGTGATCCATTGATTAGGTCTCATGTGTAGACCATACACTTTGGGTGATCATGCACTCTTGCATTCCTCGTCATAGGTATCCATCGCGGATAGTGAGACACATGCTCGACGCAAACGTCCAAGACCTGGCACCATGCACACGATGAAAACGGGTGTTCATCGCACAATGTGTTAGACATTTCAGAACTCAGTGAAACATCAATATGAAAAAACAACCACTTATCTCATACAATCATCCTCAGCGTCAACTTTGATGATATTAATATTAAGGTGCTTCAACTCACCTCATCAGACCAAGTAAAATAAATTTGAAAGCAGTTTCAACAACTTATCATTGAGACCATACTCTCGAATCACTAAACAGCCTGGCTGGAGGTTTTAGTTTCCACCGCACGGCGACTGGCGGCCCAGTGCCTGGGGCCAAACATGTATTCGTTACAAGCACCCCACTTACCTACACCGCATGAGACTTTTCCATGACGACACTTAGGAAGAGCTCAGAACCGAAGCACACAAGAACTACGCACCTTACATCCACACAAAACACTTAAACAACCCAAGGACCTATGAGGTCCAATGCATAAACACGCAACTATCGGCACTAAATAACCCCGCGCAACAGGCATTCGATGTAACTTACCAGCGATAAGATGACACCTGAAAAACTGCACATCTTATTTGCGCATAACTTGGTGAAGGCTGGACCTGTGGAGTAGAGAAACGGCACATGTAGAGCACACCATGGAAGAGAACTTCATGTTACGTCAGTCATCGAACCCATTCTCATCACCAGTGGTTTGAGAAGCTCTAACAGTCTACTGGTACCTGGTAGAAAAGCGAGCGTGGTTGATTCTCGAAAATCCAATTTCATAGCCAATCAGCTGACTCTGCATCACGCCACATCCAACGCGCTTGAACCAGCCGCTTGGAAAGTTGCCAAGTGATGGGGTAAGGTGAATTTACTGAGCACTTCGGGTCGACCACAATGGCTTCTTCGTGATGTGGCCCTCATGGTAGGCTAATTTAGGTGATTCGAGGCCCCCTCCATTGAGGAGGCCTGTACACGTGGAGCAGGGACAAATTCGTGTGTGGCAAGTGCATACGGGCACTTTGAGTTTGCCATATTAGTTTTTATTTACTGCAATACATTCCATTTCCAATCCTCATGTCATTGTTTTGTAAGCAGAGAACATCGTTCTGTGGAGAATAAGTGTAGTGTCCGCAGAGCCAGTATAGTTCCCGATAAAAAAGTCACTAACAAGTCAGTGATGGGCTCACCTCACGAGACAGCATTGAATGTCAGTGTGAAATCCTACCTCTGCATAAATGCATGAATTTATGAAGTGGTTAATGAACATTCTGGGACAAAGTATTGAACCATGTGGATGGCGAGAATGGTACCAAACTGCTCCAGCAGAGGGTGGCCGAACGAGCCCGAGACCACAAAGCGATGCGGGAGGCAGCACTTGAAATTAAGTTTCACAAGCTACCTCATCCAAATTCATCCAAAGATGACAAACTGGTGCACAACCTGTCATCGAAGAAGCTGACGGATGAACAAATGCAGGTATTAAGATATGAAGCCTCATTGAACACAGTTGATGCCAGACCTGCTAGCATGGTTGCTGCAATAGAATCCATTCTCAGCCAAACAGAAGCAACCGATGAAACGAAGAACCCCATGCGTCACCAGGTGTCGTCCCTCCTCATGGCACATCGACCACGTGACGCTCTCTCCAAAGTCGAACGTAAGGCACTTGAAGAACTCAGAGCCGACAGTGACCCCGTTATCGTGCCGGCGGACAAGGGGCGGTCCACTGTCGTATTGGACAGGACAGACTACATTCACAAAGCTCAAACTTTGTTAGACGATCGTCAGTTCTACGTTCCATGCAAATCCAAACCCGTTAAAATGCTGACATGTGAGATCAATACAATGCCGCTGGCAATGGAGAACTCAGATGCAATATTGCCAATCGACCGGCACATGGCGAGAGCGCAAGAAACGGCCCTGGCCCAATTCTATGGTCTCCCGAAGTTGCACAAAGAGAGCGCATCCCTCCGGCTAAACGTATATCTAAAAGAAATTCCAGCATACGGACTGGCAAAGTGGCTGTTCCGACGGCTCAAATTCTTGACCGCTGATTCAGACACAACAGTCAGGTCGTCAACACAATTATTGGCGAAACTTAAAGGGGCAAGCCTCCAGTCAAATGAAATCATGGTTTCCTTTGATGTCACATCCCTTTTTACTTCTATTCCACAGGACCTGGCTGTCGAGACTATCCAACTACTCCTACGAGAGAAAGACGATCAAACGGAGAATCGCCTCGGGCACGCTCGAATTCTCCAGCTCCTGAACTTCTGCCTCAAGGCGTATTTTACCCTCAACGGAACTATCTACGAGCAGGTGAAAGGCACGCCAATGGGTTCGCCCATTTCTGGACCATAGCAGAGGCGGTCCTGCAACGGTTGGAGTCGCGGGTTTTCCAACACAACAGACCAAAATTCTGAGTTCGGTATGTGGACGACACCGTCGTCGTTATTGAGCGGGACCAGGTGCTGACGTTCAAGAAACGTCTAAGCGCCGTCTTCCCGGACATTCAAGTTACGAGGGAGGAAAAAGAGAACAACCAGCTGGCCTTTCTGGATGCCCTCGTTTGCCGCAAAGACGGTGGTGCTTTTAAAACTTAAGTGTTCAGGAAAGCAACCAACACCATGCAAGTCCTGAATCACAGCAAAAACCACCCAATTGGTCACAAACGCAGCTGCGTAAGGGCGATTTACCGGCGCGTTCAGACGCATTGCAGCGAAGTGGAAGACAAAGTTGCTGAATTGCAACACCTTCGACGGGTACTGAGAGCGAATGGTTACCCGCACAATTTTTTCAACCAATGCATCAGCAAACGAGAGAAGAAGCCACATCCGACTGGCCCAAAAGTTTGGCGAGCCCTTCCGTACGTGAAGAATGTATCGGAAGCAGTCAGCCACCTAATCACCCCACTTGGAGTTGGAGTTGCGCACAGGCCAGAAGCAACCATCAGGCGCCGAGTCATGAGACCGAAAGACCCACTGCCACGGCAGGAAACGGCTAGAATCGTTTACCAGATCTGGTGCAGTTGTGGACAAAGCAACTATGTCGGAGAAATCATAAGATTACTCCGGACGTGAATGGTCGAGCATGCAGTGGCGATGAGAAAGAAAGACGCCAAGTCCCAGGTTGCAGCTCACTCGATGGGACCCGGCCATATTTACAAGTTTGACGAGGCCGAAATCCTCGCAAGAGGGGACAACCACGTGAGCCACGAGCTGCTGGAGTCATGGCTCCCAGTCCATCAACAAGCGCAGCGATTTGGCGTTCCCATACGGTGTACTGAGAAGTTTCCTGAACAGGAGAATCAGTCACGCGGGAAGGGCCGGACGCAACAACAACTCTGACGACAGCGGGCATAATTGTCACGCAATTATCAGGCCCACATCTGACGCTGACATGGCAATTGTGGCAATTAGTGAGTCGAACGCGAAGTGTCAAGCCAGTACCGCATCAATTAAGACCCAAGGGGTGGCTAGAGAAGTGAACAATTATCACACATACGCGGATAACCACTAGGAACTATAAATATCGTGCAGCCTGTGCATGTCTCCACCCCATCTGCGCATGACCATGTTATCATTACCCATGTGAAAACCGTTCTGGATATCGAGCTAAATTATTTCATGTGCAGACGGGGGACACCATCGAGTTGTCCACGGCACTGAATGGGTGAGGGCGGGATCTTCGCACTAGAGCATACCGCCAAGTAGACGTTCACCAAAGGCAGATATGAACTACTTTAGGATCTTTACCGGAGGCCGGATTGAACTGCTTCAATTTTTACCTATCATGTAGGTCGTGGAACTGTAGCTTAGAGAGATTCAGGATGTTCAGTCATGAATTAGCGTTTGCTATTACAGAGTGAGCGCGGGGGATCATTAAGCAGTGCACGCAGATCTTTATAGTGAGCATCCACATCAATATAGAGGTTACTATTCCTTGTGTTGAAATAACAAGCCGTTACGAATTCCCAGGGCTATTTTGAGTTGGCCATGGCGATCACTTCAGTATCGTTCCAATCGAGGCGGTATATAAATACTTTTTACAGCAAAAACAACAGGCAGAGGAATTAATCGAGGACTGTCATTTTAACATGAGTACTATCAACCGCTTTGCTGATTTGGGTGCTCGGTACGAATTCTCCGCATGTGGTCCAGTACTCCTCCGCGTCCGGATTCGTAGATGAACCACTCTGTTTTCACGGTTCTACCTTCCATCCCTCCAATACACTGGACCATTATCGAAACTCTCCAAACGCTCCTCCATCACGCATGTTAACGCAATGAACGCCCCTCCCATGTATTACCATCTGTTGACACTTCATGCTCCAGCATGATAGTCCGATCCCTTACTCGTCAGTTCATCCGAGGACAGACTGACCTTATGAAGTTGCGAGTATAATTCAACTTCTGCCAAAGCTTCGACTCATTAGGACACTTCGAACATCACAACAGTCAGGACTAGCTATAACTCAATCGGTAAAGCGTTGAAACTAGTAACGCTTAATGAACGAGTAACGTGGAATCGAAACTTGGGCGCTGCATCGTGGGATTGGATAAGAATGAGTGATGATGGGCAGGAATTGCAATTCCGACCTCTCTTGCCCTTCTCGGCATTGCTCCTTCTTTCCATGAACACCTCTTGAATGGCGGGGGCAAGCGAGGCCGAGGTATGTGAAGAGAGGATGAAGGGATGCCTGAGACCAGATATTTAGTCACCCGGCGTTTGGAAAAATTTAGCATCCAAAAGTATATACTTATAGGCAAGCCAAGTTTTTTGGGAAAGAAAAAGCATTTGCTAAGCGACATTTTACTAATAGTTCTGCAGACAGTAGCCAGTCCTATGGACCTCGCACAATGACCTTTGACTTATTAACCATGGCTAACAAAAGATGCTGGTGTTGGCTTAAGTTCGTCCTAAAGAAGCACCGGCAACAATAGCATATGTAGCCCTACGCATTTATCCCTACAACCTGCACGTTATCCTACAAAAACGGTGTTTATCGGGTTTTATGGGCGGGAAATTAGGACACGCAGTGGAATATACTTTAATAAATGCTAAATGCATTTTTTATTTTCCTGTATTGAGAAGTGTTGTTGATTTATATCTGTAGATTTTCCTAATCTGTATTATCATTTAACTTGTTGCGGGAAAATCCGATTATCAAACTGCAGCCTTCTTGAATTTCCCGAAAAATTGAAATGGTAGTTAGGAGGTCATCTACTTCAACTTACCTGTGGTACAACTTACCGTTCTGGAGTGAGATTAGCATAGTCCGCGGCGCGAAACGCCGCGCACACCTTCAATTTACATGCGGAACAACTTACACCCAGCGGCCGCGGAAGGCAACTTCGACTACATTTTTTCACTTTACACTTAGTTCTAAAAATGTCCTTCTCTGCCTATCCTATTTTCCCACCCCACAAAAATCTATAACCACCGTTTTGCAGGAGAAAATGCTGGGACTAGGGGTATATGAGCTACTTTTGCCGAAGCACCCAATTCTTCTCTTACCTGATCGTGTCTGGTTATGTCCATCTCGACTTGCTCTTGTGAACTTTGTTGCGATGTCTATATAGATAGGCTTATTGATGTATGCAAAGTTTGGGTGCATTGCCTCTATGAATTGGCAGCCCTTCTGCGTTGGACAGATGCCGGCAATGCAAGCTTTCCACGCGTGAATATGTATCCAGCGTTACGTGGGATAGGTGGTCTACGTTCCTCACTTAGGGACAGATTTCCCCATTTGACCACAATAGACTGAACTAGATATAGTACGCGAGATCTTGCACATTATTGAAAAAAAATCAAGATAGCCCACCGCAGGAACCACAAACGGGTTGCGTATCTATGCTCTCATTCGTCAGCTTAAACTGAAGGCAGAGGATTGATCTGCCGTAATATGTAGGGTAGATGGCTCGGCCGTCAAAGGAATTCGGTTACATTTCCTAACGCGTCAAGTGCTAGTCGTATATATGAGTGTTATGACTAGCAGACCCATAGGGGATAGCCTTCTCCGAGATTAGCTCTCGAAAACTGTTACTTTATTGGTACATGGTATCAGAAACGCAGCGAAGAACAAAAAAAGAAATCCGCCCGTTTCGACGGCCTTCATTCAAGGACAGTTAGGAAGAGATGCCATATAATGAAACCGATACAGACGGCCCCACCATCCCAAATTACTGAGCAATGGCGCGCTCTAGAAAATTCCGTTGCCCAACCTGCAATCCCTGGATTTGCCCGATGAGGTCTATGTCACCATCGCCTGCGCTACCCATCTCACCATTAATAACCGTGAATATCCGCTGGCGAAATACGAACAGTTCTGTAGTACCTTCCAAACAGAGCCCAGGCAAAAGCGTACTGCTGGCCAAAATCAACACAAGTTGATAGGCCGCACTTCAGGGCGGTTCATGAAAACGCTCTTGAGTAGCACATAACCGGGTAACACACGGCGCTGGAATAACGCCGTTCTACTTTCTTTAATAATCAGTGACAAATTGCAATCACAGAAGCATCAGTCTGTGCACACTACAGCCATCTCTGGTAGCATTCAAACTAGTCGTTTCTGAAGCGCCAGTTTCGACCTGACAAAGGCTATATCAACCGTCTGTAGCCCTAGGAAGGAAACATTGTTACAGCAGATCCCCATGACCCGCTTCCTCGAGTCCGCGTTTCTGTTAGAATTAGGCAACAGAAATGCAACCTGGAAATTAATGAATGTCATTGAATTATCTTAAATTTCTTCAGCTTCAAATAGATTCAATATCCACTCAGACGGATCCTCAAACATGAGGAGATTTCTCTGCCTTCACTGTTTTTGTCTGACAGCATCCTCCGACCATTTGTCTTTTACAGTGCGGTAGGTGTAGTTCCGACAAAGTCACAGGCAACGTTTCTTACCAGGCATTCCACATCCAAACGAAATCATATGTTTGACAGCAACCTTCAGGATGTGAAATCCTCGTGACCGTTCTATCGTCTTCCACCACAAATTTGGCCTGAAACTGGAATCTATGAACTACCGACTGCTGGCCTTTGATCCTACGAGAAGGGAAACGGCTCAAGAAGGACGACCTTGTTGCCTACGTCTGCTACTTCAAAAACGCTGTCAAGAAGACAAGCGGAATTAAAACGATGCATAAAAACAGTCTGCAGCATCTTCTGCAGTTGTTGCAAATGGCCGACTGTGCTGCTGCGACGCCACATGAAAGGGATTCATGCCAGACTTCCGCATGACAACACTGAGACTGCACGAAAGCACAGCGACGGCAATAAACGCACGAACGTCTCATGATATGGTGATTTTGTTTCGCAGGCACGGCGCCCAATATCATTCCCAGTCGGCAAAAGGTCTTCGACAAGCTACCAGAGGGAGAGAGAGGAACACCGGATCCAAGAAAAGCTCTTTTAGATAAGCGTGATATGTTTCTAATTGCGGCTTAGCTAGTTGCAAACGAAAACACGGTTAACCTACTCTGAACTGAGGGTAGAGCTCCAGTGGCGCCCTTCTAGTGTAAACCTTTTTCTCGTATGGTGTTGAGGACCCCGTAATCTGTGGCATTTCCGATCATCGGAAGTAGACAATCAATGTGCTCAGGCATATTTTCAGTTTTTTTTTCAAGCAAATATGGCAGCGTCGAGCGATGGAAGTATCGTCGGAGAGTCTGTACATCCGTTCCTAGGTTCTGACGAAGACAGGTTTGAATAGAGGAGACCACAGTTAAAGCTAGCCTGCTCAATGACTGTACAACATGGTCTTTACGCACTAACGAACATTAAAATATCAATATGATGAACAGCTGATGCCATCGGAAAATACTGCGGGTCCTAAAATGGCATATATAGTCGACTGAGGGCACTCGTTGATGATGCAGGAAAAGGTATTCTCTAATGATTCGGTCAGGTGTTCTGCAGATTCTTAAAGAGTGACCCACCGGGAACATAATTCCTTCATCGCCGACCAAATAATGCGGTTAACGCAGACCAAAAAAGTATGCCTGAAACGACAGTCTTCGGAAAGGGATGTCAAATGGACAATGGTCGCCAAGGGCTCGGCCATAGACCGAGTTACACACAGATGCAACACACGGGCACAAACCGTACTAAAGTAAATGAACTCCATAAACTGAAGCGAGAAACGTCCTGAAGGAAGTGTATGGATGGAAGCCCTGGACCATGCGTAACAGCTCGACAGGAGGTAAAAAATAAAACATCGGACAGATGGTGGTGATGGTCACGCTGATGAATGTGTGAGAAACAAAACTGGTCGCCAAAGAGGTCGAGACGGACAGGTAGGCTGAACCGAATGCAAGTTGACATGGTGACGCACACACAAACATTCAAATAGCAAGCATTTGTACACAGTAATCACGACCGCAACGCCAAAGGGCTTAGCTGGAGGTCACATTGGGGAGGGCCGGTAAAATTAACTCCATAGGACAGTTATTATCGCATAGGAAGCTGGTGCAAGTGTAAGAAGGAGGAAGTGAGAACGAGAGGGTGGACGCAGTAGACACAATATAAAATCTATTCGAGGTAACAGCCCTGTTTTTCTTTGAAACAAAAAAACACGAGCATGAGCTTTTTCGAGTTCGCCAGTTTAAGTAGGAGACATTTGTGACTAAGATAGACATGAAATGTGAAAATTGCCATTTCTGCCATAGAGGAGGAACGACTGATAATCTCTCACTCCCCCACCTCCTACACCCAAACAAAAAACCATTCGATTAGGGGGGCAGAGCACAGTGAGTGACTGCGAGCACTTTTTTCCAGCAAAGAGATACTGTGTATCATGCATCATAAACAGTCAAGATAGCGAGACCAACATGGCCTAGAATTGAAAAAATGAGAAGATGAGTGATGAAGTGTTATGTACATGGAAATTGCCAGGCTGAATGCCACCAGAGGTTCAAAAAGTGTGCCCTGAAGGACTTGGAGCCCGACACTGGGGCAGTGAAACAGCGAGTGTGCAAGCGAGCGGGGAAAAGGAGGGGATGAGCGTGTGAAGAGATCAGCAAAGAAACGAGTTCATCTGCTGCTAGCGTCTTCTGGCGATCATCAGCGCAGCCGGCTGATTGACTGCACTGCAACCAGATTAGTTTTCAAGGAGGAGGGGGAGAAGGAGGAAGAGTTAATGGTGGAATTGGAGGAGACACCCAATTTCACATCACAGAACACTTGGCATTATTATTACCACCAGGCATGGCATGGGGCGCATTAGATGGGGCTGTTGAACCGCTGCCCACTCGGTGCAGTTGTTGTTGATGGTGCTGAGCAGCCGACTTATGCTGTCCAGCTGAAGTATTGACATGGGAGCCCCATTTGGCGGCCGATTCGACAGATTCTGTGGGAGAAACTGAACGCACGATGGGCTTACTACTAGCCCGTGTTGGTTGCGATTTTAGACCACTTGGAGGGACGAGAAGGTTTGGATAGGAGAACGGCTTTGTGTCAGCCAGCGTCTTGTTACCATTGACGGGCGCACGCGAACGTTGATCGCGCAGCGGGACCTCCGCCGACAGCTTGACCTTAGAAGAAGTGGCAGAGGGTTCTCCTACCATTATACCCCGCCGACCGACCTGATGGCCAATACGCTGGGCTCCAGGAATGTTGTCCTCATCATTCTCCTCATCGCTCGCCTCTCGGAAGGTAGAGAGAATTCGTGAAGTTAATGGCGGTACCTGAATCCTGTTGACTGTACAGTTTTCTTCCAGTCGATTGCCGGCTGCTTTGCCGGTAGCAACAACCACCTGGTTCTTCTCAGGGTTTCCTCGATCGGTGGGCAACAGGTGTGACGATTGTGAAACAGTTGTAGCTGGCGGGTTGGCGACGAGAACTGATGGATTAGAAGCAAAATCACTCAAGTCGCAGCCATGCGAAGGTAGGGGATCGTCCACCTCGCATCCACCGTAACGATTTGAGATAGAAGGGAGCGCAGCTGAGTTGGCAGCGGAATTGGCGAAGGCACTACCGACTGGTGCACCCTCCGGACGCGAACGATTCTTATTTTGTAGGCCGAAACTCTGAGCACTGCTTGCCGTCGAGTTAGTCATTAGGCCTGGGGTGAATCCGTTCATGCGACTCAAGCGGCCCATGGCATTTGCGCCGCGAACGCTGAAATTCCACAAAATTTTACAAGTTAAATAGTGCGTGAACTTAAAAAAAAGACAAAATGGCTCTGAAAACTAAGAATTTAATTGCCTTCGTATGAACTGGAATACGCACATCCCAAGAAATTTAGATTTTGAAGAAGGTGTTCTTTCGGGATAAAATAACTTCAATGGGTGAATTTTCGAGTTTGGAACCCCAACTCGTCTTCGGACTAACAAGAAATGTGCAGGAAACAACTAAAATTTCAAAACCACCGAAAAAATCAATAGTTGTACAAAGTGAGACACAATTAGTCGGTTTGGTCTTAGTTTCTGTCTTGCGGTCTTGGTATTTTCCACTGTTCTTTGATATGTTTATAAATACCACCTAATTCAACGTGTGGGTTAATGCATGAATCGTCGGAGTGCATAGCTTCGAGGAATTCTCGACCATTTTTGGAGTGGCAAACTCCGACGATGCGTGTTTTATCCCATGCGAAGGTGTGTTTTGCCTTGACGCAATGCATGGCCACTCCGGAAAAATGATCACGTTTATTTACGGCCGATTGGCGTTCGCGGATGCGCGTGGGTGCCAAACTCGTAAATTCACCCATTAAAGTTATTTTATCTTAAAAGAAAATATTCTTCAAAATTTAATTTCCATCATAAGCGGCTAGGATCCTCATTTGAGTCAATGACAAAAATAAAAGGCTGCGATTTAAATCAAATAATGAAGCCCAATCATTGCATACAATGCATTTTGATTTAAACCGAGAATACCATAAACACATGAAAGGACAGTCGAATCCTTAAAAGAAGAAAAATAAATTTCTACAAAAACTGACGAAAACGCTGGCCAGGGAGAAGTCTGCAAGGAAGGGCACCAGCCTGCTAAGACTGGTACGGCCGTCTCGGTGAACTAGATTCACAACTGCCCCTCGAAGTGGACCCAGCAGTGACTTGCACTGCACTCACATTTTCCGTTGAGCACCGATAAAAAGGCAAAGAAGGAATGATCAAAAGTGCGCGTAGGGCTAGTAACTGGCAAAGTGAAACGGTCCGTCTACCACAACCGCACGCTACCTTGGCCCTGCTCCATGTGTACTAGACCTCAAGTGGAAGTGACATAAAGGCCAAATTAGGAAGAATCTATGCTGGGCCGACCTAGAAAGGTCAACGTCACCCCTCTAATCAACAAATGTTAGGTTACGATTATCAACGCATCATGATAATCGAGAAAATACATTCGATTGCGTGTCGTGGGAAAACTATGTGCTGATTAACAGCAGGACCAACTGACTGACAATTAAATTTGGCGCAGTAATGCAGCCACTGCTCAACGCATAACATATAATGCGGCAAAGATGGCAGCAGTGAGAGGAGGCATTAAGACGCTGTCAAGATAATCCAATCTATGTCCCGGCTGAGGGTCGAGCTAGCCTGCCAATGCAAAGACTTCAGAGTCACGACTTTCAGCCTCTAGTAATAAGTTCAAGCGCGTGAGCATTATTACGACGGTGTTTAGTACTTTAACTCGAAGCCACAATCACGGAATAATTCCATATCAGGGTGTGTCTCAATCTCAACGCTTCACAAAAAGCGATTGTTTCTAGCTTGTGTGCGGGGTCGACTTCTGGTGATGCGAAACAGGAGCTGGCAGCCTCTGTGACGTTTTCCCGATTCCAGAAAGCTAGCCGCCACTATAGACATGTTTGAAAATTTGCCCCTGTTTCGGCTTAGAAAGCGACGTTGTCTTTGTGAAAAGTGGGAATATGAAGACGGTTATCAGGCTTTCCGCACCATACATTGTGTGGCTTTGAATATTAATGCCTCATTCTCTTATAGAACACCGAGGATATAATTCACACACAAAGGGCGGAATTTCAACATCCTATTCGAGCAATAATATTTTTTGAGACACGATTTGAGAAATAAGGTGTTTTCACGACAAAAGCCTTTTTTGATTCTTCTTTCACGCGGGCGACAAACGGGGCTTTGACTGCGGGATATGGAGTGAAGAAATGCGCATGGATAGAAAATATGCCAATATAATTTCTTCAAGGAGCATATTACTCAACCATCACTACAATAACCAGAGGCACGCATGAAGAAGAAGCAGTAATCGAGTAGGTGAACGTGACCAGACAAGAAACTGCCGTGTCAAATACGCGAGTACGCAGCGGATGATCTGCGACCGGTGACGCAAGTGCACATTGCTGATAATTTGATTTAAAAATGCATAGGAACTACAATATATGACTAATGTAATCTCTTGCGTGCATCTTCAACGATATATTCAATGTGCAAACCTGGAGCTTCAAGCAAAATGTCGTGGTGCAGCGATCAAGCAGCACTGGTCAGGGTTACTGGGAAATCCGTTTATATTCTTTGGTTCTGCCAACCAACAAGACACTTGCGTGGAACTAAATTGACCACAACCCAGCGTCACAACTAATCTTGCTTGGTTCGCTGAGGACAGTAACTTTAACGCCCCAAGGCTAATGAAAACATCAGTTGAAATCCGGATGTTTCGGGCAGTAGCTGAATAGTTAGCAAAGTTACTTGGGCTGAAATGCCGAAAAAAACGTAGAAAGTTAAGAATGCGCAAAGGGAACCACTTACCCTCTAGGAGGAGCACGGTTCCTGTTGATATCAGGTACGATGCCCCGCGGCGGCGGTTCGATAATGCTGGATGCGACGAACGAGAAGCCCTGCAATGATATATGTCGACAAGTTCCAATTATGTTAGTTCAAAAATACGAGCTACTGCAAATATTTAAGTGGTGTGAATTTTGTTCGAGTTTACGAGGAACTAGTTCCTTAAGTAAACACAAACGGGTGTCGTGGCTCCTTTCAGTCGAATCTGTAATTTCAAAGAATAGGAAATGGAAGTTATTCAGGAAAACTAGGTCGCCAGTACACCTCGAGGAATTCCGACGCGAAAGAAATGCGGTAAAAAATCAATTCGCCAGGCCAGGAAAAACTATGAATCAAGAATCCTCCAACAGGCCGAAGACAAGCCCAAAATTCTATTCCGCTATATTAACAGTAGATTAAAACAAGGATCCTGTCGCAGTACTTAAGAATGATGATGGCGGAGAAGTCGTTGAGGATGACGAGAAAGCCGAGTACTGTAGCCGGTTCTTTGCCTCGGTATTCACTAGGGAAACCGAGCTTCATTTTGATAATGCCAACAGTGCTGTTGCAAACACCAGTCCAGCACTTCATTCTCTACTATTTCCAACATCTGTAGTGGAGAGGGAGCTGCAGAGCCTCAAAGAAGCAAAGTCATCCGGTCCAGACAATATACCAGCCAAGTTCTTGAAAGAATTGGCAAGCGAACTCTCAGAGCCCCTAGCACATATCTTTCGTTCTTCATTTGAATTAGGAAAACTGCCATCCGAATGGAAAACGGCAAATATTTAACCGATATACAAGGGCGAAACCCGCACGAAGGTCAACAATTACCGGCCCGTCAGCCTAACTTGCATTTGCTGTAAGGTGATGGAAACGATAATTAAGAAGACGACAATGAAGTTCTTGGAGGAGAGCAACCTACTGTCAGGACTCCAAAACGGCTTCAGAAAGAACCATTCTTGCCTTTCCAGCCTTCTACTCTCCACTGAGCAGTGGACTCGCGCACTGGATGAAGATGGTAAGGTTGACGTCATCTATACGGACTTCAAGAAGGCATTCGACAGCGTCCCATATAAGCTTCTAATGTATAAATGGTCAGAAATTGGCATAAGAGGAAACCTGCTGGCATGGATCACAGATTTTCTCACAGGGCGACCGCAAACTATGTGCATCGGTGACTCGAAGTCAAACCCTACATCTGTGCTGAGTGGCGTCCCCCAAGGCTCTGTATTAGGGCCACTGCTCTTCCTTGTCTATATCAACGACTGTGTCAACGACCTGGGTTGCAGCGCTATCATGTTTGCCGACGACGTCAAACTCTGGAGAGTCATCAGGTCTGACGCCGATAGGAAAGCGCTTCAAGAGTCTCAATCGACTTAGCTGCTGGTCTGCTCGTTGGCTCTTAAACTTCAACATTAGTAAGTGTGTGGTTTTAAGACTCCGTACTAGAAGGACTGATGAGGAGAACGATTCCTTCCAATACCTCCTCAATGGGCACCCGCTTTCAAATGTGAACGAACAAAAGTACCTCGGTGTTCTAATAAATTCCTCACTTAAACTATCTACTCAGTGTGTAAAGGCAGCTAATCGCGCGACACAGGTGCTGTTTGTGATTAGGCGGGGATTCGTCAACATTGACAAGGAGCTCTTCAGGAAAACCTACGGAGCGTTTGTTGGGTCCCTCTTGGAGTATGCTATCCAGGCCTGGCGTCCGTGGTTCAAGAAGGATTACCTGCACCTGGAATGAGTGCAGGCGAGGGCTACGAAGATGGTCAAGAATCTTGGTCATCTGCCTTTTAAAGGCAGACTGGCCGAACTTGATCTTTTCCCTCTTAATTATAGGCAACTCTGCAGGGACCGCATACAAACCTACCGTATTGTTAGAGGCCGAGACTGCGCCCTAGAATTTGATGATTTCTTCGAATTGGCTCGGACTGACCATCTGCGGGGTCATCCCTTTAAACTACAGAGGAAACCGGCCCGTATCAACGTTCGACGAAACGCCTCCTCTTAGAGGGTCATTGGAGCGTGGAACGGACTCTCGGAAGATGTGGTCCTCTCAGATACTGTTGACATTTTTAAACACAAACTTGATTCTCATTTGCTGAGAAACTTTGGCAGACATAATGAACAAAGTGTCAGTAGCAGCACCTTGCAACTGGCTCACACTTATCGCTGATGTTAAGCCTACATTTGTATTATGTACTATTGTTACGGTGGACCTATTATGCGATTTTTGATCATGAATAAGGAGCTCAAGGGCGAAAGCCTTCTTCCCTTAATAAAGTGACTTAAAGGAAAGGAAAAAAAGATTTCTAACACTATCTAACAAGTACTACAAGATACCAATGATAAGTTTGTGCTCGAAAGGAACAATGGTGCTAGTTTCGAAGAAAACATCCAAATGTTGCCTGCTTCGGATATTTTACCCTTAGACATACAAATTCAGTGTCTGTGAATAGGGAGAAGGATGTGATGAGAACCTGTCTTAACTGGATAAATGATCGGCTGCTGCCCTTCTGTGCTAGAACTGGGACACTTACATTAAGTTACCAAACCATAAACTCCTATGTGCCGCGACTAAGTAGTCGGCACATGCACCATCTTCTGTAAGTTATCCAATCACTTTCCTCCACATATGTCAGCTTTCTTACGACATTCTTTAAGTCATCATTATAATTTACTTGCTTGACCTCTACAGGCTTAAATTAATATGCCGAGACTCAACTTTTACGGAGGGAATTCAATCCCAGGCTCACAACTGGCATAAATATGGCGATGAGAGGACTAGCTTCGCGAGCCTAACGAACTGAGCCACCAATCCTCTCATTCGTTCATTCACTGAAAAGTGTATATTAAGATACAGAGGTCCTACTATCTTTCTCTTCTACAATGAGTTCAATCTAATCCTTTGCCCGTGCGAATCGGTGAAAGTCGCAAGGGGATAAAATCGGCATGTGCTCTAAACATTCTCCACGTCTGTTTCGTCTTGTTTCTGAACTACTGCTTGGAAGACTTTGTGATGATCATTATTGGTCAAAAAAAGGCTACCTTCCATAGTTCTGGCATTAATTCACTTTCAGAAGAGTGGTTCGTAATTTAACAAGCCAATGGAGAGAAAGAAGGGTGGATAAAAAAGAGACCAGTCAGGCTAACACGCGACTAACGCTGAACTATTATTAAAGGGCGGCAATGTTTAAAAGGAAAAAGTCAGTAGGAAGAAATTTACGGCAGAGTAAATAGTTAGACAGCTTATATCAACAAAAACGACTGCATAATCAATAGCTACTGGTACAGAACTTAGTCTTAGACTAATTTATACACGGAAGTGGACTGCCTACTATTTGAGCGGGCCTTAAGTTGCCTTTTTAAGTCAAACTCGGGAAAACGGCTATACTCATCCAATACTTATTCAATCCTTTTTATTAATTTCAGAATATATCTGCTAGAAAGAAGACATAAACATTACAAATATAAGATGTGCCTTGTTGGAAGTTACGCCTTATCCAAAAGTGTCATCAGGATATTGTGAATACCAGATTTTTTGAGACCATCACAAGGCCACTGATGTTGTTTACAAAATACGCAATATGACCTTCACCAATGGCAGTCTGTATCGAAAGACCCCTTTATAGAAGCAAGAAGGAATAAGTAAACTCGCTGCAGACAACACGCTGAATTTGGAGAATAGGCGGTTAGATTGCACAAAAGGTTACTTTTTCAGAGACTGCGTCGATTTTATATGTATGCAGTCAATTCTAATACGAATAATAAGAAACTATTCTTATTTATAAGGCAATTCGAATCATCTCAAATTTTTGACATTATAGCATCTGCAGCCATTTGCTTTGTTGACTTTGCCGCTGCGTTCGACTCCATCCATCGTGACTCCTTATGGCGGATAATGGCATTGGATGGTTTACCACCAAAACTAATTGCCACGATCAGGGCATACTACCGCTCCACCACTGCACGGGTTTTAGTTCACAACAACCTCCCAGAGCCCTTCGCTATTCGTTCAGGCGTTCGGCAAAGCTGTGTCCTGTCGCCCATCCTCTTTAACTACGTCATTGACTGGGTTCTCGGGAAGGCCCTACAAGAAAGTGACGGTATTGAGCTTGCACCCGGACGCCGGTTGACTGACCTTGACTATGCAGATGATATCGCTTTACTAGCATCAAGCTTTTGCGATCTCCAGTCTATGGTGTCACGGTTGAACGAGGTCGCGAAATCAGTCGGTTTGTCCATAAACGCTGGAAAGACCAAAGTATTTTCATGTTGCATCCCTGGCGAAGAGAAGGCACCTCTCGAGACTAGTGGCTGTCAACTTGAAGAAGTCGACAGTTTCAAATACTTGGGAGCGAGGTTGCTGCCGAATGGACAAAGTAAGGATGACATTGTCTTCCGAATTGACGCAGCACGACGAGTGAACTTCAGCCTTCGGACCCGACGCGATATTTCGATCTCAACAAAGATCCACGTGTACCGTGCATCTGTGCGGTCCATTTTCCGATACGGATGCGAACGTTGGGCTATGCGCGTGGAGGGTGAACAGAAACTGGAAGTCTTTGACCACTACTGTCTGAGGAACATCCTTCTAGTGACGTACACCGACTTCGTCTCAAATGAGACAGTCCGCACTAGCTGTGAAAAAATCACAAGGATATCCCAGACCATTCAGGAAAGACAGCTGAGGTATTTTGGACACGTTCTTCGTCGCCAACCTCAAGAGCTCAGTGCTACTGCCCTCGACTTGAAACCGTCGCCTAATTGGAAACGTCGAAGAGGGGGTAAACTCAAAACCTGGCTCGACTCAGTCCGTCAGGACATGGAAGTGGTTCTTGGACCTTCGGTATTCGGTCTCCGGCGCTGGCGAAGAGAATGGGTCGAACTGTCCAGGTCTGCGGCCACAGATCGTCGCGCTTGGAGGAGCACCATAGGGACATAATTGAGGCCGGCTACATCAGTCGTGACCGCAGCCGTAACAAGTACAAGTAAATCTGCTATTGCACGACCCAGGCGTTTATTCTCTCCCATATCATCAACAGGTGCTCTTTATAGCACTCTCATGCATGTGAGATATGAACCGCCATTACTGATGTTTAGTATATCTGTAGAGACAGGGTCGTGCGTGGCACATGGAAACGAGGCGTTCAGCTTTGTCGGCGATTCAACGCGCGCCGGTTGTCTTGCCATCAGAGTAAAGTGGATAAAAGAAGACGGGGTGCGGTAAATGCTGTGCAAACCTCCCTCAATTGCATGCGCAAGTAACCGGTGCTGCAAACACACGCTATGGACATCGTCGCTTACGACGGTTGAATTGTCTAGCAGAAGTGAAAAGCCTGGTCGCAACTGCCAAAAGACGAAACGCAACGGCTCTGATGGCACCTACAACAAGCAAGCCAATACAGGTAATCCTTTCTCCTACCACTGCGGTATTACACGAAGACAAACATCTCTGGGCTAGGAGAAATGAAGAGGTAGGGCAAAGGAGGATAAACTGTGCTTGGTGGGAGACCACAGGATGGCCGCCCCGTGTAGTCCCCCCCCAAAAAATAATACAGAATACAGGCAACAGCTCGGATAAAAGGGGGTGAAGGTTGATGCAAATCTACGGAAATGACAACAACCGTCCCTTGGTGGATAGAAAATGTCCCCTCAGGGCAGGTGCGTTCGACCACAAACTCGGGGTACCTGAAAACAGGCCAGTTCAATTAAACGCCCTCTCATTTGAGCTAACTAAACAGAGGTAGAATATGCGTATCGGCAGTGAAGTATAAATAGCCATATCGAATATTTCAAAGGTTCGCTCACAACTGTACAACAATCAGTTCGCGTGAACGGACTGCTAGCCAAGACTGTAGGAGAATGAGTTGTCGTGCTCATCAGGACTAACCTGGGAATGGCTTCCAGGATCTTTCCTCTTGAAGCCATAAAGGCTTTTTGATTATTAACTGGCATCGCTCTCAGCAGACCAGTGTGGCTTGCAGGAGGAAATGAGTGTCGTAAACTCGAATAGCGCCCCCCAGAAGAAGGGTTTTCGTAATTTTTTAATCAACAATACTGTTATCCCTGCTTCCAACAACCATAATCATAACTACCAACGGGAAGCAATGATGACTTAGGCTGCATCGACCTAAATATCTCTCCATACACCCATAGTGAGACAGTCGTTAGGCTAAGCTGAGACGGCTGGTGGTGTGATAGAGCCTGGTGACTGATCCGAAGCATCAACAAGTCTTGCATTCATATTAACCCATCAACTGTAACAACAGTCAGTTGTAAATATTTCCGAATCCGTGCTGGGAAGGGCGTGCTCATAAAATTTCACAACTTACTCGCTCACGTGATCGTTGCGGGGCACGTGCGCAGTATTGCAAGAAATAATAGAACCTTATCCAAAAACTAGAGAAGTTGCACAGCCACCATACTCAAAGTACATAATTATTCAGCAATTGGGCATCCTTGCAGTCAATAAAAGAAAATCAACAGGATTTAATACCAATTTCTAGGCACGAAGAAAAACAGTGAAATACGCATGCATACCCACCAATGCAGCCAATCTGCCTGGACAGACCAGGGAATAGTCCCAGAATGCCGCAGGAAGTACAAAACTAGAAGGCATCAGTGATTTGACAAAAGCCCTCTCTCTAGCAAGGGTGACACACTGAATACGTAGGGAGGGGAACAAAATAGCAAGTACAGCCTCTGTTGACGAGAGAGGATAAACAGAGAGAGCGCGACAGAAGATGACAAGTTTAATCTTTCACCCCTTTCCCCTACATGCATTTCATCGGTACAAAGCAGACAGAAAAAAGCCCAGGCAAAGTCGTGGACATTTCATGTCGTAAAGTCCTCCAGCCTTTTGCTTGCACGAGTTGACATACGCGCGCACTTCAAACGCTGCAATGCATGTGCATGACCGCCTGTACCGGAACTCATGACCGACCTTTTTCGATCCACTTTCACATGAAAAATGTTACTGAGCTGAATTTGCAAAAGTTTCAGCAGACAACATGATCACGAGTTGAGTCCCACGTGGCAAAGTGCGGACTTCAGAACGAGGCAATTGTACATTCAGGTCAGGAAGAAATAACGCAAAATTTGAGATGCGTGTGCTTTTAAGGGACTTTGGTGACACATGAGTAACTAAAAATCCTTTCTGTTACAACGATATAAAACATAGGCCATGTCCGACATCATAAGGGACAACGAAATGGTTGCTGGTCAGGCGCTGCTGCTGCGATAACAATGTTCAAAGTCCTTATGTATGACAAGGCGTATGACCCTTTTGATATGACCGCCGGCAACCTCGAGGGTTGTAATTTCATTGAAACTAATCAACTGAGGGAGGAGGATAGGGCTATATTAGGTTTTTAGCGCAGTTGGAAGACTACAGTGTAGCGCTTTAGGTGATGATCCATACAAAAATGATCTTAATAAATTGATGAAGGTTCGGTGTTGGTGAAAGCATACACAAAATGCACAGTTAGGTGCAAAAACGGACGAAATAGACCTGCAATGTAAAGCTTCCAAAAGAAGATCACCCTGGTTTGCAATACCTATCCATTCAGGAAAGACTATGAGGATCCAAAGTATAAAGACAACTGAACATTAATGCAACCAGGTGCATACGGCCCTCCTCCATCTCCTCAGAAACCTTTGCAATCGAGCATAAATCAAGTAGGAGAGGTAAATTTGACAATTTAAGGCATATTTCAGTAAAAGTATTATCTACGAACGTGGGAGATAGCTTATGCATCCTGTGCACTGTTTACGAAGCATTCACCAACATGACCTTCTTAATAGCGCTTCCAGTGAATGCCTAAATCACCAGTCAGAAACAAAATCGTCCAGATGTGCCCGAATGCTTCAGTCGGGTGCTGCGAATTAAGCACGAAGTAGTTCACCTTAACCAAGCCCTGACTGGCGAGGGCGTCAAGGCAACCAACTGAAGCTGTGGTGTTAGGGGGAGGGCAGGGAAAGCCGACCTTGTGCGCATCTCTGACCCTCCAGTTTTCGGCCTGTGCGACCGGAATGCCAACTGGTACAAATTTGCCCGAGAGTTTTCTGTAGACCCGACTATAACTACTGGGATTTGACTAGCCTACCAGAGAGGGTTGGGTGAAAAATTCACGGTAGATTTCGTTCAAGTGCAGGAAGAAGTACAGTATCGGGCCAAAAACCTGAGACGTTAAACGAAATTCTAAACTGTTCATTCGATTAGAAAGGATTACTTAGGGGCGGTTGCAATATAGACTATCGAGCACCGTAATCAGAAGATAGAAATTTCTTCAGGCCAGGCTGTCAGTTCTGAATGGGCTCCTTTCCGACAGGCTGCAAATCTTTGCCTAGTAGCGTGCATTCCCAGTTTACTATCTGGATAACCTCATAAATTCAAACATACTTTACAAAAACCTGCATGAATTTATTCATTCTTGCAATTCCTTCATGACAAATTATGGTTTCTTCCTATTTTATATTCAACCAAAAGGTATGCAGTGGTTTAAAAGAACTTTTAGTCCGACTTGCAGTTGCACCTGCGTTCAGGGTTGACAAACTGCATGCTGGACATTTTCTGTTCAAAATTATATATGCCTCTAAGACGTCGAATGGGGCTTATAAAACTAAACGACGAATGTGGACCATGTTTTATAGTTCAGAAACGGCATTAATAAACAGATAGATAAGATAATCTATGAATGAACAATTTGGAGTCCTTGAAAATTTCATAATTAGAAACTTTCTAGAAACTGAAAAATAAGCTTTCCTCGAGTATGGACATTTTAAGATGTAAGTTGCTACTAAATGGATTCAAGAACGAATTTTTTGTGCATTTTTTTCGATAGACTATATTTCAATTTATACGGGGGTAGAAAATAAATGGGAAAAATCGCAGATAAAATAACGAATTTTTAACTGAGTGCAGCTAGTTTTCAAACGGACAGAGAGAAACGCATTCATATGCCAGTATCTTCGAGTAACCAAAATATCTTGGTACGGCAATCAATACTGCAAATGCGCTTAAGTAATTCTTTTCAGTCGAATGCTAATTACATAAGTTTAATGAATATTTTATGTGATAGGCCACATACGGTAGGTTATCAGGTCGCTAGGGGCGCAGATGTCGGAAGAAGAGGCTGATAACAAGTCAGAGAGAAAACCTACTAAGAATACTTGTTGTTTCCAATTATATCGTTTAAATTCCAGCTCTTTTCAACTTGGAACGTAGTCCAAGCACTGCGGGCCAATGTTCTGCGTATAGACCAATTGTGCAAATTCAATTAAAAAAGTGTCACCTTATTCGACTAGAGGTTTCTCTTCTTGTTAGTTACTATAAGCTACAGTTGTGGAATGCAGGAAAAGCGCAGGAAGACAAAGAGGAGCTAATTTAAAATGTACATTATCCCCCGACTTGGACGTGTCATGAGTAAGTCCGTGCAAAACCCATCATCAAGATATATAATTGAGGCGAGTTCATGAAATATGTTTGCACAACCGTGGACTGCATAACAAGGGTAGTCCTCAGTTTAGCTGAGGTTTTCCGTGATGTATCTATTTAGAAGTGAAGTACAGTGCCGTGGATTTATTTGCACCAGTACCCCCTCTGCAGAGCGTAGGCACATAGCA
Organism: Ligula intestinalis; assembly: GCA_036362985.1. Lineage (NCBI taxonomy): Eukaryota > Metazoa > Platyhelminthes > Cestoda > Diphyllobothriidea > Diphyllobothriidae > Ligula > Ligula intestinalis. The sequence continues at coordinate 47,020,813 of JAYGXS010000001.1, forward strand.
TACAGCAGCTAGTCGTGAATGAGCAACAACCTCTCGTCTGCCATTCAGCCCGTAAAATGACACACTACTGGAAGATGAAAGTTCACGTCTATTAAAAAGGGTAACCAAAAACTCGACAGAACAGCCCTGGTAGGTGCGTAAGTCAGCTATAATTTTCGCTAGAAGAATGAGCTTTAAGGCCTGAGAAAAAATTATGGAGTACGATTTTGGTTTGAAGGGTGAACTAAAAGTTCTAGAAAACCTGGCTAGAAATGAGATGTGTGTGTGTTCGCGTGTGCATGTGGGATGGTAGAAAGTGCGCAGTTTGAACTATATGGAACAGATAAAACGGCAATGGAGCACCAAATGCATTCAACGTGTGAAAAACCCAATGGAGGTAGAGGCTCGGTGGAATAGTGCACACAGACCTGGGGTTGAATGAGCATGTGACCTAAAGTGAGGTAGTGTCCTCAGTAGAGAGCTTTTCTTCCACAAGCCGGACGAAAATGCGTGTTTTTGCGGTAACCTCTGAAGTCAGTTTCTTAGGACTCACATCGAAGGACGGATTCCTTACTTTCAACTCAACCTTCGAAAGGGCAACCGCTCCGTTAGACAGCAGTGACAAACGGGATCTATTCAATGTTTATTAGTCATCGTCACCCACTGAACCATCGCCGGCTTTCATAACATTTAGTGGGTAGTCAATATACCCAAAGTCAACCTACTGCGTCCCCCATAAAGCCGGAATTCAAAATTCTACGTAGTCATCCCCTTCTAAAGACATGTCCAGGCCCACGGAAAAGCGAAGTAACCAGCAGTTAAGAACAAAATTAGACAAAATACCCGACTCAGACGACGACGAGGTCATAAGAGCCGACAACATACGGATACATTTCTCTCAAATTCCTGTCAGTGAGTCTTGTTCTCACTAACAGATCGTGAGGAAGATATCTGAAAGCATGGAAAATGGGATGGAAATTAACATCGAGCGCAACTAGGACTTCGCTTATTACGGACTAATTCGCCAGTTTATCAAGTGATAAGCGATCGAAACTAGTGGAATGAAAACAGGGCGGCCATACGAAACGCAGATAGCATGCAGGGAGGAGAACCCTGGATCTGATGTATTAACGATTGTTACAAAGCACAACAAAGTCCGTTAAAGGATATGTTGTTCCGATTTACAAGCACACTTCGGCCTCAGAATACAAGCTGAATAGTTAATTTAATATAAGCCGGGGATGAGTTTGCTTCCGCAAGACAGTGTGGGCAGGAAAAAAGTTTATTTTTTTCACGCCGAAATATACACGAGGAAAAAACGATTGGCTCGGCTGTCACCCACTGCCCTGGTCTTTGGCGGCATCAAAAACTATTTTGAGGGCCCGGGGGTGCACCACAGACCACGATTTACAATTCCAGAGCTCTTTTTAATACGTAACCAGACCTGTATAAATCAAACCGCAAGGAGACACTACAACCGCGTGGGCTACTGGCATCAGCGAAGTAACGAACTGTGTTGAATAGATTCGTTAATATTATGTTAACTGAAGCAACAGGCCACTGTAAGACGCATAAATTTATTCGGTTCGAATTGGCAGGCGGCAAGTTTTTTGGCAGATAAATTCTGAACACCTAAACACTAACTGATGATAGGGTCCTGGGCAAGGGTAAACCTATTTTATACGTATATACTGCGGCCTGATTGTCTTAACTCGAAGGCTTGGTCAAAGCACCGTACCTACTTGTACCTGAAACTAAATTCCCCCGGACTCAAAAGATTGCATAAGCAGAGGGGATAACATAGACGGGAAAAAAATCAAACGAGAAGCGACTAGTTACCGTTAACACACACTCCCAGCATCGAGAACAACTGATAACCTCACAACCCAACGGTGGCATTACAACCAGTCGGACCGACTACATTTGAGCCAGTTCAAGGTTACATAGCTGACCTCACGACCACTGGGCAGCATCAAATATGACGACGCCCATGACTAGTCCATGTTTTTGTTCGCGCAAGCCTGAAAGTTGACTTTTCGGCAGCCAAATTGTCACATGAAAATGTTATTATGCCGCAAAATGACAATCCAACACAGCTAAGACTCGGGTCATATAAATTCTGTCTCCTTATTTGGTCCGAGTCAAAGGAGAGGGCAGCAAAAAATGTTCAGCACTGCCCAGTTCGATTCAGTTTGTGGCATACGGTAAATCGTAACAGTATATAGACAAAAATCATCGCTGGGATCAAGGCCTGTTAGCACTCCATCATTCCTAGAGTTGATAAAACTTGCTCAGTCGTTCGATATTCGAGGTGAAGTGAAACAAGGCTGCATTCTGTCGACAAGACTGTTCAGTTTAGTCTTTGACTGGATTATCGAAGGACGCCACGCGATTGTAAAGGTGCTAAATATGCACAGGAAAGCCGACTGACTGACGACGCTGGCGATATTACTTTTCTGGTGTTAGACTATAATGACCTACAAAATAAACTATCATGGATGAATGACGTTGCTCAGTCCGTTGGTTTAGTTAGAAAACATTGAGAGCGTAAATGTATTTGGCTGCAATCCTTGCAAGCAAAAGGCACTTCCCATACGAAACTATTTGCAAATGGACTAGGAAGGGAAAATCATCATAAAAACCGATATTGCTCGTCGAGTTTTTACAAGCATTATAATGAGCCTATGAACTTTTCGCAATATCTTCATCGTCACAAAAATCAGCGTGTATCGAGCATCCGTCCGGTCAGCCCTCGTGCACGGTTACGAGTCTCAGGCCGTGCATATGAGTAGGTGAAGGACATGCCAATGGATTCGCAGATTTCGGGACTCGTGGTCGTGGCGATCCGAAATTATGGACTCAGTGTGGGGATAATAATTTCGCCATCATCGATGGAGATCAGGTGCTGACTTTCAGAGAACATCTTGACGCCATTTGTTCGAGTTTAAAATCTATGACGGAAGAAAATGGCCAGTTGGTCTCCCTACACATCCTCGGCCGCCGAAGATTGTGATAACTTAAAATGTACAGTGTACATGAATGCGACAACTACGTTGCAAATAGTGAGTCTTAACAGCAACCAAGCAATCTGCTACAAACCGATTGCGTAAGGGCCCTATACAAATGTGTTCAGCCGCAATGCTGTGAAATGAACAACAACGTTGCTGAAGTACAATGCTTTCGACGGGCGTCCAGAGCGAGTGCTCCCGTATGTGAACGAAGACTTAGAGGCCGTCAGCCACATTCTCAAACTACTTAGAGTTGGGGCCGTACGCATTCGGGAGAAAAGAATCACGCGTCAGCTAACGGGGCCGAAAGAACTTATTTTGGGGTTTAAAAACATTATAAGTCGTTTTTCGAATAAGCTGCGGTTGCGAAAACGGCAACTACATAGGATAAACTGTAGGAATACTCTAGTTGTATATGTCCGACTACGCTGACGTAGTGAGGGGAAGTGGCACAAACTCTCAACTTACGCATCATTTTGTGAGACCCCACCACACCTTCAATATCGACGAGAGGTTCAAATTCTCGCGAGAATCGACCACTGCATGAGCTGCGAGCCTACAAACCATTAATAAGCACGACGGTCTCTCCGGTGTCAAGTCCGACCGGGCGGAGTAATTAGCCGCGCGGGGAGCACGCGAGCGAACACAGTACTTGTCGTTTGCCAGTCCCAGTGATCCAAATGACCGAGTAATTATTAGGCCACAAACCAACACTGGTAATGAAATGACGGTAATTAACAACGCGACTGCAGAGACTCAAGCCATCTTTGTAGTAAGTTAAAGTACTTGCGAAGTGCGCAGGAACCGCTAATTGTGGTGGATATAGGCGATAGAAGCGAATATGCGAGTTCCAGGAAGCAGTTCAGAAGTAGATGCGATTACTGGAACAAGGTCTTTATGTGCCTGACGTTTCACATTCTGTCGAGAGAATCCTTAATCGTAGGTAACCGTAGACAGGCAGCCCAATCTGTGCATGTCTCACTATTCTACGGTCACCTATGATTAAGGATTCTGCCGACAGAATCCAAAAAGTCAGGCAAATAAAATTCTTGTTCCAGCGATCGCCTCTTCTACTTCTGTGGTGGATGCGCAATGACATACCAATTGCAACCTCTAATTATTGCAAATACTGTACCACCGATGTTCTTATCTGATGCTGCTGCTGGTGATAGATTCGAGTGCGCCTCCAAAAATCAAGACGCACAAAAATTCGTGTTACAGCGATTACATCGCTTTCTTTCTAAGTGCTTTTTTTTAAAACACGTGTTTGCGCCTGTATCGACAGTTTGACATAATGTAGCATTAGGCAGCTACTTCGTAGAATTTGACAGTAATCAATTCACTTCTGCGCATTAATGCTGGGAACGAGGCCAAAAAATCGTGTCCTGACGACTATTCGATGTAAGCTTGATTGGAACTGATGGTGGCCGGAGAAATCATTGTGTGATAACACGGGAAGTAAGGGCAGTGAGGTGTACGTTAAAACTAAAAGTGCCTGCAAAGCTTAAAATAATCTCCACGGGTCCTGAACATGATACGACAACTGACTAGCCGTTACAGGTAAATGCTAAACACCCACATCCGATAAGCGTCGTTTTTGTAGATGGCAATGAAAATATGCACTTTGGGGCCAATATGTGAGGTCAGGAAAATTACCATTCATAAATGCAGTAACTTAAGTTATATTTATTCTACAGTCGCCCTATACGAGTAAATAAATGCACGTCAGAGAGGATTGCCATTTTGTACACAGGATGCCACCGAACCGATCAAATCTAG